>RSEF01000005.1:40427848-40444674 GCA_003993805.1 Himantopus leucocephalus | reverse complement strand
ACAGACAGATGTAGTGTGTGCCATTTGATTACTTTTCAGTTTAGTAGAGTCTAGTTATGGCCATCACAAACAATAGATCTTACTGGTTTCTCTTAATTTTGTGTAACTGTGAAGTAGTTTGCACATTCTAATTAAAAGGATGTGGTAAATTTTCAACTGTAATTCTGATTTTAATGTTATACTGGTTGTTTTCTTTTACACTGTGCATTAATAGCCAATTTGTGATTAACTTGCCATAAGACCTGGAGCAGGATATACAGAACCAGGGCAATAAGGAAATGAAAATTATGTAAACTGCAGAATCAAAACTTCTGCTATCTGCAGTTGTATAGTTATGTTCCTTTGATATGAAAGCTTCTAGCTATGTTGAATATTTATGCACCAAAGTCTTTCCCAGCAAAACTATCAGAGGTGATGTGAGGTCATTTTACAATATTGTTCTCAAGATTGACACTTGCAGGGATGTACAGGACTGCATCAGTTGTCAGTGTGGTAATATGCTGAAAGCAATCAAATTCTTCTGAAATCATAGCTACTGTCAGCACTAATTAGCAGAGGTGTGAAATAATGATGTCTTTTTAATCAAGAGGTCTCACTAGGAGCCAAGCTTATGCACATATTTTACAGTGTGTTTAATTGGGACACCTCTGAGGCTACTTGCTGGATAACTGGGACAGTTGGAATTGGATCTGGTGGCTGATTAACTCTCAGTTAGTGGTAATTATGATAGGAAGGCCCAAGTGTTCAAATAAGCACTGCATCACACTGTGCTGTGGTACACTTCACCGTACATCTCCCTGTGTTCTCATAACACGCTGAATGTCCCCCAGTCAAGAGCATTAAGCTGAAAGCTGAGGTGGTTTCACTGCTCTGGCTGCAGCTGCCGAGGCTCATGATGTTTTAAGTGGAATGGTAAAGGGTGAAAGACTTTCTCCTTCTATACATCCCATCCCCCCAGAAATGTATTTCCTGTGTGTAAAGTCTTTGGTTTTGCCCTCAAATTCCTAATCAATGCTGTGGTAAATTTTGATCGTGGGCTTTTGGCTGTCCACAGGAAGCTTTGCTGCTCTGGGGAAGCCAGGACCGGAGCAGCCAGACTGGCATCTGGCAACGGGAGATGACAGCAGATACGATCAGCTAACAGAAAAGTGTGAGCGTGTTTGTGAAATTAGAAATCCACCAACTACGTATGGGCAAAGCAGCAGGTGGAGAAAGGGAAACTGTAAGAGAGCAGTACAGCAGATATATTTCAGATTAAGTTGGAAGGTGTGCTGGGAAATAAAAATGGGCCTAAGGGTTGTGACTGCTGGAGAATATTAGAGCTGTTGAAGTGATCTAGGGCAGGTTTTTTGAAAGAGTAGGGCTATTCCATCAGAAGTGAGGGAAATAGGGAAGGACTTGGGGTATTGATGAAAGAGGTGTTTGTGAGAAGTTGGGACTGCTCTTGGGAAACCCAGAAATCAGATTTGAGAGAGGTGAAGTGCTTTTGGGAAGTCTGGAGAGTTCTGGGTGAGCTGGGAGGCACTGGGGAGATCTGTGGCTCTGGAGTACCTTGGTAAGAAGGTAAGAGAGTTCAGAGAGAAAGGAGTGGGAAAAGGGATACTCAAACAGCTGGAGTTAGAAGTCACACTTGTATCTGAAGAATCACCATGAGACATCCACCCAGTAATGCGTTTGTGAGTGAAATCCCTCTCCTCATAGAGAGCTGAGACAGTCTATGTCCCTTTACTGCTTTAATTTAATATAGAATTTATTAAATAATATGGTCCTGAATTAGCAGGAACATGTGGTAGAGAGAAAGAAGGGTAAGCAAGACAGAAGAAGGAGGGTATAACTGTACCACACTGACAACAGAAGAGTCACTTAAACCAGTGTTTTCAACTAGAAACTACCTAAAACCATTCGGAGAACCAGAGTTTGGGCAGCCAAACAATGCGGGGAAAACAATAAGGAACGTGAGTGACAGAACGTCCCCTAACTACTTCAGTGGCAAAAGACTCATACACAGCTCAGTGGCATGCCTAGTAGGAATGTAAAATGGGAGACAAAGTACGAGTGCGAAAACAGTGGGAGGCAAGATGAACCTCTGCAATCCACAGAAGAGGGAACTGTTCAATGTACTAAACCCAAAATAGAAAGTCCTCCTGGAATCTGACATGAAGTCCTGCTACACCGCTGCACTGCCGTCTTCACGAAAAGAAAAGAGAGTGGTAACACGCTACCTAGCAAGAAGTGATGAGAAGCAGATTGCCTGTGGGGTAAGCATTTTTAATTGTGTTGTGTACAGAGTCAATATAAGAAATATCCATGAGTTTTCTTGGGAGGTACCTGCTTATACCTGATATGTTAAATCTATATTTTTCACTTACGTACTTCTACCCTTACACTATATGTGTGTCTCAATTTCTCAAAGCTATGTGTTATGAAAATGTCAGTCCTTCTTTTAAGACTAAAACTGGTGGGGTTTTGTGGTTTACTTTGCTTTTCAGGGTTCCTCTGAGTTTTATATCTTTTGATACTAATTAGATGTTAAAATCCCAAAGAGCTGTGTACTGCTTGATTCTGGAGAGCAGTGATGTTGCCATTTACTTTAAATTCTCTTGTTAAGTCAGATTTTCCTATGGCATGCACCTCGCCAAGATCCCTACACTTTCTTAAATTTGGAAATATTTGTTATTGGAATCAAACATAATTCCTCGAGGCTTCATCTGTTTCTGTATATCTCTTTGTTCCTACCACAGTGTAGACTATTGCATAGGGAGTATTTCTGCAAACACAGTTTCTAAAGGATGTGCTCTCAGCTGACCTCCAGTCATCTCATAAGAGAGTGAGGATAACTGCTGCGTTGCTGGTCTGACAGAGGGGGCTGGCTAAAACACAAGTCCTCACTTGGTATTACAGATATGGACTAAGTATAAAACCAGTACAAGTGAGCAGGAGCGCACGAACAGGTTAAACACTTTGTGCACCCTGCATTTTTTTTATTCTTGAAAGACTTATCTGTTGAAAAGCTAGTCTACTTGTCCCCCAATCAGTTATTTAATGTCATTCTGTGTGGTTTTATATTTTGTAGTCTGTTTAATAGACAAGTGAGCAACAGATGATGCAGAAAACCAAATCAGCAAATACATGGCCTCTAAGTTTCTGAGGCTTTATCAAGGTGATCCAGAGATCAATGGTAGCACTAAATGAGAAGGACAATGGAGAAGTGAGGTTGGGAAAGGGAAAAAGGAAAGTGGAACCAAACCTTGGTTTATTTCTTTAATCTGTTATTCAGCCAGAACTGTTTGTAGTTAAAACAGAGCGACAGAAGACTCAGTTACTGGAGCTGGCTAAATAAACCCAACTCAGGAGGCTCTCTGTCTCAGGTTTATTTTCAAAGGACGAGCTGAAAAGTCCTCTCACACTGTTCATATCTCCATTGTTCTACAAGATATCTCCTGAGGACTGCCCTGGGAAAGACATTCCTATCAGAAGTTCCCTGCAGCCACACTGTAGACCCTTACAACCCCTCCAGAGAGCAGGTCCATCCTACTGTACCCAGCAAGCAAAGCTCTTCTACCACTCCCCCAATCTCTGACTAGTCCAAACTGTGACCCCATCTCACTACCCCGTACCAAGGATCCTTTTGAACACTCAAACAACACAGTGTTGTACCACAGTAGTTTCAAAACAAATCAGTGGGGCATGGATCCAGATCTCTCAGACTCGCAGAATTTCTCTGCAAATTGTCTCTGCCTGAACATCACAGCCTACATACAAGGGACAATGCACTTCTATTCCCAAAGCACAAAGCTACTACTTAACGGACTTTCCCTCAATCACCCCACAAGGCTCGACAGCTCAGTGGCATGTTGTCCTTCTTTACCTGTACCATGCTGTTTTCCACAGACTTCTGCAAAAGAGAACCAGCATGCTCAAGCTAAGGATCAAGGCAGGAGACAAGATAGCATCGCTATACCCTCCCCTCTCCTCCCCTCGCAGGCAGGCAGATTTACCTTGGCCATGCACTCTGTTTTTAAATAGGCCCCACTTCAGCCCATTGTTGGTGTGCAAACAAATGTTTGTTGAGGTAAAAATAATAAAGGTACTTGTTTTTGTGTCATACATCTCCCTTTCTTCCTGGATCCTGTTTGTGGTCAAACTGGACACTAAACAAAAAACTGGTTTGAATCATTTGCCAGTATTTTAGCCTATATCTGTAGCATGGTGCACTATAGCTTAGCAGATTTTCATACCAATTTAGCCAACTTGGATTCTGTACTGATGCCACCGACTTGCCTCTGGATACCAAACAAGTTAGGCACCCTAAGCTACACAGCGCTGTGGGGAGTAGACCCACTCTTGCTTACTGAAGACCCCTTCTTGGAGGGAATGGCTTGCTTTAAAAACAATTTTTAAAGTTTAATTTTGAAAGTATCACCTATTGTCTTTATGTAGTTAATGTTTATTACTTCTAGGCAGAATTTTAGAAAGCCTTCTTCTCTGTGCTGTATTTATTTAGTAATGCTATGAGATTAGTATCTCAAAAGGAAGAATCAGTAACACTTCACCATAGACAAGCAGGCACACTATAATGCCGAACAGTCTTTCCACACTAAAATAAAATGTCTCTGAAATGCACCTTTACCTCTAATAAAATACCTTCCAGCCTTTTTAATAACCACATTTTCTGCACTGGATCTATTGTAGCTAACATTTTAAGATCAATTTAGTAGATGAAAAAATAATAACAATCATTTTTCCATGTCAAAGCATTTTGAAAAATGTGAAAAACTACAGAGCAAGTGCTGTTTTATGCCTAACTAAAAACAATTTTAAAAAACCCCTTCTATTGTGTTGACATTTAAAATGAGCTAGAAATAGAACTGTGGGGGAAAAAACTACAACAAAACAGCACTTCTGTAATGCAAGCCAGATCAAAGAGATATTGCATTGTAATCTTATGATGAGGACAGGTTGGCCTTAGGGTTTGCTGAGGTATATGAACCATTTGGGAAAGTTATTCTTTATTTTGAGCATCCTGAACTCTTTTAAAGAAATCTGGGCTGAAGTTAGTATTTCACACACACACGAAAAAAAACCCCAGTGACTGTTTGGTTTCACAAAGCAGGCAAAACTTCCCAAAACAGACAAAAAATTACTCCTTGGGAACAGTAAGTTCCCTTTTGGTTTGCCAGAATTTTGCCTGTATCAAATGGATGAATTATATGAAAATCTCCACAAAACAAAATAATACTTAGTACAGTCAACCCCTACAGAGGCTCTAATGATCACTTGCACAACTGAGTGTGATCTTTATTTCCCTTGCACCATCCTTTCATTACCACCTTTGCTTATAGATCTATGCTGTCTGAAAATTTTTGAGGTTTCTGGGAAGGTGGCCACCAGAATTTTATTTCCAGTACCATATGCACTTTCTGCTATGGCTTGTGGCATAGCAATAGGACAGTGCTGTGCGCCATAGCTTGCATCTCCGATCCAGTCACCCATGCAGTCTCTGCAGCTGTGCAGAGCCCCATCACTCAAAAGCGTTCACTTCCATAATCTGACTGTACTTGCAAATTTGGATGCAGCACAAACTTGCTGTTCACTTATTGTACTTGGAATTGTACATATCAATTATCTAAAGGTCCTTATTGCTTGAATTGCCATCATCTTGAGCTATTCGGTAGGTCTAAGACACAGCCAGATTTTCACAAGGGAGATGAAAAACACATATTGGATATAAAATCAACCCACTCTCAAATTGTACATCTCTGCTTCAACACACAGGATCAGCAGAGCTGTTTGAAGACAAAAGCAGACAGAATTTGAGGGCTGAGGGCTTTCTTTTCACTGTCTTTAGTCTCCAGTATAGTAAAATATGCAAAAGATTCAATCATGCTGTTTTCTCTTTGCAATTCTTTGTATGTAATTTTCTTCTAGGTAATTTTTATTTCTGGGAAAAATTAGAAAGAAGGCTGGCTTCAGTCTGTGAAAATGCAGCATTTTTCCTTGCACTGAGGCTCACTCAAGACTATGGAGAGCCAGAAAGCCCTTTGTCTGTGAGGTATGGGAAAAAAAGGAAATAACGCCCGAAGTCTGAGTGCTGTTCCTTCCTGCAAGCTCTTTCTTTGATTCCTCTTTGTCATTCTGTGCAATCTCAGATCCTGGCTAGCACCTTCACTTCAACCCTCCCTCTAGATCCATGCGTCTCTTCTCTGTACAAAAAATGCAAACAGTAAATTATTATTCCCTTGCAGAATGCGGATATTCAAGATGAGAATGAGCTCCTAGCTTAGCACCANTTCACTTCAACCCTCCCTCTAGATCCATGCGTCTCTTCTCTGTATAAAAAATGCAAACAGTAAATTATTATTCCCTTGCAGAATGCGAATATTCAAGATGAGAATGAGCTCCTAGCTTAGCACCGCCTCTGGACCTGATATTCTTAAAAGATGGTCTGTGCTTAGATGTAAGATACTGAGTTAGCCTCAGCTCTAGTAATTATTGACCTGACCTAAAGCTATTAAGTCAATGGGAATCTTCTAATGGGTTTGAAAGGACTTTGGGTCAGGATTTTTGTGCGTATTAAGTCCAGTGATGCATTAAGACACCCCTTACATTTTGCTTTGGACACTGACATTTGAAAAGGTCAGCCTGAAAGAACCTTTGAACAGATGATTAAGAGGAAGCAGAGCTAAAATAATAAATTATTATCTCACAACGACCTCACTGCATGCTTTAGCGTATTCAAAGTAAGATATTTGCGTTCTCCAAGGATGGCAAATGGAGACATAAAATACCTCATAAGACTTACATTATGCCTCTATGGATGTTTCCAGAGTGCGGTTATTGTAGTTGAGTTTTCTGAGTACAACACCTTGAAATGAATAGCTTTTAACCTCGGTGATTGTTGGAAAAGAATGGTTCAATCCTTCAGCTGGTACTTTTCTCTGTCATGTTTAAGGACTCAGCACAGCCAAGAAAATTTGAAAACAATATAGCTCAATTAGGCACTCGGTATTCATTGTTCAATGAGAACAGCAAGCAAAGACACAGCAGCTCTCAATATCTGTGATAAGATTCTCTAACATTTACAATGCATTGGTGCAGTTGCTATTCAAGTTTCAAGTTTCATCACCTAGTACATTTATGTAAGATTTTTAATTCCATAACTCCAGAACAAGCTGATTTTTGTTGTGGTACTAAGACATGCAGTTACTGTGTCCTGAGCGAGATGGCGCGTAAAAGGATAACTGGGTGAAAAAAATGGTGTGTCTTGGGCAGTGAGGGCAGTAACAAGCACAAGAGACATTATGAGATTCAGCCCAAGGGAGAATGGGAAAACCTCCCTCCAGTGTTTGTACTGAATAAAGCTGGCTTTCTTATAAAAAGAGGCAAATCAAAGGTGACAGACTCCGCGTTTACAAATGTCACTGTCCAAAACAAACCAGATAAAACAAGATGGTTATTTGATGTTACTATACAAAGGATAATGAAATGGCAACTCTCTACAGTTCATTTGCATCCATTAGCTACTGCTTCAATTCTATCCATAACCAGAGTGATTTTATTGTTAGGGAGAACACTTACTTAGTCTCATCTTCGACCTCATGGCTGATGGATGCCTGGGAGAGAAATGTTAACAAAGACATGAAAGCAGACTTAAAATTTTTGGGTAGCCACTAAAACCAGAATTAATTGTCTTTTAACTTTCTGTAACATAGTTGCCGATATTGTTGTAGAAAGGGTGACCTTTTACAGTGATAAAACAAACTGGATGCATTCCTACAAATAAGCTCTGTCTGCTAATAACCATGGCCTCTAGGTCAGGCTGAAGATTGCTGCATTGCTGAGGGAACAGTGGATTATCACTGATGGCTCTGGGAGGAGTGATTACTCAAAATACGTTAACAGGGTTGTAAAGAGTGAGATGTATATTTTCCACGGAGCTACAAGAACCAGTTCAAGGCCTGATGATGCCAAATGCTGCATTTGTGGGAGGAAATCTCCTTTGCCAGATGCAATCCAGTGACTCCTGACAAGTGGAAAGAAGGCTGCAATGTAAAGAAAGTTCTGAAACCTTCTATCAATCACACTCCCAAAAATAGCTGTGGTGAGGCAGGACTTATTTGGGGCAGACTTCTGGACAGTTAACACGCTAGAGAACCAGAGGCTGCCCTTGACTATGGAAAACAATGGGCAATGTGTATGTTGGCTTGTAATTTCAGCAGATGCTTCCCTTTACAAGCTAAAATCAAAAAGAGGGGAGTTAATTGTGCCTTTACTCAGCAAGACCAGGCTGCTTTGTATTTGGAAAGTACTGGTGCCAAAGTGGCAAACTTCCCCTGGTATTTTATGGCCAGTTGTTTATTCCAGGTGGCAGGTGTCAATTCCTAAAACAAAGAAAAAAAACCCTGTATGCTGTGGACACAAGAGCCAAAACCTAGGAAGTAAAAATGATGATACTGACTCAAGCAGATCAGGTTATATCTAAATTACGGAGGTGAGCCTACAATCTGTCTTCTCATAATAACCTTTTTTTTCTGCTTAATCCCAAAATAAGTTCCCATCTGAGAATGCTGTAAAGTTCTTGCCACAGGGAAGTAACTGGAAATCAGAGTATAGAAGGTGGAACATACTACTGTCAAATGAAATTTGAAATTTAAGCAATTACATGATGGAAATAAATGTTTAAAATAATAATAAAACAAAAATAAAAATGAAGGTGAAAGTTCAAAGAGAGGGTAAAACTTAGGGAATCTCAGGATACAAATAAATACTCGGGGCTGTCCAAAAGTGAACAAAGCAAAACAGATGCAAGAAAACTGGTAATTAACAATTACCCCTATGAATTGTACCTATGTCTGGGTACAGCACTGCAGAGCTGTTTGTCTGTTGCAGAGCTTATTCTCTGCAGTTCTCTTTCATGTGAGCTTTGTTCATCCCCCACATATGACCAGACATAGGCTGGATCTGACAAAGGAGCCTTCTGTCTATGGAGATGCTGTGTCTCATGCTACTAAGCCTTGAATTGGTCCTTGTAGATCACTGGAAAATGTGCCTCTCAACTACTGAGTACCCCATTACTTATTTTGACTAATACTTCTTCTTGGAATACCTATGTTCACTGTATTGTTGGTCCCTGGCATGTATCTTCTGAAGTTAGTGCAGTCAGATGAGACACTTAATTGGAAAAAAGGTGTGGTTTTGTATCTCCACTGGTTTATGGCTCAAGAGATATGACCTTATTCACTGACCTATATGTTAAAGAATTAAAAGTCAGAAGTATAATTTCTTATAGTGTAAGAATGGTTTTTGATACAGCTGATCCAGGCAAAGCTGGCTTCTAGTGAGCATTTTTATTATGGAAACTGAGTCAATTGACATCAGAGTAACTGAGATAAGTTTCAGCATTTACCTGTTAACCAATGCAATAATAAAATGAAATATTTTACTAGAAAGGCTAATTCAAGAAACAAAATCTGACTCGCTACTTTATTTGCTGTCATAGCTGCTGCAATTCAGTGGGTTTATCAAGTATATTGTCTGTTTTGCAACATTAGGTGGGATGTAATTCATGACAAGTCTTTTGTTCCTTCACCAGGTAAAAATCATAGATAAAATTCAGCTTCAGTAAGTGTGGGACTGATCATAGACAACTTATGGACATGCTCAAAAACACATCCTGTCAGATGATCACCTCTCCTGCAAGCAACATGACATCCTCCTCAGCTAGGTAACTGGATACTTGTATGTGTCACACCACATGGACAGATGCCCACCAGATGACATGCACCTCATCCAGTTGTCCTTTCCTATGATGCAGCTGTATCAGTGTCAGCCACGTGACTAGGGAACAAATGAACGTCTGGTCAGATGAGATGTCTTTCACTGCTGGAAGACATCCATTATTTTGACATAGGACAGGAAAGCCCCTGGTTAAGGGAGAGAATGTGTATATACCATCCCTATATTTACACTATTGCTCCTATTTCATATAAGCTGTGAGAAAGACCATAACCTTTGAGACCCTAAACCAGTGAAGATCCCCCCCCCCCCGACTCTCAACTGCAGCTCATGTCTGATCTCACTTCACTAACCAGTTCAGATCGGTGTGGGCTGAGTTAGCTCCGTGAAGTTTAATAGCAGAGAACCTTGCTTTCAACATATATTTCTGATGTTAGAAGCAGTCTGGCAAATGTAGTTCATTTGTTCCCACTAAAGCTAATAGAGCTGCACAGCAGGACCCGGAAGCATAATTGGGACCATTATCTCTTGTTCTGGTGAATGCAAAAGCAATTCTCTTTAACTTAAACTGTATCTATTCCTCTATCTCAGAGCCAGCATTGTTATGAAAATATCTACCTGTATGGTTGGGCACAGCACCTTGTTATAGTGTTGTGGCTACTTCAACTCGGTCATATAATTCTTCAGCATGCACAAACTGTGCAGAGGTGACTTCACCATTTCTGTTCGCATAAATCTGTGGGCATTTCTGACGGGTTTATGCTCCAGCTGTTCTCAAAACTAAGTCACACAAGGCCAAGTGAGTTGTCATGACATCAGGCTATATTTGATCACAGAGCATACAAGGGGATCAGGCAGGCTTTCATTTTAAAAGACTTGGCACAGAGTCCAGTAAAACATCTAAATGTTTATCATGTATTCATTGTTCAGTTCCCCTGAAGGGGAGTCTTTTCAGTCTGTACAAAAAGCCAATTAAATAACAGAAAAAAAACCCAACCAACCCAAACCCCAATATTATGATGATGCTGAAGTTAACGTTCTAGTTCAGGAAAACAGCTCAATGTTTTGAGGGTTTTCACAGAGCCGTTGTGAGGGGTCCTTGGGTTGTACTTGCACGTTCTGTGTGCAGCCTTCAAACACCACAGCGTGGTGATGTATTTTATCTAGCAGTGGAATACAGAAAAAAAATTACCTTCTTAATCCTTTCCAGTTTTGTCCTTCAGACAGGAATGGTAAAGTAGACAGTATTCTGAAGTGAATCCATGTTGTTCGTGAGAAAGTGTAAAAAAGGTAAATGTGAAATCTTGTGCAGGGGGAAGGCAGTATTTATTTGTATGGTCTCTAAGTCGATTTTCCCAACTTGCATGCATTCAGTCGCAGATTTCATTCATTCACAGTCTCACACCCACATACTTACAAGTATCAGGACGTGTGCACCCAAGCGGTCTGGGTGGGAACACCTGTATGCTGTACAGGAGACATGAGTTACTGAGTCCTTGTTACATCTCTGATGTTCTTTTGACTGGCAATGGTGAAACACTTTGGGAGCGGATCTTTTACTCTTTTTAGGAGTTCTTACGGGACAGTCTTTTGCTTCAGGGTCTTGCTTACTTCAGCCTCTATAAATTGCGAGCAAAGTCACCTCTCATTATTTGTTCTTCCTTGTCTGTTTGAAATCTGTGTCTGTTTTCCTGGTGGACTAATAAGACGAGCATATGTGATTTGCTGCAACCTGGCTGCAGTCATCCAGTTGACAAGTCATCTGTGCTGTGGTCTTATCAGTGCACAGGCCTTCAGATCTTGGCAGACACAATACATGCCTCAATTCTGCTTCTGGGAAAGGTTTCCTGGGATCAGTGTCCTGGGAACCTGTCCTTCATTATCAGTATAGGCGATTCTCTTAACCCTTGTTCTGCTGTTTCTTCTGGTGCTTTCACACACGTTTGCATTCATAGTTCATTTACACCATTCTTTTATTTCAGTTACAAAACTCTACAACTGGTCTTAATATTTTTGCTAAATTTTTTTTGTGCAGAGGTTTTACATTTTCATCTCCAGTTCATTACAATGTTCATAAATGGTGAGTTTCTTCTCTTCTCCTTTTCTATTTGCTTGCAAAACACATTACAGAAATATTTTTTCCCACCGCTTCTCACCCAAATGCCAGTACTAATGTGTATTCCCCTCTGCCATGACTCAGTCACGATACCGAGAAACTGGCAAAACTCCTTCATGTCTGAAAGTCATGCCAGCATGCCAATAGAAACATTGCCTCCATCTGAACTGTAATCAGCAACTTTGAACAAGCACTGGTGCCAGATGGTCAGATGTCAATTTAGCACTTGAACTAGATATGTCAGAAAGTCAAAACAAATCAATATAACTATTTAGAAGAGATTTGCAATGTGAGTTTTTTGATAGCTGGCTTCATTCCCCCCTTCTCCTCTCCCTCCCTCCCCTCTCCCCCTCCCCGATTGGCTGATTAGATTAAAGCTGTATGAATTGAAATAAACAAAACCAAAACAGGTACCGAAAATTAAGAAAAAAATGTATAAATACTCTATCTCTATCTACCTGTTAATAGATACTCTCATATAGTCGCTATGTCATTGCACTTTGTCTTTTTCATCCAAAGAGTCTATTCAGATAAGATAACCTATCAAAGTATCTTAGAGTGAAATTCAGTGTCACACTTTAGACCTGCTTGGTGATGAAGCTCCCTAGTCAATATGCTAGACAAAGAGCAAAATTCAAGGACACGTTTGCAAATAGTAATAGTGGAAAACTGGCCATGAAATAGTTCTCTTTGAATCAGTACTTCTAAGAACAGCCTGATTTTCCAGCTGAGTTCATGCTGGCCTTATGCTACCTGTACGCAGCTCTGCACTGAGGTTGCAAGAGAAACTTGTTCTAGGCAGCTCAGCGTTCTCCACAGCTCAGTGAGGAAAGAGCAGCTAAGAACCATCTGTATGGCACCTCTTGTCCCTCTCCATGTCGGAACTACCTTAGCAACAACATACACAATCAGAAGATGCAGGGGTGAGTGAAGGCCAGACCAGAATGCATGGTGTTCTGTTCAACCTGGAGCCACTTCGGCAACTTCAGCCATGCTGAAGTCTCCAGATAGCCCATGGTCATGGAAGCAGTGACTTGTTTGACTGTTTATGTGCCAGTGCAGGAGGGCCTACACACCAGACTTTTGCTCTGGCTAGCAAGGGTAATAACAATAGCAAAGACAAGGTAAGGGAAGGTTTCAACACAGACTTGCACAAGCAGTCCTATGCTCCTGAATGTATTCTTAGACTGCACCACCTCCTCCACCATTTCTCTCTGTTATTAATGTTAATCTGATGTAGCTGAAGACTGAAATCTTTGTCTACTCATGCAGCTGATCCAGGGAATATCTGTTAGATGGTGGCTGGAATTCAGATTTATCTGTATTCAAATGGGGGTTGAAAAAAAAACAAATATGCAGGAGCAGGTGAAGGTCATGTTTCAAGAATCAAAGAAAGTGTTAGTTGTAGTTAGACTTCATAGCCACAATACTGGCTAATTTTTTTCTTCAAAGAAAACCCTTCATTCCTTTTGCCTTTAGAAAACAGGTAATAAAGCCATATCATCACCAACATGCTGTAGATTCAACAGCTCAACCCCAAAGTCTCACGGGTTGTACCTAATAAGGTGCTCAAAACTCAAAGAGTAGCACTATATAAAATGGAACAAAGCCAAAGTTTCATGGCAGTCCACAAGTCTATAACACAAAATGGCATTTACACATACAATTTTACAAGTCCTTGCTCCTTCTGAAATCAAATCTAAGGAGAACAGTACTGGGGTCTCAACACCAATGTAACAGATGCACTCGAAGAGATTTGTATCAGCAAAAGTGAGATCAGGCTCTGGGTCAAAAAAACTTTGAATATATTTTTTAAATCTAAGCACTGAAATGCCATATTTTATGACCATTTACATGTGCAAACAGCCATCTGAGCTCAAAGCAGACAGATGCATGCTTAATTGTTCAGCCTGCCTGCACAAATAACAGTTTCCAGATATGACAAGCTTGCGTGTAGGAAATGATATTTCATAAATTTTATTCAGAGTCATGAAGTCTGGTTTTTAAAAAGTGTCTCTTTCAGATTAGCTCCTGCTTCCTTAGAAATCTTTCTGTTAGCAGAACGAATTCTAGTCTCACAAATATGCATGTATACAAAGGAGGGAAATACTGTCGAGCAGAGAAACTCTATATTAAGCTGCCAAAAATGAATTCTGAAATTCTTAGCCCAGTAAAATCAGTCGTGTTTTCCCCACTGACTTCCATCCTGAAGGAATTTCATTTTTCATTTTGTTCAATTCATAATATCTGAAGGGATGCTTAGAGAACTACTTACTGAGTGCTCCTGGAAGAATCTATATACCATGCCACACTCAACTGTGTTGTTAAGAATCAGCTCAATTCTTGCTTGTTTCAAATGGCTGATTGAAGTATTTGTACTTGAAGGGGACACTGATGATTGTAGTCTGCAGAGAAGTGGGATATTTTACCACAGGCAACAAGTTCTGCACTGTATTTTTTAAAAGACCAGTATGTACAACACTTCACTGTGACATGCACAGCTTTGCACAAGGCACTAAAGAGGATAAAATGCCTTTTTTCTTTATGTTTGTTTTTCCAATTTCCACCTTTTATCAATTCTTTTCATTCCTAATGATAACAAAACTATCATTTAGAAGTGAACCGTAACAAATTAATCATAATATGCTACTGGATTTCAGATACTTGAAACCATCAAAAATACACTCACAGAGCTTATTTTCTGAAGAATTCGTGGCTAGATCCACACAAGATCTTAGCAGTGATATTAGATCACCTTTTACATGCCTGGCTGCCTAGTACAATCTACATAGTCATATGGGCAATGAGGGTCCCTATACAGTCTATCGAAGTACCTGAAGCTGAGGGCCAGCAAAGGCTGGCATCACGAAGGGGTGACAGCTAGTAGGAAATACTGAGGAGACAAATAAGATCATCTCCTCAGACCGTTTTCAGTAATGTAAGCTCCTTAGGCACCCTTTCTGGCATTGAAGAGCTATGTTAACTGAAGGTTTTACCTCTTCCAGTTACTTATTATTGCTGGCAAGGTGTACATGACTGTCCCTATAGATCTGCCAAGGGAGCAAATGACATACTCATATCCTTTAAGAAATCAGCCAGGTCCCTTTAGATCATCTTCACTGACTGTTCATGATCATATTCCTGACTTGAAGCAAATTTGGGAGTCCTCACACAGTTACTTCCACTGTCAGAGCTGTGAAAACAAGTTTGTTCCCCAGAGATGGAGTACTGGGGTGCTCCTATCTCCATTAACAGAGCTCTAGTCAAAGGAGCTGTTGATCGTACAGTCATTCATCAAATAGTCTGTTCGTTCAGGAAATTATCTATTGCTTCTGGCCCTATCCTGTCCCAAAAATTGTTGCAGCATGCTCCCATTTAGATGTGGATTTGGAATTACCATAGGCAGACACAGCATGGCTCTCTGTACATGCTGTTTAGAAGTGCACATAAATGCAAGAGGTGATAGATTGCCTGAAGATTAAGAGAGTCAATCAGGGATTTTGGCATTCTTTTCTGATGAGCCTTCATAATTGGATTTGTCCCAAAAAGGACGGTTAGACAACACGTAGACTCCTGAGTTAATGGGCAAGTCCTTAGTGACTGCTGAGCTTTTTCGCATGTGGTTTGAGAGCAAGAAGTCACATGTAACTTATTTTTTCCTGCTTGTTTTTAAAACAGTGGATGATCTTAATGGTATCATTTTGCAGTGCGTGTTGTGATCAGAGTGAATTCTTTCAGAAAAAAATCCTCTATCAAGAATTTCAGGAAGAAATGCTATAACATAGTTGTAACTTGTTATTGACATACAGTGCAAGCTGTTGTTCATCAAAAAAAATAGAAGGGTGTTTGTGTGGGATAGGATAAAATGCTTTTTCTCTCTCAGCCTGCTATTTCAGGTCTCTGTTTTCTTCAGAAGCAGGAGCAAGATGAAAGAAACTTCTATTCCTTTTGCAAAACAAAAGAACAAAACTCTATTGCACCGTTTGCCTTTCTAACTCCATCAATGTTGTGAGTAAATGTTATTTACAAATTTATATTGTGACAATGTCATAATTTTATCATGAAGATAATTGTTCTGAGACAGTCTTTCAGTCATGACTAATTTTATATTTGGCTGACTCATTTTGTCTTGCAGTTGAATAAAAAACCTGTGTATGTTTTGATCTTTAAAGATGAATGCTGGATATTATGCCAAGAAATAATTGAATTATTTTGCATGTATTATGCTTTTGCAATTCAGACATGTTTAGCTAAATAGACTTAGTCTTGTTCTCTAATTGACTTATTTTTGTTTGGCTTTTAGTGATTCTGCTATCTCGTTGACAGCATGAGATCTCCCTTTTCAGGAGGCTAAGCATAGAGATAAATACAACATATTGTGGTTAGGAAAAAAATCAACTACTGAACTGAGAAACAAGTAGCAGACCAAGTGTTGCTTTGTATCCTATCAAATATCTAGTCTCTGTGTTCAGAGAGAAGTAAGGCTCCCAGCATGGCATTTGGGTGTGCTCAATTGGCAGTGTTAATCCCAGTCTCTGTTTTGTGATAGGATCCCTGCAGAAGAGTTGCCCTAGCCCCAAAAGCAGTGCTAACTCCTACATTCCCCAGTGACTTATCAGATCAACTCTAATACCCCAAGCCCATGGGTCCTCACATTGTTTCCTTCTGGGACCCGTCTTTGAGGAGTTAAATAAGACAAAATCCTGAATTTGAAATTCCAGTGAAAACAATTTCTTACTGGCCAATGACCCAAAACATAGATTTCAGTCACAAAACTCTGGTTCTTGATTCCTTGTCTCAGTTCTGTTTTGGTCTTGAGTGTTCTTATCAAGGTCAATATCTCCTGGATTTTAGGGTCCCTTTTCTTGACCCCATTCCTCTATCTGACTGCCTTTTCTATAAATCCTTGAGTACCTGCAGTCAGCTCCTTTAAATTTCAGCTGACTCTGGCAATCCAAAGATTCTCTTTCACCTC
>RSEF01000005.1:40411446-40426022 GCA_003993805.1 Himantopus leucocephalus | reverse complement strand
AAACCAACAAACAAAACTCCCAAACCAAAACCAAAACGAAAACGAAAGCAGAAAACAAAACAAAAGTTGCCTGGCCTGTATAGCTAAGCACCTGGTTCCTGTCTGAGCAAATATAAAAGTACATAATGATTATATCTGGGCATCTATCTAGGAACAAGCTTACAGATAGCAAAAAGCTCTCCAATCTAGCAAGCACAGGAAGAGCCAGCAGCCAGAAGCTGAAGCTGTGCAAATTTGAGGTAAAAATAAGGCGCACATTTTAACAACAGAGACAATTAGTCATTGGACCACCTTACCAATGTTATGTAGTTGCATCTCTGTTACTTTAAAATCATGACTGGTTTCTCTGGAAGATGTATCTGTCAAAAAAGATGGGAATACATATGGCACGAAGGACAGATTCATCAAGGGCCGCTAATCGTGATGGTCCATATGCGACTTCCATCACAGGCTGTCCTGAAATTGCCAAATGTGAGAAACAGAGTATTCTGTGAGAAATATTTCTCAGCACACGCTCTCTTTCCCTAGGTATTTTTATTGGTTACTTTAAGAGACGTGCTTAATCCATCTAACACTCCTCATGTTCTTACAGATGAAATACAGGAAATTAAGAGAAAAGAAAGGAAATTCTATTGCATATTTGATAGAATCACCACAGTAAGTGCTGTAATGGTTACTTCTGGACTTCACGTGCCCGAAGAAAACTTCCTTGTGTTGTACGAAAATTGCGACACTGTTGAGACTGAGAAACTCCATTCATTAGCCCACTTCTGATATAGGCCCTGATGTAAATTACACAATGTGTCTATAATCATAAAGTGATACGAGTGAGAGATGGTGCGTGATAATTGCAACTCAGAAGAAAGATAATTTTAAAATGCCATCTCTTAAGAATATTCACCTGGTTTTAGTGCACAGTCTAAGAATATGCTGGCAGTCAAAGTCAAGATGGAAGGGTGACAATGACTTCTGACAAATCAAAGCAAATCAACTCCTCCCTCAAGTAAATACGATTTGGGAAGGAAACACAGTAACATACCATTCTAGTGCTAATAGCCTTTGGCAAGCAGGCATGCAAGAAGGATTTAATGATGTATTGACTCATTTTAAGATACCAGTTTGCCCACAGAAGGCATGAGTGCTCAGGAGAACAGAAAACAGCATTAAGACACTGAGGTCAAGTGCATTCTAAAAATTGAAACATAATTTTCCACTTACCAAAACTTACAGGATCTGTGGTCATCGTAACAGCACAGACAGATAAAAAAAGAAACTAGGTATTCAGTTCTTTTGTCAGGATGAAAGAGATTGTTAAGCTACAACAGCACATGAATGTCAGACATATTCCAATAGCTATTTATTTTACCTGTATTGGCTGTAGTGTAATTACCAAACTAAAAGTGGTGCAGCAATTTGTAGTTTCCGTCAAGTGTGTTGGGACAAACGTGTTTAGTATGAGGTTCAGAAAGATTAAGTTTCAACTATGAGAAATAAAGCAAGCAAGCTGTGTGCAACAATTTAGAATGAAAAATTACTATCTTCAAGATAGTGTGCTGGATTTATCAAAAGTGGCCAATCTGCACATCTTAAGAGCAATAATCCATACAAGGCAAATTGATTCATCAATCGATATGAACTGAGGATTAATATTAATACATTAATTCCAAAGGAAATTAGGAAAAGAGTAGAAGGAGCATGTCCAACCCACCCCCACTGCCAATTTTTAAATCCTTAAATGACTTTTTGATGCAGTGAAAGTCAGGCTGTAACAGAGACAGATGCTATAAGGAACATGCAGCGATACAGCTGCACAGCAGGACTCGGCTTGGATACTAAGGCAAGGAACGTCTATAGACAAACCCAAGCAGGCAGATTGTCTTGTCCTTCTATAAGCACTACAGAAACAACAGGTGAAAGCAAGATCACCAAATAAGAATTATCCTCCTGCGTTTTGACTTCAGCCTTCCCTTTCGCCAGGAGGCCTCTTTCCGTTAATGTTCTTTTGTTTGTAGGACTGGTCATAATCACCTTGTAGGGAGGACACCTTCTACTTGTGGTTATAACTGCATCAGTTTATGCATCATTATCTGAGACTTGTCTGAAATGCCTTCCCTGTTACTGCAGAGGAAACTTGGAAGAAGGAGTTACAGAGCTTAACTCTTTTATTTTTTGCTACAATTTCTGCCTGGCCATCTGTGAATGAAGCACTCACTGGACTACATGCTTAACTAACTCTTCCACCCTTCCTCTTTTCTTTGCCATGTAGCTCTACCTTTTCCATGTTGCAGTGAATAAGTACCTCTCTGGGCCATGGAAAGATGAATATCTGGCCTCCCATTATTGCCCAAACCACCAAGGCTGTTTTAGCCCTGAGCGTGTTTCCAGTCTATCTGTAACACTAAAGAATGGTCTTCATTTAAAGAAAAGGCTGACAAATCAATGGCTGACAAATCAATGGTCTCAAGGGATTTGCAAATATCGTTACTGTTTGAAAGCTGTTACTTCGTGCTGTAAAGTGGATGCCACCACCATTAAGACAAAATGGAGTAAATAAATAAATGGAGCCAATAAACTAAGGAAATGCTTAGTTTATAAACTTTGCATTTAGAGGACCAGTTTTGATTTGGCTGTGCACAAATTCTGGGGTTTGAAAGTCTTCTGTTTATTATTGCTATTTACAACTAATGTCTAATAAATATATAATGCAGACTGGAAGATGACATTCATTTCATATACATTCAGAATAATACACCTGTAATGTTTCATCCTGTCCACTGCAGCAAAGAATGGAACCTCACTGAATCACTGATAAAATTTTCACAGTCTTTGAAAATCATCAACTAGTGCGTGGCATACCAGTATGGGTAAAAAAAGGCCAGAATGCCTGCGGTGATCATGGGTACAGTATACTATGTGGTTGTTTTTCATCAGTGATAATGGCTTCTGAGAGATGAAGAAGAGACTGGTTGAAAACCAAGGCATTTTCTCACAAGTGTGCATGCATGCATGTGTACGCGCACGTGCACGTGCACACACACCCCCCACCCCCCACCCCCACTGCTCTTTTATCTTTTCTGGCTTGCTATAGATTTTGTGGTGCTCCAAATTTCCAAGGAAATACTTCTAAGGCAGTTGCACTTTTTTGTTCTTTCTCTTTCATTACTGATGTCAGCACTTTTTAAAAAGCCACGTTATCAAAATGTTGGTAGAGAGAAGGTCTGGCATAATTAAACGGCTTGTAACAAGTTTTCACATTCTTGTTTCACTTGATAATGCTGCTTTTGAGAACTATTCACTGTAACAGAGAGAGAAAAACCAGCCTGCAGAAAAACCAGACCAGGCTCATTCTCTTTCTTCACAGATGACCAGAATGATTATCCACTTTGAAGTCCTGTAAGTGAAAAATATAAAACTTGCTTAAATGTGCTTATCAGTTTTGATTAGCTAATGGCTTCTTTCTTAGGATAATTGGCCCTTCTGGGACTGGCACGTCTTGTATTTCCCATTCGCTTCTTCTTGGCATCCAGGGAACCTTTACTCTCCAGTTCCAGTGAACTCCGACTAGGCTTAGTTGTTGGTTTTAACTCTCCTATACAGAAAATGGTGACATTGCTAAGGGTGATGGGTTAGGATTTCTGGATTTTATTATTAGATATGTAACTTGTTTACATTGTACCTTTGTTGTTCAAATGTTATGTGCTTTTACTTGCCCACCCACTATAGAGAGGAAGTCGTCATAATCTTGTAATTGATGATGTGAGATCAAGTCTATAAAGCTCTTTTCACATTTTATATGTGTATCTAGCATATCTTCAAGGACATTGTAAGTTGTGTATACTTGAAGGGGGAAATGTGAAGAACTGAAATGACCTTATGTGGGTTCCTTCCAGTTCTCTGATGTTTTGGTAAACTCAGACAGTAGCAGTCACCGGCATGCCCACCTGTCTTAAATGTCCAGAAGAAACTAATCCTTGTTTTTGAAGGCAGACTTTGTCAAGCTTGAACTTCACTACCTTCATCAAGTGATTTCAGTAAGGTCCAACTGTGGAGATAACTGCATCCTTTGGAGACAGCTACCCCAGTAAAAATATCAAAGGCTCCATCATGAAGGCTGTCATGAAATCAAAAGACAGGCTGGCCCACAGGCTTTCCGCTGTTAAATGCAAGACCTGCCTCTTCATGTGAACAGGTCCCAAAAGCATCTCTTGAAAAATGGGCCATAGTATTTCTCACCAAAAACCAATCTCATTAATGAAAGAACCTTCAGCAAAGGAGAAGGGGAAAATATGCTTACTGTGGCCTCTGGTCTGCTAGTCGTGTTACCTCTAGTAAATGCTGATGAACAGAACTGTAACAAGGCATTTTGATGCATGGAAACTGTCCCTCTACGACCACCTCCTTCCACCCACCACCACCATCACCTTCTGCTTTCCCTGCAATTGCAGCCCTCACCTGACTGGGAAGATGCTGAAGCTGTCAAAGCTCAGAGATATTAACCACATTACACATCTCCTTCAGAAAGGCACTGACCCATCTTTCTCTGCCTGTGCTGCAGCTTTGCAGGTAGATTTGGGCTAACTAGTCCCAGTGAAATCACTAGGAGCTTTGTTGCAGTAAAATCCTAAATATATTTGCTAATCCTATAGTAATGGATTTGTTTATAAGAATAAACAAACATGCATCATGTCAGTGCTATAAGTTTGAGGGTAACAGAACACTAGTTAAATACAGTACTTGAAGGAAGCAGCATTTTATCTGGTCAAAAGAAGGTAAAAATCACCTTCTTTTGAATTTACCGATGAAATAGTGTAGAAAATACCAGGGAGAAGTCTTGACAGTTTGCCCTGTTATTTTGTACTTACCAAAGAGAAACCAAATAGAAACCAATAGAATCTAGGATCTCACAGTGCCCCACGCCCATGGGAGCTTACATTTTAGTGTCTGATGTGCTAGAACTGTCAGTAAAGGGTCAGCGAGGACAAGTTGTTGTTTCAAGATACACTTGTTTTAATTACTTTTACTTTTCTTCTGAGATGAATAGCTTTGTGAGCACTGTAAAGAAGATGGAAACTACTCCAATTATCTAAAGAACTTTGGTGAAAGATCTTACTGGCTTTAGACACTGTGAGGTCTCTAAGAGTATTTCATAACTACCTAAAGAAGCAAAAAAGGAAAGAACAAATCTAAATTGTCTTAAATACTATGAAGAAACAGATTTGATTTTGAAGAGCTTAGAGTATTTCAGACTCCTATTGGTGGCAATCTGTAGGCATGGATGAGATAGCACTTACAGTTCACAGCCCCATTTTCAGGGGCTTCAGAACACCATGAAAATTACTTTTTGGAAGATGCTGGAATAGTTTGTGCTTTTTCTTGCTTTGAAGGGCTTCTTGATAGATTTTCATAAGGTTCTTTGAGCTGTTCTTAGCTAACTCAGATGGCAACATTAAAACTATGATTTTATGTGACTGAGATTGCCTAGATGTTTCTTTGAACTCAAAACCAAGCAACATCTTTCTTTCCTCTTCCTTATAAACAGGTGGAAAGGTGAGAAGCTAAATGGATGCAGTGCTAGTACAAAGTCTGTCCCATACCTGTGTGAATGATGGGCAAAGGGTGTACAGTCCGGGCAGATTAAAGAGATGAGAGGGAATTAAATTTTCTTCACTGCTAGTGCTGGAACTGAGGTGATCAGCCTTATGGAGGCTGAGTACAGCCCATATGGGGGCCAGCTGTTGCCTGGACTCTTTGACATTGAGGGAACTGGCCCTCCACCATGCAGAGCCCGCAGCGTCCCTTCCCTTGCAGAGCGGTGAGGAAATACAGCGAAGACTGCTGTGTTCCATGCACATGCCTGTCCTGCTAGGGGCTGCCATGGCAGTGTCTGCCTGTTTAGTCAGGGTCTAAACCACAATCACTTTGCAAACTGAATCTCAGCTTCCTCACTTAACATAGAATTGAAAATTTGAGTAACGTTTATAAAATGCACAGTCTTGCATTTGATATTTGTTAGTTTCTCTCATTTAATTTTTTTTAGATAAAATCTCACATGATAAATTGTATCTAATTACTGTACGATGCTCAGGGGTTCAAATGATTTCTGCAATAATTTATGCCTGCTGATCTGTGGATTGGCAGCATTTGATCTGCAGGTTCCTTTAGAGCAATGGGAGGCCGGGATGCACGCTGTGCTCTGTCTCATTGCTCAGTTTCGAAATTACCATATAGTGGACTGTAAAACTCAAAGCATTAAGGTTTGAAGTAAGCTGAATTTCTTAAGCTGGATTTGCAAGGTTAGTTTGGCCTTTCATAAACAGACGGCCCCATCTGCCTTTCTGTTAGTAGGTGTCCCACAAAATCACTGGTGGTTGTTTGGAGCATGGACAGTATCTATTCCACAGTTACATGTTTAATGTAGAGAACGTTTCTTCCTCAGAGTTTCTGTCTGCTTTTCAGACTTCAGCCTTGTAGCAAAGCTAGGTTTGTCTGGCAAAGCAGATTAGGACAATAGTGTACAGCCTCCGAATTTTTCGAGTTGAGAAACTCAATTAATTCACAAGGTAAAATATTTGTTTGGTGACCTCATTCCCCTCTCCAGAGTATCATATTGTAAATAGAGGTGACCTATTAGCGCAATGGAAAAACAGAAATGGCATGGGTTGGATGAAGTCTCAAGAAAATACTCTTTTAACAAGTATATTTTCTCATTAATGACAAGAACAGAGAAAACAACAACAAAGGTCTTAGCTGCCAAAATGGGAAAAGAAAGCTTTTCCAAGATGAGGTTTAAAGTCCTGGACTGTTTCCCTTTCTGTAGCCTTCAGCTGCCAACATGAAAGCTTGTACATTCAATAACGAGGAATGCTGGCAAGTGGGCCCTGTGTGGATGGACTGATTTCATTCAAAATGTTTTAACTAACCAATCTTAACCTTCTTTCAAACCAGTAAGCAGGAAACCTTAAGTTCAATAAGCAATTTTAATTTTGTTTTGCAGATATACCTTTCTTTTATATTCCTAGGAAATCCTGGAGTTCTGGTTTTGATTGGAATAACCACTAATAACTATCAGCTGGAGATTAAATACAATTAAATTTGCACCAATTTACGAATTTCCTCGTGCTAATCAGAAAACATATATACTTCTCCCTGTATCCAAGCGACTGCTACACGCTTTCTGAGAATTAGGAGTTTCAGAAAAGTCTTTTCCCTGTCCTCCTGTCTGCCAATGATATTTCAGACAGGACTACTCCCGGGAGGTTGTATCTTCATCACTGACACCTACATTACCTGCTCCCAGACTTCACAGCTATGGTGGGAGCGTTAACCCTCTTGCCCTTATCACTTTCCCACTTGAAGAACGGCTTGCAGCACTAGCTTCCTGAAAACTGTGCCAGTGCCCCAGTTTTAAGGGTGGCCACGTTCCTAAGTATCGAGCTCTTTACTGTTTGCCAGCTGTGTTAGAATTTCCCTGAATGAGACACAAATCAAAGTGAAGTTTTTATTTTTATAAGCTCAAGGAGGACAACAGCTACAGCAGTTTTAGAAAAAAGTGGACTGAAATAATAAAAAAATCACAGCCCTTGAATAAATTTTACCTGCATTTTTATTAGGTCCCATATATTTATCCTTCTACACATTGTCATTTTTCAGTCATCATTCACTTAGGTATTTTTTAAACAGAGCTTTTGTGGCCTCTTGAAGGCAGAATTTGGTTGTCAATATAAAAAACACAGTAACATCCTTTAAAGAGTTTCAGCCTTTTAATTAGATGAAACTGAAATGTGTTGTGTATATAAGAAAATCACCCATTAGATACATGTTTATTTAAAACATTTACACAAAAGGATATTAATTGCAATTTTTGAATGGACGGATTATACCTGATCATAGGTGGAATATTCAATGTATGTGTGTAGTATGACCTTCACATAGAGTTGTATTTGACTACAATCAATTACGTTTTCACAAAATATCTATTTTTCTGCTATATTTATTTTTAGTCAGTTTGCCCTGCATTTGAGAGCTGTGATGCTGTGGCCCTAC
Source organism: Himantopus leucocephalus (assembly GCA_003993805.1). Lineage (NCBI taxonomy): Eukaryota > Metazoa > Chordata > Aves > Charadriiformes > Recurvirostridae > Himantopus > Himantopus leucocephalus. Next base: position 40,417,979 of record RSEF01000005.1, on the reverse strand, counting down.
TGAGGCATTCCAGCACCTGTGAACCTTCAAAAGGAGCAAGTCTTGTGGAAATTTTTAAAGATGAAAGTCACTGATAAGACAGATGCAATAAGCAAAAACAGGAGCAGAAATAAATGTGTGGAACTGGGTCTCTATTGGATTTAATAAAATAGTATGTCAGAGCCCTGAGAGTACCAGTAGACCTTAATGATGCTGACCAGCCTCACCTGGGACTCCCAACCATACCCTCTGCCCATGGGCCTTGGAGCCCCATTCAGCTCAGGCCTGAGCCCCCAGTCCCTGCCTGAGCTGTGCTGTAAGGGTGTCTGTCCCCAGTCCCATCTCGCCCATGGACCCCTCAGACCCATGTTGCAGCCATGTCTCTAGTCCTGTCTGCAGCCCTGTCTCCTGTTGCTCCTGATGGAATTCTCTGGATGGGGCTGTGGATGGACACTGTTTCTAGCACTCTTCTCTGCCCGCCATGCTCTGGTGCTGCAGGACCATGCCCTGGTCAGTGAGGACACTGCTGGGCTGGGATCACCCTCAGCTCCTGGCTCACTCTCACTTAGAAAGAGCCTGTCCTCACTGCTCCTTGACAATCCGAGACAGGACAAAATTTTTTCCTTGCTTTCATAAATTTCTATGTGATCTGTACATAAGACTCGGAAAAGGACAAAAAGCTGAGTGTAAGCACATCAGGAATACCCAGTACTCAAGGGAAAGGCAATCCACCCGCTCCTGAGACTTGGAGCCTGCGTGTGATAATGCTGTCCCTGGCAAACCAGAGGCAGATGAAAGAGAGAATCAGAATAATCCTCTCAACTGCTAAGAGACCTTGATCATGTAACACAAGTGCCCCAAACAGCAGAAAATGTTCTTTATTCTTGGTTAATGTTTAAAGGCTTCAAAGTGCAATACTGCTATGGCTGTGATTGAAAAGGACAAATTCTGCTCACAAACATACCTCAAGGTTTTCTCTCTTATTTCATACTCACATTTTTTTTTTGCTCAAAATACTGACAAAGCTGTTGCTTTGAGAGACAATGTCAGTAGCTGAAAACTGTTTGACTGATTAATTCTAGGAGCTGAGGTCCTCTGGCATAATGCAATAACTTTACCTAGTCCTATATGGGTTGTAACACTCACGTGTGTTTGACACTTTAACACCACTGGAAAAACACACTCCTGATAGTGTGAAGGTAGGAGGGCTCCAGCCTGCCCAGCTGTTTTTGAATACCTAATTTCCATTTCCAGAAAATCCTGATACTCGTAAAAAGAAACCAACTGCATTAGCTTTTTAAAAATTTGCCACGGGCACAATTTTCTGAAGTGCTCTGTTTTGGAGAAATCAAATAATATATTTGATTAGTTGGGATATTTCTCTAAAAGAACAGAAATAACTATACTGATTCTCGGATGCTCTTGGTCAGGAAGCTGCTTTGTATTCCCTGTGATGTTCTTCACTCCTGGGAGCAGCCCTGGCTCTCATCCTCTACAGAGGAACTAGGACTTAGATTTGCTGTGGTCTCTCAGGAGCAAGGAAGTTCAGAAACTTCCTGGAATCAGCTTGCATTTCAGCTATGACTTAAGGAAGTAAATGTGGTTTGTGAAGCAGCATTTCCTAAATAAAAACAACCAACAACCACTGAGTGGGACTTCTGCCCTCGCTCCCCTGGCACTGCATTTCCCTCAGTGCTGGTATGGTACTGCTGGTGTTCACAGCTGCCCATGCAAAGGGCTGTAAGAGCTGGCCCCCGAGATGTGCTCTCCAGAAACTACATAACCACCCAAATCTGTACTACTTTGTTGATTCCCTTCATGGTTAATGAGAAGGACAGCATAGGCTCTTCTACCAATTCATCCACTCTCCAGATTTTGAATTCCCTCTCCCAGAGCTCTTGGTGGAAAGAAAGCAATTTGTACAGAACAATCATAGATTCATTAATAGGGTGACTTGGAACCTGACCGTCCGTAGCTTAGTGTCCTAGCCAACACATACAATGTCAATCTTCTATTTTTTCTCAGCTGGAGTAGTTTATTATTTACATAAAGTGGGATAGCTTCGCCAGGAGATACTCTGGTATCAGAATACAAGGTGGGACTGGGACTGAATCGGAAAGAAAGTTTAAAAGGTTTGAAAAAGGGTCTCTTGCTTTGCAGTGACGTACTTTAATCCCCATGAAATTGGATATTCTGAGGAGGATCCCAATTTCTTATGAAAATGGGCTTCTTTCCTTCTAAGAAAGGACTTGAGTAGGTGGTGCTTTAGCAGCAACAGGCATGTCCCACAGGCCTGGAGTTAACGCGTACCTACCTTCCGGAGACACAACTTGCGCGTATTGCTCCTGAGCATCCCTAGCTAACAACCTGAGTTTTTATTCCTCAGTACGTTGGCTTCTGGAAATCCTTTTCTTTCACTGCATGTGTTTCATTCTCTGTTGTCCAAGATACACAGGCACCTATCCTGAATTCCGCTAAGCACCAGGAAAGCAGCTTTACTGGTGTCAAGCACCTCACTGTGTCATCCTGAGAAACTAAACCCGGGTTTCTTGCAAAGCGGTCTAGGTCCAGACCTATAAGGGAAGATAGAAAATCCCCAGGGGAGACACGTTACTCAATACTTTCTTGAGTCTGGGAGACTAGTAACTAAATCATTAGCCGGCCTGCACCCTCAGGTACACTGCATAAGTGGATAATGTGCAATGGGTAGTTGTACATTAATGAAGTTCAGCTGGAATACCAAAGAGAGGATTTTCCCTTGGGGGCTGTGATTAGGCTTCATATACATTCAGTGTAGCCAATCCATAGCACTTCCCTCTCCTAGTAGCTGCAAAGTCTAATACTGGCAATAGTGAGCTGTGGTAGTTAATTAGGCAAGAAGTAGAAAAATACATACATCTGTACAAGTCCTTTTCCCAGAAAAAAATCTTTCGCATCCCCGTTCCATTTGGTTGTCCTTTTATAGAAGTCTTATTACTATTATTTGCATTTTCCACGGAAATACAATGAATGCCATCTTCACAGTAAGATGCTGCTGCTGCCCTTTACACTACTTCCTGATATTTGAGAAACAGTTTGTTATTCAGATATTAAAATAACAGCACAGTTGTGAGATTTAACACCACTAGGTGATATTTCAAGCTTCAGAACATTTTATGTTTCTTTAGTGGTCTAATTTTCAAGGTGATTTGATTCATTTTTTTGCTCCTGTATTCCCATAGCAACTGTAGCCAGAAATGCCTTCTACCATTTGGGCAGGCTAAAAGGCTGCAGCCTTTTTCCTAAGAAGCAAGACTACATACCAGGATTGATGTTGACATCTTTGTCACAGGAGGCGGTGATGCCTGCTAGGACCAAGCTTGCAGGCTGCCTGGAAACTGTAGCTGATTCAAAATGCAGTGGTCTGCCAGAACAGAGAGATGAAAAACGTTATACTAATCTCTAAATTGTACATTGGCCACCCATTGGAGCCTGGTTTTAATTCAATGCACTGGTCCTTATCTCTAAAGCCTTAAGATTTGGCTGACTCTGAGAACATCTATTTTCTGCCTGCTAGCACGAAGGCTGCAGCTGATGAATTTTTTAGACTCTTCAGCTGTAGACTGAAAGATGAAGGGGCAGGGGCACAATGTACCAGTTACTTCTTCCTGTTTCCCAAGTTGATCTTTTTTTTCCCTTTCAGACTGCAATACACTAATTCAGATTTCTCTGTTGCATAACATGGCTGGCAAAATTCTCTTACGCATGCAGTTAGGACAGGGGGGTTTATTACTTTCCTATTAAAGAAAGCCCCACGCTGTCACTGGTGAACATATTATCAGCTCTTTTTATGAAGAGGTCTGCTAGATGTGATGCGAAGTGTTTTAAAAATGTTTCCAATAACAAAGAAGCAGAGATGGAGAAGAAGCATTTTTCTGTGCTTTAGCCGGAGACCCAATAAAGCCTAGCGCTGACATGTGTCTGATATATTTATGCCATCCAGAAGCTCTTTGGCTTCATCAAAAAAGTTACCAAATAGACACAACAACAGGATAACTGTACCTCAAGATTTGTTTGGCCAGGGCATGCAATATGCCTTGAATGCCTTACAAATATCATGCCTTTCTTCTGTAAGCAACAGTAGATATTAATGCAGCTGTGTCATTTCTAGATTTCAGCCTCAGTCCTGCAGTTAATATAAATGTGGTTAAGCTTGTTCACACCTGTAATCATAGTGCCAACAGTGGACTTATTAAAATAAATGACATGTGCTTAAGGGGTTGCAACAGCAAAGCCTTAAAGATCAAGAAGCTGGTTATTACATCTATTTCTTCAGGTTTTTGTCTTCAGGTGTTTTCAATTACTCTGTGTATGCATAAATCTTTATTTAGCATGGTTGTTGCATAAAACTACAAAGCTATGCTAAAAATATAAACAGCCGCAACTAAAGAAGCCGAGGGCCTATATAAAGAATGATAAGGAAATGCAGACAGACACAAACTCACGTTTGTGTTGAACCCCCATCTGCCTGAAGTTGAAGCACATTATTATGCAGAAGAGAGAAGGCTTTGTGTCAGAAATAAAGCAAACTGCCCCCCTCACAGCTTCCTTTCCACAAATCGTGTTGAAATGAATTGAGATTACAGCAGTGGTTAACCATTTCCTTCCAAGCATCTTTAAAACTGAGTGAACAACCTGAGATGAAACTTGCCCTACCCACAATAGCAGATATCTACATGGATGTCTTGTTAGAAGATGGTAGCTGATATTAGTTTAGGCTCAAGATGGAGGATTTCCAGTTTTTGTGCAAGAGTTTTCTGTCTATGGCTGTGTTTTAAAGCAGGTTGATCTCTCTCTGAGGAAACTCAGTCTTATCAGCACATATTAGATTTTTCTCTTCTCATGTTGAGAAAATGTCTGTGTCCTTGCCCAGAGATCTCCGGAGGTCTAGGTAGGGGAACGTCTGTGTTGTGGAACCCTGCCAGCCTCAGCACTAAGCTGGGCACTGGACCAAAGACATGGGGCAATTCTGTACATTTGCATGAAAAAGGTTCCGTGTGTCTGTGGAATTTCAATACTGATTTGGATATTACCTACAGATTAGATAGCCACAGAGCAACTGCTGAAACTCATTTTACAGGTCTGGTCTTGATGGTATCTTTTCTGCTTCTAGATTCAGTTTCAGCATCTGAACTCTTTCCTTTGTCAAGTCATTAAATTCAGACAACACAAACCCTGCTCAGCTGGTGCCTAGCCTTGAAGAAGCCTAAAATTTATGGGTGAGTTTTATTATTAGATGTCCCCACTCTATCTTATGAAGCTGAGCACACTCACTCTGTGCTCCCTTTAACTGGTGACATCTGGTGCTAGTCAGGTTTAATTGTAACTGCTTTGGAAAGCTGTAATCTCTTTTATTTCATTTAGCTTGAATTAATCTCCTCTAACAAGCACTCAGATGAGCCCTTTTCCCTCTAAGTATGTTGGCCACAGAGCCATTGTTGTGATTCATTATTGAGAGTCCTTTTTCCGCTTAGCAAAATTGAGACCAAGGAATGCCTCATCAAGTTTTTACTGTTCTGCTGCCTTGCATTTATAAAGCTCATATGAATGGGCTCTATGTAAAAGTCCTTCCTATAGAAGGTCACCCAATTAACAGCTAGTGCACAGAACCATTAAGTCTTATTAATAAAATCCTTTGCTTTAAACCTTTTTTAATCTAAAAGCTTTTTTAAATGGCTAGTATTGTATCTGAGTATAATGTCAATTAATTTATAGTAATTAGAGAAATTATGGCTCTGAGTCTTGCATTCCTGTGTATATTTAGCCCACCAGTATTTCAACGTATAAACACCAAAATATCTTTAAAAATGCAGTCCTCATTCTCTCATTTCTCCAGCTTCTTGAGGAAGTTGTAATGCTTTTTCCCCCTCTGCTTTCTGTCATTTTGGACTGTAATTTTTTTGGGCTGAGAACTCTCTTTTATTATGTCTCTGTGCAGGATAACAGGACAGTGATTTTCCTCAGGCTCACTGGACATCAGTATGGTCATTACTAAAATACTTGAGGGAAGACCACAAACATAAGCTGTGATGGACGGCTGCTCACTTTCCTCCATCCAGACCATGTGTTGCAGTGGAAGGTAAAAGAGGAGGAGGAAATGTAGGTACTTCTCTCACCCACTTCCTCCCCTCCCTTTTCATCTCTATTATGATGGGAAGTCAGCATAGGAAGGGACAGCTGATGCCGCTGGAGGAGACACAGTAAGATCTTTTCATTGATTCATAGAGATTACACCTCATGGGGATCATCCAGTCAGACCTCTTGCTAAGCAAATAAGTTCTCTACACTCAAATCGCAAAACGTAATTAAACTGAAGTATTTCTTTTCTTGGAAGATTTAATTGTTGCATACTATGGGAAGAGAATAGGAGACCACCAAGCACTGCCTGTACTTGAGTTTACAATAGTTTTGCAGCACGGAGGTATTCAGGTGATCACAGCAGTGGAACAACAGCATGTAATAAAGAGAAAAATGAGAATCATAGAATCATAGAATTGTTAAGGTTGGAAGGGACC
>RSEF01000005.1:40383354-40411346 GCA_003993805.1 Himantopus leucocephalus | reverse complement strand
ACTCTGCCAGATAATTGATTTCAGTAATGGTACTCTGTGTCAGTTATTAACTACTACAGTAGAAAACGTGATGAAGTGGGAAGAATTGCAATGTAACGCAGCTTTTGTCAACCATCTGATTTTAATATTTTCAGCAGCTAAGTCTGAAATAAATGCATCTGGATCAAGAGACAAAGAATCATTTATGTGTTCACTAAGCAACAGCTTGACTCTTTCTGAGATGAACGTGGTTTAAAACATCTGTTTTTACAGAATAGATGTTAATTTCTCAATTAATTGTGAAGTTCAAATGACAAATTTTTTCTTTTAGGAGAAAATGCTTTCTAACATACCATTATAATGAATCACTTCCATTTGTCTATTTGCACTGCATTTTCAACTATAACGAAAATTGATGTAAAGTTTAGGCACTCTGCTAAAAGCAAAATGATATCCAGAATCATGACATCTAAGATACAATAGCTGTATTGAAAGGGAAAGATTTTAAAATATGTTGACATTCTAATGAAAAGTTTAAATCTCTGCTGACTCACAGCACATCCAGTGATATCAGTCAGAAAGCGAGAACAGAATTTACATCTGAGCGGTTTAAGTGGCCCAAAATTTCCTATCTTAATCAAAGGGTCATGGAAAATGTATGACTTCCAAAAATATGCAGTTGAAATGGGTATTGAACGATTTCTAACAAAACTATAACACATTACAGTTCAACTGATTACCCAAGCTAATTAATATTTTGCTATTTTGTAGAAACAAATGGTTGTGAAAGAGTGTTCACTCATTAATTTCTCAGCAAGATTTAAGAAACATTTGGTCTGAATGGTGCACAGGGTGTCTACTGTTTGAATAGGAGACAATTTACTGAATTAATCAGCGGGACCCCATTGAAATGACTCAGCCTACCAAAACTCTTTTGAATTTGCTAAAGGTTCATAGTGTATACAAATTAGAGCAGTTTCACAGGCTACCACATCACTGCTGTGCTGAAAAGTTGAAAGGTACTGATGAAAACTATTCATATATTTTACTAGGGTTTAAATATTTAATAAATTACCGTAGGCTTCCTTTTAAGTGTCTTGACTGTTTCCTTTTCCTTGCCACAATACACGAGACACACTGACACTAGGTGAAATGCCTCTTAACTGACAGAGAATGTATCATTTGCCTTGTGAGCTGTTTGTAGGGGTTTTTTTAAGGTGGGAGATTTTCAGAGTCAGCCTTTCCCTGCCATGAGGAGAAATGTTTGTCAGAAGGCTGTTTTAATCACCACTGGCTTTCTCACCTCAAATACTTCAGATGGAGTTGACTGGGCTAGCATTCAACTGTGGGGTAAAAATTAAGAAATGATCTCCCAATATCAGAGTGGGAAGTGCTTCATCAGCTGGAGCTCTGGGCTTTGCCTCACAGAAATCTAACCCTAAGATGTGCTTGAGGTGGACCTTACCCTGACACCCCAGTCATGTTCCAGAAGAGAGAGTGGACAGGGGAGAAAAAGTTGCAAAGTCTTCTCCCCACCCTTTGGCAGCCCCTCTTAAGACTTGGCTCCCTTGGAGCTCTTGGCTTTGTCTCTCTTCTAACCCTAAATCCAAGGGTTAGTTAAGAGTAGTCATAGGTTGCACCCTATCCTGAGACCCCAACCTATGGCCCAGAGGAGGAAAATTCATTTAGGGGGTTATCATCTGTGGAGTCTTCTCCTACTTTATGCAGGTTTTAAACCCTTTTCCAACCCCTTTCAGCTGGCACTGCTGGCTTTGTCTCTCTCCTGACCTTAAACATAAGCCTAGGCGTGGGATGAGCTGTACCCTGAGATGCCTAGCATTGTCCCAGAGGAATGAACAAGTGTTCAGGCATGAGCTCTTTGCACAGCCTTCCCCATCTTCCCAATTCCTCCTTGCATCCCCACTGCACCTGGAGCTATGGGCTTCGTGTCTCCCCTAACCCTAACCCTAACTCTAACCCCAGGCATGGGCTGAACCTTAGCCCTAGACTTCCCAACATGGCCCAGAAGTAAGAATTTTGGAATTTCTTTTTCCACCCTTCCAGGGGAGGCAGGCGTTGCTACAAAAATGGGGTATTGGAAAGTATCTGTGTGTGTCTTAGGCCAACCTGCAGACTATGTTGAGAAGGTCAAGCTGCCCTTCCCTGTTTTGTGACAGGTGGATTGAAAACACAAGCCACTGGCTTACTCTTTACGTGCAAATTCCTTAGGTAAAAGAACAAACTGTAACAAAACAAAAATGTCTAAGCATGTTCCTGAATTAGAGTTGATGTATATCAAAATTTCTACTTGAAAGGATATTTTGATTGTCAGAACTATGCCTTTTTTTTTATGAGGTTGAAATGAGGCAATGTTGGTATTTATAATGGCATTATATCATTGTGATAATAAAATACATTATTTCTAATCAAGCATTGCTGCTTTATCAAGTAGTTGAGGTTAGAAATATATGCTTTTGAATCATGAGCAACAGGCAAAGGAACGTTGATAAAGATCAGTAGGTAGATTTCTCAGTAAATTAATACATATAAACTGTGTTAGAGCAATCGGCCTAAGTGACTAGGCAGGCATTCAAACAATTCCTTTTTGGAAAATGATATCATTCTCTAATGTGAATGCAATTTTCTGTACCCAAAGGAAATTTCAATGAATGGAGGTACAGAAATCCTCAAGCCTTCTAAGTAGGCCATATAGCACATTGTACCTCATTATAATTACGATTATGATGGCATTGTGGTTTCTTGGGGCATACATGTCAAGCAGGTATGTGTGTGATGTCTAATGAGGTTAGTACCTTTGCAGGAGTTGCAATATACAGGTAATTTCTTTCAAATAATTGCAGTAAGAAGGAACGCTATGCCCAAATCTATCTCAACAGAAGAGCTTTCACTGACCCTCTTGGGTGGGGGGCATGGACAAATGTTAGCATTGCAAAGTAATTAATTAGAATGGGCCAAAGCATGAATAAGATTTCTAAAATGCCTCCATGAGTGACTGTGTGTTTATATGTATGCAAATGAAATGGAGAGCAATGCAGACAAGAACTGAAAATTTGTGGTGATGACGCTACTATTAATAGTTTCAAAACCAATCCGTTTTGCTCCCATGTTCATAAAAAACAATCTAAAACCATTCACATTTCTAGTCATACTATTGTTAAATGCCAATTTATAACAATATGAAAGCAGGAAACCCCTCAATCAATGCTCCATAAGTAAATGCCCCTTAAAACAAATGCTCATGTAAACAAAAATTGGATTATATTTGATCTATAGGTTTTCAAACAGACTAAAGTGCTGCAATCAACCAGATGTTCTTGTTGATGCGTTTGCAGCTATTGACTTATGTTCCTTCTCATATCAGTGACTGAAAGCTGATTCATATTCTCCCAGAATATAAATTTTAAAGAAAATAATTCTCCAGCTAAATTTACATAATTGTAGGGATTCGAGCGGTGTCAGATAGCACGCTGCAAGTAAAGATTTTGCATGTTGTAGTTAAATATAAATCTTTTTTTTTCACTGTATATTGGAAACTCCAAAGCTAACACATCAGAATATACAACCTCTAAAACCCCAAACGTAAGGATGAATTTTCTGAGAAAAATTTGTATGACATCCCCAAGTGCTCTAACATCTAGCTAAAACACTCACATACAGCAGTAGTCCTAAGAATGGTAAGATCATTTGCTATGGCTGCTCAATAAATGCATTTCTATATTAGAACATAAATACAAAAAGTCCTCAAAAGTCACAAAGAGTGTCATCCAGATAGAATGTATGTGCAATTACTAAAAACTGCATAGGGTTATTTTTATCGATCATTATATTTATGTGTAGGGGTGTATATATACATATATATGTATTCACAATCTACTTTTTAGTCACAGAAGAAAAGGCAACAGCTTGCTTAAGGGTCATGCAAAAGTGCGCATGTGCTAGATGTAATACGTTTCAGAAGGCATCAAAGAGCACATGCTGGTCACATTGGAGTGTCTAGGTGTATGTCAATTGAAGGAGATGATTGACATGAGGAAAATCATTCAAAGAGAGGTTGCATGTATGTGTTGAACTAGCTGCTGGTGGTGATAAGGGCTATGGGGATATATACAATGCTAGAGAGAATAAATTCCTGATGATGGGTTATGAGGATGGTAATGCTGGGTGTATCTGCACATTAAAGTGGTGGGTAGTGATAATATGTATAATTGTGAGGGTGGGCAGACAGTGATAACAAGACGTGTGAACTGTAGGAGGTGATGGGTATGCATGGTAAAATGAGTAGGTTGTGAGGATGCATGTGTGATGCTGAGTATAGTGGTGCTGCAGGGAGCACATAGCAGCATATGCACTGTGGTGGTGGTGCATTTATGCGGTGTGGACCGGCTGTTCTTGACAAAAGTAGGTGGTGCTCATAGGTGACAGCTTATGTGAAGAGGCAGGTTGGTGTCCGTACAGGTGTGGTGTGCTCACACATGTGAGTGGCTACAGTTAACAGAGTAAGTAATTATTGGGCATTTATTTTGTACGTATGTATGTGCTGAGGGAGCGTTGATGCAATGAGCAAGTATGAGGTTGTGTGTATTAGTGTCTGGCTAATTCAAAATGGCCACGTGGTGGTGGTATATGGAAATTGATTAAGTGGTTATGCATGAATACGTAAGGACAGACTCTATGCAGGGAGCAGTAACATGTAGGGAGATGAGACATATTGCCCAGAAGGAGAGATGTGTGTGAAGGTCATACATTAAAAAAAAAAAAAAACCACAACAAAAAAGCATGCTTGCCAGGGTATAGAGATGCGGTGTTAGGACTGTCTGATGGTGTTCATGTGTTTTTGGAACTGGTGGTGTGGATGAGGCATGTAAGGCAGCAGTGTCTGTCTAGAGGTGACAGTATAAGTAGCTATTGGTGTATGTGACTGGGTTTGTCTAGGATCAGGGAGTGTGTACAAAATAGCATGGCATGGGTCAGTATGTAGAAGCAGTTTGTGGGTGTGCAGGTGTAGCGTGGGATAAGTCGTTTATGTAGCGATGGCTATGTATGTGTAGAAGTAGTGCATGACGGGAAATGGTGTCAATGGTTTGTGTCACTGTATAGTGGTGAGGAGGGTTTATAGCCTCCTCCCTGTGTGGATACAACCCTGTAAGGGCTATGCATGTGTGTTAAGTACAATATTAAGGGAGGGGGTGTGTGTAGCACTGGTGATGCAACATGTGATGGTTGAGCTTGAAGTGATCCTATGAGTGGAAGCAGTATGTGGGGGGACAGAAAAGTGGACAGATGGGGTGCTTGCATGGCAGCATAGCTAGGATGGTCTTGGCACCATCATGGTGTAAATGGTGATGTGAGCTGTAGCATGCAAACTGGTACCTGCACTGTTGAATGTGTGATGGACAGAGGCAGAGCGTGTGCTTGGGTGTCAGAATGGGACGGGGGGGCATGTTTGGGACAGAGCATATGGAGCAGGGCAGGGCTATAAAGTATAAGATGCTGCAAGTGTGTGATATCTGGTGGTGGTAGTGGGACAGGACAAGGTGTGGGGCACAGAGCTGCGTGGTAGTAGGAGACATGGGCATTGTGTTTTCAGGCAGTGCTGTGCACTTAGGGTTGAAAGTTGTGTGGAACGTTGTAGTCAGTGCTGTGCCTTGTGCCAGTGCCGTGGGGTGGGCAATACGCATGGTGCAGTGACAGGAGAGGGTTACAGCAGCAGTGTAGGCATGAAGCGCGCCTGCCCAGGTAACACTGCCCACCCACACATGACCCAGGCTTTTACCCTAAAGGAGAAAGGATGGTCCCTTTGCCTGGGGTGCCCCTGAGCCGGACTCAGATGCCACGGAGGGGGAGCAGTGCAGAGTGGAGTGGGAGGAGAGGATGCTGGCTGGGGGGGTACAGTGCGAGGTGGGAGGGCGGTGCAGGGTGGAGGAAACAATACTGGATGGGGGGAGCAGTGTGGGGTCGGGGGGCATTGCGGGGTGGAAGGGGCAGTGGGGACAGGGAGAGGTTGTACTCCGGCTGCCCCGGAGCTGCCAGCGCTGCGGGCAGTCGGAGGGCGGGATGGGAGGCGGGGGGGTGGGGAGGGGGTGGGTTGGGAGGGACACCCACTTACGTCTCCTCCTGCATTTTTTTTTTTTTCCCCTCTTTCCCTCCTCCTTTTCGTAGCTGGTGACGCGCCGCTGCCTATTAATCATTCACCAGCCGGGGAGCGGCAATTACTGCCACTCGGAGCGGGCGGCGCCGGCAGCCGCCTCCGTCCCCATGCCAGCGCCCCGCCGCAGCCGCTCCAGGAGCCCTGCCGGGATGCCGAGCCCGGCCAGCGGCAGCCGCCCGCTGCTCTGAGCCGGGGGCGGGGAGGTCCGGGCAGAGGATGCTCCCCAATGGCACCTGCACCAGGCTCCCGGGCGGTGCAGGCAGCGACAGCGGCGGCAGCGACAGCGGTGGCGGCGGAGCCGGCAGCGCCTCGGAGGAGGCGGCGGCGGGGGGCATGGACTCGGGCGGCAGGAACTCCTCTGGCGTCCCGAACAGCACCCTGAGTGAGTCTCAGGGCAGCGCCATCCTCATCTCATTCATCTACTCCGTGGTATGCCTGGTGGGGCTGTGCGGCAACTCCATGGTCATCTATGTGATCCTACGCTATGCCAAGATGAAGACGGCCACCAACATCTACATCCTCAACTTGGCCATCGCGGACGAGCTGCTGATGCTCAGCGTCCCCTTTCTGGTCACCTCCACCCTACTGCACCACTGGCCCTTTGGCTCGCTGCTCTGCCGCCTGGTGCTCAGCGTGGATGCCATCAACATGTTCACCAGCATCTACTGCCTGACTGTGCTCAGTGTGGACCGCTACATCGCTGTGGTGCACCCCATCAAGGCGGCTAGGTACCGCCGGCCCACTGTGGCAAAGATGGTCAATTTGGGTGTCTGGGTGCTTTCCATCCTCATCATCCTGCCCATCATCATCTTCTCCAACACAGCGGCCAACAGTGATGGAACAGTGGCTTGCAACATGCTCATGCCAGAGCCCACCCAGAGATGGCTGGTGGTCTTTGTGGTCTACACCTTTCTGATGGGCTTCTTGCTGCCTGTGGTGGCCATCTGCCTCTGCTACATCCTCATCATTGCCAAGATGCGCATGGTGGCCCTGAAGGCTGGCTGGCAGCAACGCAAACGCTCGGAGCGCAAGATCACCCTCATGGTCATGATGGTGGTGATGGTCTTTGTCATCTGCTGGATGCCCTTCTACATTGTGCAGCTGGTCAATGTCTTCGTAGAGCAGGATGATGCCACCATCAGCCAGCTCTCCGTCATCTTGGGCTACGCCAACAGCTGTGCCAACCCCATCCTCTACGGTTTTCTCTCGGACAACTTCAAGCGGTCCTTCCAGCGGCTGCTCTGCCTCAGTTGGATGGACAATGCTGCAGAGGAACCCATCGACTACTACGCCACTGCTCTCAAGAGCAGGGCATACAGCGTGGAGGACTTTCCCCCAGACAACTTGGAGTCAGGGAGCATGTACAGGAACGGCACTTGCACCTCCAGGATTACCACCCTCTGAGGAAGCATTCCTGCCCCCCCAGCTCCCCTACTGCCCCCCAGCAGGAGGGTGAGCGAGGCCAGGGCTGTGGCATGGGGAGGCTGGGAGGGAGGGGGTTTCGGTCCTGCCCACCAACAGCGGTGTTTGGCACAAGAAGGAGCGAAGAAAACCCCATGTCCTCAGTCTGCTGCCCCTTCCCCCCCCCCCCCCCCCGTCTGCCTCCCTTGAGAGCAGATGTGTTCCCTGATGCTTTGAGACCCTCTTAGCAAATCACCGCACTCGTGGGTCGACTTAGGGTCTGGCAGCCAGGCTCTGCCACCCCTCTCTGTGTCTGACGAGTGGCTGTACGGGTCGCACAGCGACTCTCCCCCCACCTTTTGTACAGGTTGCCCTTCCCCTCGGTTGGTGGGACCCCCCAGGCCACTGAGTCAAGCCTGCCTCAGCCAAGCCCCAGCATTCAGGCTCAGACTCTCTCCCGGCTGAAAGCGACCCTGCTCAGCATCTGGCGGTATGCACATCCCCTTCAGGGAGCACAAACGCTGGGAAAAGTCACCCCCAACATACACCTTGCCCTCCCCCAGGAAGGAGCAAGTAGCCTATCTCTGTCCCCGCGCAGGAATAAAAAAGAAAGAGGGGAGCAAAGCAGCCCTGAGGAAAGAAGCAGCATAGCCATGGAGCTGTCTTTTCCTTTGCAGGGAGCTTCCACCTCACTGGGGCTCTGGCTCTCTATGCCACGCTCCAGGGAAGCAGGGCAGAAAAGGTCTTCAGAAAAAAAAATTTGATTATTGCTGTGCTTTAGAGCTGCACAGCAGGTTGCTGATAACAGGAGATAAACAGTCCCGTGACTCACAGGGAGCAGAGCACTGAGCCGGGAGTCGGGAGGAGCACTCAGCTGGGAAATGTTTGAATGTGTCCATACATATAATAAAGTGTGCTAATAATAAAGTTTAAAGGGAGCACTAGACTGTGAAGCCATTGTCTTGCGCCTGCTCTGTCAGCCGTGAAACAGCAATGAAGGGAGCTGAGACAGTTTTGAATGACCTGGGTGGCTGCAAAGTCACTTTAGCCTACATGGAAAAAAGAGGGATTCCTTTGAAAATTTCCATCAGGCTCTGAAATAAATACTTGACAAAAAAAGTAGCTGTTTGATAATAGCTATTACCCTAGCTCCAGTTTCTTCTGTTGCACTAAAAAAAAAAAATAAAATGGGTTTCATATGTTGTCAATGTAATATACTGGCCCAGAGCTTCTTAATGTTTCATTTCTGAGAATTGTTGGTTTTAGTGTGTGCCAGACGTCTTTTTGTTTGATTTTTTTTTTAATTTGATTCTTGTCACTGTGTTGTGAATGTGTTTCTCTGAAGCAATTTATACTGTATACTTATGTCTGTGGTGGCTACTTGCAAGGTTGCTTTTAAAATGGGTGATGCTCAAGAAGGCTCCTTTTCAGATAAAAAGGTTGTCACTTTTTCTATCTCTTTCATCTACATTGTCTCCCCTTCAAAAATTCTCTCGCTTGAATTTTCTCTCTTGCCCTCAATTTTCGTAAGGCAAATGAAGCTTTCTTGTTTGATAAATGACAGCTGATTAAACAAAACCTTCTATCCCTGCTCCCTCTTACCCCCGACCTAAGAATCGGTACGGACTGTGTTGAAATAAGCAGCTCTGTTTTTTGCTTTCTACCACCTATGTTAACAGTGTCACAGAGTGGCAGGTGTCCCAGTAGCTGTGATAAATCACTTCTCTAGCACAATACTGTGGTTGTATTAATTATAACTACTGGCAATCTGAAGCAAGAGATTGGGAAAAATCTCTAGTAGCAGCATACCCGTAGCATAGTACTGGTAGCTACGGTGCTTAAGTACGGTGTTAAGTGTAAGGTTGACAATTAAGGCATCTAGCATTTGCGGTGGTGGACTTACTACAGGTTTTTGTTAAAGTATACCCTTTAACTTTTCTCAGCAGCAAAATGCAGGATAATACTTTGTACATTTCTTTCACCAAAAATTAGGTACTGTTAAATGAATGTATAAATTTAGTATTTCAAAGTTGTCTGATTCAAAGCCCATCGAAATGAGAGAAAAAATCCTAATTCGCTTCAATGGACTGTGAGTCAGCTCCTTTTAGTTTAAAATTTGCTAATGTGGAAGCTGTTACATCCTTATTAAAATATTTTGTGAAAAGCTTTAACAATTGTACAGTTTCTTTTCTTTTACTTTCCAGCAGACCTCATTTAAAGAAAACATGCAAATATTAATTTTGGTAGTGTTTTACATGCACATATGGGGCAAAAAAGGAGGAAATCTCTTTATAAGCTTATTTAACTTTTCACAGAAAGCAAACAGCTGTCAAAACATTAAAATGCCCCACGATACCACACGATGCTATTTGTAGAGCTTCACTTAAAATCTCACTGACAATCTCTTCAAAATGGTATAAATCTCATAATCTTATGTGGTCTTTTTCACCCAGGCGCATTGTTACGTATGGTCAGATTAAACAGTCAGTCTACTTTCTACTGTTGGTTTTGTTTAACATCAGACACAAGGAAGCAAAAGTTGAGAAGCGGCGATTCGTAGCCGATATCCAGCTTTGATGAAAAGTTGAGCCTGGTTTTGTTTCTTTTTTCTTTTTTCTTTTTTTTTTTTTTTTTTTTTTTTTTTCCTCACTTTGCCTTTAAACAAAGCCTCGATGGATGCCTGCACACCTCCTACCAGCGTATGCACTTTCATTTCAGTTCTCCCAGGCGGAGCGCGGAGAGGTGATGCTCACACCGGGCAGAGGAGCCGGGTGCTGCCGCAGAGGCTGCCGGTGCCTCAGTAGATGGCAGGCTTTCCTGCAGATGGATGCGCTAATTCACCGCCAGCCAGCAGTGCCCCTCTGATTACTGGCTAAAACACCCTGTGCAGTTTCAGCTGGAAACAAAATCTGTTTATCCTAAAATAACAGTTCTTCCTGCTATTTTTCACCCCGGGTTTAGTTTGACTTTGGCAGTGGGAGAGGCGATCAACAGCTGTAAATCACTCGTAATTTGTTTTGGAAGAAAAAGTTAGTTCATTCTGTGTTATTATTCTAAATAGTAGAACATAACTACCAGGGGAAAAAAAAAAGTTGTCCTCATGAAATAATGTGTACCGAAAACAAACAGAACTCTCTTTAATGCTTTCCAATTTGCAAATAAGGGTCTTCAGATTTCATATGAAAACAATTTGAACTTATGCTTAATTCACTGAAAGAAAGAGTACAGTGACGTATTTCTTGGTGACATTTTGCTTCTTGATACAGCTATAACATAATTCATCTCCAAATGGGTAAACTGTAATTTATAACCAGTAGTATGTTGCTGCATGTTCCCCATGAGTTTCATGTTTTAAAAATAACGCATACTCTTTGTCATGGCAATATTTGCCCTATGCCACTGAAACCCCTGCGACTTTTGTTGTTCTTTGTTTAGCCTAAGACCTATACACAACCGTGTGATGGCTCTGAACAGTATCTAGTCCATGGACTGAACTATTTCCCGTGATATGCACAAAGAGAGAATGGTCTTCACCTAGCACATACATCAGGTACCTCTGCAGCATTTTCCCACTTAAAAGGAGGGTACGCAGGAGATTTTTCTTCCTCACTAGGCTTCCCAGCGCAGTAGCAAAGACACATCTCCTAATCCTGGGGCTGACTGCTATGTGCAGTTAGTGGGCTTCAACCAGACTGGTCGCAGAGGCACTTCATGTCTGGGCTGTTGATGAAAAAGGTGATGGCCACATGTTGACCCTCTGCCTCTTGAGGTGATCCCTACAGCAGAGAACATCACGTAGCGTATGGTTTATTTGCATTTGACACTTAAAGAACACATCGGATTTCTTCAGAGAAGGAGAATCAGATTTCTGAATGTGATGAAAGCATTTCTGAAATGCCAGGTCTCCAGTGAATCAAAAAAAAAAAAAAAAAAAGGCTTTCTGGTTGTTTTTGAAAAACTAAAAGTCTGCATTTCAAATGTATGTGGCACACTCTGTTAACACTGTGACCATATACTGTATTTTAACTAATTTCCACAAATCAGCATCCTAATTTTAAATATTAAACAAAATCTTACTGAAATAAAATGACCCAGTGATGAATAATTTATGTAAGATTTGACTTTTCTATCCCATGTTTCCAGAACGGCAGTGTAAATTAGTGTCTTAAAATCCTGCCAAAAAAAAAAATAAATCCAAGAAAAATAATTTTTTAAAAAAGCAGGAGAAATTAGCCAAGAAAGAAATGTCAGTTCAATGTTCTAGACTCTCTGCTTTCAGCCCCTAGAAACCTTACCTGACTCCAGGGCTCTACCGACAAGAATGTGAATTATGAATCTCTAGAGGAGAATAAAATATTTCTACTGCATTGTGTATTCAGCACTTCCACCCTCTTCAACACAGCCCTGTTGGACCGATAACTGCAGGCTAAGCCACAGGAAGAAAGGGTAATTTACTAATTAGATTTCTCTTCAAGAATAATGCTTTTAGATATTATATTTTTGTAGAGAGAAATAGCCAAGAAGAACAGGTGAACCAGAGAGTATTTCAAAGTATGTCACTAGACAGCTACAAACCAAGCACAGTTTTGACAAGAAAGATGCTTTTTTGATAAAAGCTAAGCCCACCCCCTTCCAACCTTGTTTCCCCAAAAGTCTAAAATCTGGGTTTGGCAGAGTAGTAAGCAGCCATGAAGCAGAGACTGCAAGGCGCTGTATCCTACCTGAGATACACAGGTTTTCATTTCCAGTCTGGAGGGAATGCGTTTGGCATTATATGCTTATCATGTCTATGATGAGTAGAGTCACCTTGAAAGCAATACAGAGGTACAGGAGACCTGTTCTGCTCTCCCTTTTCCCAAAAAGCAGTCTTTTCTGTACAGGTTCTTATATATAACCTGTATACCCTAACTATAACATGACTTAGGGTCGTTCTGTGGGTTTTTGAGCTTTCTAACTAGAAAGGCTCAGATAAAAGTGCCGCATGCATAGCATATGGGACTTGTAGGACAGATGAGAATTACCTACCAGAATTGGGACCTGCGGATAACTGTGATGGTCACAGTAATTGGATTGTATTGGCTCCGCTTACATTGCTGGTGACAGTGCTGTTTTCGGTGTACGCGTGGGCCCTACCAACCATAAAACTCTGTAAGACAGCCCAAAGGGAAGCTGTGAGCTTCTGCAGGGGTGCTGTAACGCCCTGAACTTCATAGTGCTGAGCAACGCTGCGTAGCCTCGGGGCCGGTGCTGACAGACGGATGGGCCACAAGTTCAACTGATCCGTGCAGGACTTGCAGGTACTCAAATTTACAATGGCAAGCTCAAGTACTCGCTGGCCAGCTGGAATAGTTCAAAATGTGGCAAAGCTGTACAAAGCAAGTATGGATGAGTGTAAACACACACACACAGAGTATGCATGTGCGTATGTATACTTCCTTCTTGTGAAATACATAAACATCCTATTTGGTTCATTATCCAACACAGAAACGGATGAATTAGAATGCATATTGGTTATAGAGGAATTCACGATTAGTAAAATTCAGACTCCAGTTGCTGGACAGTTAGGTAGCCCTATTTTACTATTTAGGCAATAGTAAGTCTTTTGTTTGGTCTTGTGCTGCTCTGATGTGTAGAGGAAAGTGGAGTGTTAATTCTGCTACAGAGGTGTCCATGGCCAGAGAGATGGGAGCTGGTAGGAGAAGGAGATCTTGGAGAAAAAAAACACGTGGCTAGTGTTTGATTTAGAACCAGAGGGGCTGTATTTGGAGGTATCTGTTTGATGTTCAGAAAGTGTGGAGCTTGCTAGCTCTCACGGAGAGCTGCGATCGCCCAGCACTTCAGGAAATCCCTCCTCATGCCTAATGCGTGGACCAGCCACACCCTTCCCCAGCTAGGATAAGATGAACAACTCCATCCGAGGTCTAAACCAGAAAACTAATGGAGGTTATGATTACGGTCTTTTCATTGTTTAATTGGGATAAACAGGTTATAATACATTGTAAATGTATACAAAAAGTGCATTATCTATCAGAGTACCAGCTAAAGGCTCGGGATCTTGTTGCTCGCTGGTTTCTGTCAAAAACAGACATAGATGGAGCTTGCCCCCTTATCCAGTCGATGAGAGACAAGTCATGGATAAAAGAAAAATTTGAAAAGCACTGCTTTATTAAGCAGAAAATCAATACTAGTATTAAAGGGTTTATTTTCCTGACATTGCAACAGAATTATTTTGCATATCATTTAGTCACAGGAAGAGAAAAGACACTTTTAGAAGCTAAACTGACTGTACAATACTGTAAAGAATCTTTTTTTAAGGAGTTTCATATGTCTTCATGAAAACTAGAACAACTTTGATATCAAAACATGCTTATTATCTTATGCCTTGTATTTTCTATACCATTTTGTATTCTTTCTACGAACTTGAGTGTCTTCATAAGAAAAGTTGCTTATTTACCCACTGAAGACTCTTGGCTACTATCAGTAACTGATTTCAGTCATGTTTTGAACAGCTGCATCAGCTAAAGATGGGTTTTTTTCATGAACCAGCCTATGGTTCATGCCTTAGATTTACACAAATTAAACAAATCAATCGCAAGACCAAATGAATGGAAAAAAAGAAACACAGAGAATATATTTTTTTGATGGCACAATATATACTTTCTTTTAATTTTTGTGCCAGTAGCTGTTAACTGATCACATAATGAGTCCAGAAGAAATTGAATCTCATCTGCTGCTGGTACTAATACAAGACTGTAAAAAAATCATCATCAGTTAACTGGGAAGAAAAGTTATGGGAATGGCTTTCTCAGATGCTTGTATGTGAAGTTGCTACAGGTGTGAGGGACAGGCGGTGTTTTGATTGTCACTGTTGTTGTTCCTGTTATTTATGGTGAAAACGAAGGTGGAAGGGTTGTGGGGCTTTATGGGTTGTCATGCAAGAACAGAAGGTGGAAGGGTTGTGGGGCTTTATGGGTTGTCATGCAAGAACAGGCAAAACATTCAAGATATATTCACATCAGGGCAAAAGACTGGACATTTAGGGGTAACGGATATGAAAGAAGGCAAAGCTGGTGGATATCTGGCACTGAACAGCCTTAGAAAGAAGGAATCTGAAATGGAGAAAAATCAAGGGTGGGATGCCCAGGAGAGGCCATTTTTTCAAGAAAAGAAGAAAAAAGAATGGAGCCCCATACAGGCATTATAAAGCAGGATTTGGCTTTTTCACTTAATTGATTTAGATTGTCTAGGGTACAGCAAATACAGAAACTTCCAAGTCAGCAAAAAAAGATGAAGTTCGACTTCTTATGTCAGCTGCTATTTTCATAGTGGGCTGTTCTTTTTGAAGTTTTGAAAGTATCTAGGTATTTTTTCTATAAACCAAGTTATAATTTAAGTACTTTGTGGAATTACTCAAAACTCAGGAAAGCGATGCAGAAAACAATAGAGAAAAAAATGTTAATATATTTTGGATTTTTCAGATGCTCTGAATTTCATGGAATATTTTCTTTCCTTTTATCATTAAAATAGAAAAAAGTCTTACAAATTTTTTGCTCACCACAAACAAAGAACAACCCCATATCAACAAGACAGAATTGGAATATGGCAGCATTTTCTCTGCTTTTTCACCATCATAAAGTAAGATTTACAGAACTTCTTACTTTAAAAGTATCTTCAGTGCTACGACTGGGAAAATTATTTTCCATAAGAGAAATATATACTCTTAAGAGCAAAATGTAATGTTCATGTACTGCTCTGCACAGACCTTGAAACTCCAAACTTAGTTTAGCGCGAAGGCATAGAGCTACGTTCCCAAGATGACTTATCTATCTGCAGAGGATTGCAGTTTTCAGTGTAGTCATTCAAGAACCATTCATTAAAATTAAGACTTAATTGAAAATAAGCAAGAGAATAAACTCCTTAAGCATGGAAGAAAATCTCCTGATACCTTCATATTTGTGGGAAAATATCTGTCAGTCATATTTGCACTGAAGTAGGTTCTAGAGTCTGCAGAAGGGCTTCTCCTGACCAGAAAAACTTTTGTTCAAAAAAACCTGTTCCCACAACATCAAATCTGGAAAAGCATATTCTCTTTAATGGAGACAAATATATGCATACTTTAATGTTTAACACAAACAAAGAACATATGCTTAAACCTAAGTTCTCGTCTTTTACTGCAGCAAAGTTAGCTTTATATGATGAGATGTAAACTGGATTTATGGAATTGCAATGGATGTTAGCAGTATTTGTGTGGTCAATTTATCTGAAAGTAATGAAAGCTTCCTCATTAGTATTTGTCTGATGTTTAGGTTAGTAAAATAGGACTTGTGATGTAAAAGTTTTGGATATCTAATGATACAACGTCACTAAGTATAGCGGAGAACAGACCATAATGCACATTGTATATTAATAGGCTGATGCTCATGTTATATACTCTCTTCACATCCCTTTAAGCTTCAGAATCTAGAAAAGAACAAAAACCAACTTTGTTTTACTTAGGAAAACTAATGCATGTGTTCTTATCGTTATTTATTCTCTTTGAATATCAGAATTGCTTCAAATGGACCACAATCTGTTTAATCACCTCAGTGGTTAGGTATAATTGAAAGACAATCAGTTCATCTTAAGTGCCACCACTAACACTGCGGAGTTGGAAAGGTTATTGCCGTGAAATCTAAGAGGCTCGTATTCTCAGAAAAAGCTGCATGCACTACATCATACACACAATTCATTCCTTGCTTGGAGAGGGAATGTATAAACACAAATGTAGTGGGTTGCAGTTCTTCATGAACTACTCCAGTGTGGGTCCTTTCCACGGGGTGCAGTCCTTCAGGAACAGACTGCTCCAGTGTCAGTCTCCCACAGGGTCACAAGTCCTGCCAGCAAACCTGCTCCAGCATGGGCTCCTCTCCATGGGGCCACAGGTCCTGCCAGAAGCCTGCTTCAGTGCGGGCTTCCCACGAGGTCACAGCCTCCTTCGGGCATCCACCTGCTCCAGCACGGGGTCCTCCATGGGATGGGGGTGGATATCTGCTCCTCCATGGTCTGCAAAGGGACAGCCTGCCTCACCACGGGCTTCACCATAACCTGCAGGCGAATCTTGGCTCCAGCGCCCGGAGCACCTCTCTCCCTCCTTCTTTACTGACCTTGGTGTCTGCAGAGCTGTTGCTCTCACATATTCTCACTCCTCTCTTCTGGCTGCAGTTGCCGTTGCGCAGGTTTTTTCCCCCTTCTTAAATATGTTATCCCAGAGGTGCTACCACCGTTGATGGGCTCAGCCTTGGCCAGCGGCAAGTCCGTCTTGGAGCCGGCTGGCATTGGCATTGGCTCTATCGGACATGGGGGAAGCTTCTAGCAGCTTCTCACAAAAGCCACCCCTGTAGCCCCCCCACTACCAAAACCTTGCCACGCAAACCCAATACAACAAACAACAAAACTTTTTTTTTTTTTTTTGTGGACGGCTATCATGACAGACTGACTAGTTACTAAATTTCCAGACATTTTTAATAATTTGTTCTTGTCACAACTAGTAAGGTGACCCACAACAGAAGAAGCAGGTCCTGATTTTTTCCTAAGATATGGACATTATTTGGCTCAACACTGACTACAAGATACCTAAAATGAACAACATTGAGTAAAAATGCTAAAAACAGTCACAATGTTAATGTTTAATTTCAAAGCAGGGAGCTGCATATAAATTAAGAAGGATGCTAAAAAGAAATTAAAAAGAACAGCTAAAAAGGTAAAGGCTTGCAGGTGGCACTGGGACTATTTAATGATATTAAGGGATCGGATTAAACACATATTACCTATCAAAAGAAGACATTAGAAGACCACTTTCCCCTCAAAAAATCTAAAAACAGTACAGAACAGAAAAGGACATAATTTAAATTTGAAATCAAGTACAAATGAAGAAAAGAGAAGAAAGGGTGAACTTTAGAAAATAAATAGTAAAATTTTAAAGCAGGCAAAAAAAAAAGAGGAACATCTGCATAAAGACATAGCAACTACTGATGCAAAATCCAGTAGAGCGTGAAACCAACCAGTATATATACTGCTGATGAATAATGATGGTATATAAGTGTTTCTGGAAGAAAGAGACAGGGAAAAAGCCATGAAATCTTATTGCCTCTTTTCATTATAGACTATTTTTTTTTTTTAAATTTATAAGAGGGTAAATGGATAAGTCTGTAGAATTTCATCAGAATGAAGAGTTTGTAGGAGTTTTGGAGTAAATCAGACTGTGGACGGTACAAAACTATTAGCAGAGGCTTGTTCTCCCCTAAGAATTCAGAAGGAATTCCCTAATGAAAGAGCTGTACTAGTAACTGTGGTGAAACCTGCTGGAAACCCACAGGGCTCTCTGTTCTGGAGCTTGTCCCACTCAAAATTCTCATAAATGTCCTGGAAAAAACTGAGGGATAAATCTTTGAAAACATCCGCACAGTTCTCTGCAGTGGTCAAAACAAACAAATGGTTATGTTAGTAACTTTTACAAAACAGAAAACACTGTTAAGCTATCATAGAAGACGATACTGTACCTGCACCACCAACAGTTTCTATACTTGGATTTCACAAGGAACCTAATGGTATAGGAAAAAAGTGCAAAAAAAGAATAACAAAACAATCAGCTCCATAGAAATGTTTCTAAAAAAGAAGAACTAAATAGACTCCTCAACTTGGTACAGAGGTGAGTGAAGGAGTGTACGGCAAAGGTATGGAAAATCTAGAAGATGAACTGATCTACTTAATTATGTCACATGTAAATAAATTGTGCAACTAATTGATACAGGATGGTTGGATGCCAAAAGTAATAAATCAAATCCAAACTCAACAGACAAATTGATGGAAGTCTACCAAGCATGACATGAACTCAGTCTCAAACTCAAAGTCTTGCAACCTTAGGGTACCCAGGAGAAGCATCACTTAGAGATGTCAGGTTTCCTACTCTATTTCCTAAAGCATTTGCTGTTGTCACAGAGAGATTACTGACTCAGATTACTTTTAATCTCACTCAAACTACCTGTTCTTATGCTGCCATGTTATGTTCCAGAGAACAGCGTTAAGCTTCCTTAGCAGTCCAGAACACAAGACCTGCTGGTTATGTTCCAAAACCAAAACCATACTTTTCTGACATAGTACAGCCCATGTGCTGTTCCTGGATTAATGACTGAAAATGCTTATTTGGTCTCAAACCACCAAATTTTGAGTATCAAACAGCTGAAAGAGTATGCAGCGAGAGGATGGTAAGAATGGATACATCCTGGTAAAGACGGATACTTGCCTCTTTTTTATCTCTCCCTCCTCAGCTCACCATCTCACTGGCCCTGCAGGATTCCCGCTCTTTACATTACCCGTGAAATACTTAACAGTAGTTTTTTTCCCCCATCCTTCTGCCTCAGACTTGCACTGCGAAAGGACTGGCAGGTGGCAGGAGGGAAAGGACGTAATAAATGTGGGACCACCACTAGGTCTCTGCCTTCGCCACCTCCACCGCTGCCTTCAGGTACCTCACCTACTGCCAAGCAGCCCTTCAAGTCTGCAGTGTGGAAAAGGGAAAAGACACGCTTGCAAACAGATGACTCCCTGTTCACATTCACTTTCCAGAACTCTACAAGGCCAGAGGAGAAAGGCAAGGCTGCATATCGGGGGAAGAAAGACAGGCATGAAGTTTAACCTCTTTTGAGGCCCTGGGAGAGTGGTTACTGCTGTTGCCTTGCTTGTTTGCCTTTCAAGTCAGTTATATATCATTAGTGAAATGTATGAATCACCACTCAGCCTTGATAAATGTCCATATCCTGAAGAAATAGAAAATATTATTTCTAGAAGGAACTAAATGGCACGTACCAGTGATTAAGCTCCATGCAATAAACGAGGAAAGATAATGAGGTCTGAAAACATGAAAGAAAAAATGATTAAATGATAGGAAATTACGCTTCCTGGGGGAAGCACAGAATCCATTCATTTTTTAATCTTCTTTAAGCTATATAATACACTTTTTAAAAAGGAGAAAAATTCTTTGAAGTATTTGAATTTTGCCCATGTCCACTTCTAGATTTCACTCTAATCCCATAACACACTTAATCAAGCCCTCAGCAGTATAAAAAGTGTTACTGAAAATTTGGGAACAATTAAAATTTTATTTCTGATTATTTGATGAATACAGACCATTAAAAATTCATCACCTGTTCATGAATAAAATGAACGGCTGACAAATGACGTGCCTACCAGTCAAACTGTCTTTGGAGGAATTAAGGAAGACTAAAAATTAGATTTAATAATTGGCAACAGTGGACAGTTTTTGGACCACTGTGATGGATGAGAGGTTTGGACATTCCTCCTCTTTGCAGAAATCACCATTTTTAAATGTGGACTCACAGATTCTTGTGTCCACTATTTCATTACCATTACATTATTACATCCAGTCCTCCAGGCAAGAGCCAAGGTCTACAACACTGGGCATTATCCCAGNAGGGAATTTACAAAAAAAAAAAAAAAAAAAAACAAGGCCTAATATGAACCACTGGAATTGAAAGTACTGAATGATTTAAAATCCTCCATGCAAATGTATCCATTGTAAAACTCACAGATACAATGTTTATATGTGATTTATATATTTTTAATATGGGTTGTTTTCCTGTACTGGAAAAACAGTTGCAATATAATATGCTAATACAATATGTTTAGTCAAAGGACATGTATGTAACACGAGGGAAAAGGTCAAGATTTGTCTCCCTCTCTGCTATGTTTTGGAAAAATATTGACATTTGATTGTGCATTTTACATATGGTGTTACATAAGAATTAAAAGAAAGTTACATCCAATTTCATAAGCAGACACTTTTATTGTATCAGTCCTTGTTACGATTATCTGTACTCATTGTGACCTTACTTATTCTCCTCCTATGGATGTAAACAGCAAACCCTGCCCTGAATTTGCCTTGCAGACCACTGAATCATGGTTATGATATGAGCCAATAGTCCATGTTGCAAGTCAGTTATCTGTTGTTTTCCTATTTAAGAAAGACACCATTTAAATTGAGAGTGGAAAGCAAATATGATTTATCCTTTCTCCCAAACCATCCATTTCTTGGTCTGACCGTTAGAGGAAGACAAATTCATGAATTTCAACCAGCTCGGGTTCCAGACAAATCCAAATGCTATTGGCTTTGTATTCTACTGACTGCAAAAAGAAGGTTGAAACCCAAACAGACAAAACAAGAATCTCTAATGTGTAAAAACTATAGAAGCTACGATAAAATTTTGGCCATTTAGAGATGCCTTGAAGAGACACAAGGCACTGTGAGCTTGCTTTTAGAAAAGTGACTTGCACAGCTGGAGACTTAGGTTAGCTGATTTTTCTGATTTTATTTTAGATGTGTGTTTTACAGGCATTTAAATATGAGTAGCCTTCTTAGCCCTTGTTTACAGTCGATGTAGAGAAATGGCACTTTTCAGATGCAATTCATTGGCCCTGTTTTCAGCATCTAGTCTAAAATGAGAGAAATTGCAAGTACGTACTTCTCTCCATAGGCTGTAAGGGACTCCAGGTGAGTAGATGAGTTTAGATGAGCTGTTAGAGATGTCTATACCTGGTAAGACAGATCCCATCCTTATATGCAAAATAGTCTGGTTTCAGCTGAGTCAAATCATAAACCAGGGAAAATATAACAGAATCCTTGTGTAGTCCTTTAGACAAATGTCTAATGCGTAATCCTGAATCTCGAGTGTGAGAAAAAGAACTTTGAAATCAAAATGTGCTTTCACAAGAAGACAAGGCAAAGGAGCAAGATGAGAATAATAAGATGAGACAGGTGAATGGCTTGCCAGGGCATGAACTTGCACATTTTAACTGAATAGTCTGAGTCAAATCCCGAGCAACGCCAAAAGAAGTAGTCGGTTACAGTTGCTTAACTCAGCACTTAGCTGTGTGCTTGGTAAGGCTCCTGAAACAGAGAATAACAGTATTTCTAAAGCTTAGAAAAACATACCTGGACAGTTGTACAGTCTCATTAAGTGTTCGGCCACCTGATATGCAGGAAAGTGGAAAACATAGAAATAATAACTTAGGGAGGCTCTCATTCATCTTAGTTGCTATTTGCTTATACAGCCCCTAGCAGAAGACCAGAGCTCCACATACACTGCCTCCTAAAACAAATCACTTACAGTGACAGTAACAGGAGTGGTATTAAGACAAAAGGCATTAATGGCTAAGTCATTTTCCAAATCTGGGCACGTCTGAATGTAGAATCAAACCTCCTACTGCAGCTGAAAAATGCCTGCCTTCTGAAATACAGATGTCAGATAAACAATTAGAAAAGTATGCAGATTATGAGACAGCATTGTAATGGGTAGCATTCTGACCTAGCTGGATTTCGTTCCTGTCATGATACAACGGAATTTATGACTACAGACAGCCTGATGGCTCACAAATGTCTGGGATCCCCTTAACAAAAGAAAAAGACGGTTTCCCAGATAGCAACAGCCTATCATCATAAGCGGAGACAGAGGGAAAAAGAAAAAACCCAGGCTATATCATACTTTACCTTTACCAAGTGTTTGCACCAGATTAATCTTCAAGTCTTTGCTTGCAAGAAAAAAATAGGTAATAATACACTCTATTGTTTGGAATCGAGTTCCCCAAACTCAACAGGAAAGCGACAAAATGAAAGCAGTAGTCTTGAAGGTCAGCATTAAAGAGAGGAAAACAAACGCAAAAACCATCTTTAAAAAGACATTTCAGAGCTTAAAGTTCTTTTAAGGGAAGAAAATATTTCCCTGTCCTCCCCAAACCCCCAAAAGGCTTGGATGAGATCCAGTTAGTTGTGTCTTACTGCACTCAGAAAACCTTGAATCAATATTTAGCATTACCACTTTAATTGAAAACCAACACCATAATAATAAGAAGTGAGCATCAGCACTCTGAACTGCAAAGAAAGCAAGTTCTGCGGCCAGGACAAAAGCTGCTCTATGGGAATTCCCAAGGGAAATCACAGAGGAAGTGTTTACCTCATTTAGAAAGGGGCACAAAGGGTGAATCCTTCTTTCCTTACTCTCAAGGGATTCCAGGGAAAACAATATATCTGATTAAAAGGAATGGGATTTGCATGATGTATTTGGACCCATGTAAACTTCTCACAGTGTAAAGTTTGTCAGGACCTTGTCTGATATGATTCTAACAGAGCCACATATTACATGCAGAAACCAAGTTTTGTACCAACGCACCTTAGGAGAAAAATCGTAACTGAAGAATTTGTTGCTCTGCTACACTATAAATGAATATTGTATGAAGTAACAAACAGAGCAGTGATAAAGGTTTTAATTCATCCTTTATTCTCTTCATCAGCTGAAGTATAAAACTGACTCCCCATTAACCTCCCACTTCCTCAGCAATTTAATGACTTTCTAAGTATAGAAATGCTCTTCATTTATAAGAATGTCAGTCTGAAAGAGTATGGGTCACAGTTTCCTCCAAAATCATGGCAGTTCACCTCTCCAAACGCTCCAGCAATTAGAAAGAAAACGAGAGCCCCCAAGTACCACTCAGACAAGGACTGACTTTGAAATTAAAAGACGCGAGCCCTCAAAGTGGTTCCCTTTACACTTGCGCCAAGAAAGGCACCCGAAGAACAGTTTCTGAGTGGATAAAACCCCACAACTGCTGCAGCTGCAGATCAGCCACCGTTCCGTCGGCCAGGCCGCTACGTCTGTATTTTCCTTATGCCAGCGCCTACATAACTGTTTTTCAGACCGACAAAAACTCTTGACTGTCCAAAGGAGTCAAACTCCTGGAAAAGGGGGGGGTCTCTTGCAGAAACGCCCCCGCTGCGTGTCCCCACGGTCCGACAATACGCGAGTCCTGCCCAGCCGCCTCCCGCGGCGACTCTTCCTCGGCTCCCCGCGGCCGCCGGGCTGGGGGAACGGAGACACGGCGGGGTGGGGGACGACGACGACGGGACGGGGTGGCAGCTGCCGCCCGGGGCCGCCCCGAAGGACGGGGAGACCCGCTCCCCCTCCCCCGGGGCTATTCGCCTCCCGCTCCTCCGCTCGGCTCCGCGGAGCCCCCCTCCGCCTTGCTGCCGGCCTCCGGCGGCTCCTTATCCCCGCGGCCCTCGGATTTCTTGTTGAAGCAGAGCTTGAAGACCCCCAGGACGGTCATCACCAGGATGACCAGCACCACCACCGCGACCGTCACCAGGATGAAAACGTAGTTGGAGGAGGAGGAGGGCGGCGGCGGAGCGGCCGGCTTCTCCCCGCTGGCGGGCGGCTTCTCCCCGCCGGCGGCCGGCCCCGCGGAGGCTCCGGGTGGCGGGACGGAGGGGCTTCGCCCCTCCGTCCCGCCACCCGGAGCCTCCGCGGGGCCGCCCGCCGCGGTGGGGGTCGCCCCCGTGGCCGCACAGGGCGACCCGTCCCGCCCGCTGCCCGGACTCCGCTCCTCCGTCCCCTTCCAGGCGAAGCCGCCCCGTTGGGGCTGGCAGGTGAACCGCACCTCCCCGCCGGGGCACGCCACGGTGAGGACGGTGCCCGGCGGGCTGAAGCCGGGGCCGGCGCTGCGCTCCTCGAAGGGGAGGAGGTAGTCGAGGCGGAGGGCGCCGTCGGGGCTGAGGTCGGGGCAGGCGCCTTCGTACTGCAGGTACCTGCAGGCGTAGCCCTGGCTCTGCCGCTGGCACGGCCGCTCCTTCCAGCCCCAGCCGGGGCCGCCGTCGGGGGCCGCCGCCGCCGCCAGGTGCAGCCCGGCGCAGCGCGGGGTGAGGCAGGAGCGCACGGGCTCCTTCACCCACCGGCCGAGCGCCGCCGGCACCTCCCGCGGGGCCGCCCCGCCGCCGGCGCCCTCCCAGGAGAAGCCGCGGAGGGGGTGCGCGGCGTCGGTGCAGGCGGAGGCGTTCCTCTTCAGCCCGACCCAGAAAAGCGACGGCGCCGACCCCGCCGCCGCCTCCGCCAGCAGCCCCAAGAGCAGCCGCAGCTCCGCTTCGCCGCTGACCCAGGCCAGGTCGCCCCGCCGGCGGTCGCAGGCGCTGCGGGCCTCGGCGTAGGAGCTGTTGGCGAGGTGGGCGCTGAAGCAGGCGCCGGCGGCCTGGCAGCGCAGGGCGGGCGGCGGCGGGGGCCGGCCCAGGGCGCAGGCCGCGGCCAGGAGCAGGCACCAGGGCCCGGCCCGCCTCATCCCGGCGGCGCGGCGCGGCGGGCCGAGGGGCGCGGGCTGCCCCGGCGGCTGTGGAGGCGCTCGGCCCCGGCTCCGGCTGGCCCCGGCCTCCCGCCCCGTCCCGTCCCGTCCAGTCCCACCCCAGGGCCGTCCCCGCGCCCACGGCCCTCCCCCGGGGCTGCCGGAGGAAACGTGTCGGGAGCCGGGGTTGACCTCGGCATCCTCCGTTTGTTGGCGGGCGGGTGACCGACGGCGGCTCCCTTGCGCTGCCAGGAAGCCTTCGCCCTGCCCGGCGGGCGGGGGTCCGACCTCGGGGCAGGGCGAGGGTGGAAAATGCCGGTGCCCGCTCCGCTGTCGGAGGCGGCAAAGCCCAGAGCGGCGGCGGCAGGGCCGGGGTCAGAGCCCCATCCCAGGCCTGTGTGCGGGAGATGCCCGGTCCTGTCTTGCCAGCCTGTTGCACAGCACTTCCAGGAGCAAAGCAGTTCCACTTCAGGGAGCTTTTCCTTCAAAGCTGGAGGTTTCCAGCTTAGGTGAAGCTGTGCAACCAACCCCGTAGCTCCCAGTATGTGTTTAACACTCACAAATGCTGATTCAGCTCACTGTTTTCAAGCAAGTTGGCCTAAATGCATCGTACGTTAGGGGCTTGTGCTGACTTCCAGTAGGATGTTCTTTACTGAGTTTAACTGACCCACTGGAACTGTTCCTCCGTAGGCAGTTGTGTGAGCCGACACTGGCAGGACACCGGAGCAACCACAAAACCACAGATGAAATGCAAAGAGTAAATTTAATCTCCAAACCTCGCGAACCAGGGGATCTCCAAAGCAGCACCCGGGCAGAGGCACACAAGCGGGAACGCAGGTACTGCAGAGCTTGGTCCTTGCTAGAGAGAGTCCTTGCTAGTGAGGAAGTCCTTGCTAGCGAGAGAGTTGGAACCTGCTGTTCCTGCCTGTGTATCAGGGATTCAAGCTGGAGTAGTTCTCTGCTGCACTTTGATCTTTCCGACAGCAGGGCAGGAATCTCAGGCATGTTCAATAAAGTGCCTCTGAGTCCATCACAGGCCTACGTTATCTAAGTGCAGAGGTTCTATGTGTCAAGCACACAAGACTAATCACAACAACAATTAGTGTGATATATGTGTTTTTCGACGCCTTCAGCTGCAAGTCACTTGAGCGTGTTTACAATCCTCACCAATCTTCCATTACTTTCCCACAGCAGTCTACGTGTCGCCTGTTTCCATACTCCTTACTGTGATGTCTGTCTGCTGTTACCTCATGTGTACGTTCAGAGGCAGCACACATCCCAGTCTCTTCCCCAGGCGTTTTATGTGGCACAAAACCATGTGCATATGTGTGCTTTTCGTTTTCCAGCTTTCACCTTGGAAGAACCCCTGTTGATGCTTTCGGTTTTGTGAGTGTGATATAATACAAATTCCTAGCGTTTGAATACCCAGGAAAAAATGGAGAAAAAAAAGCAGAAAATAAACAATCTGTTTGGAATTAAAAAAGAGAAAGGTTCATCAGTCGTTGCAGACTGTGGAGGCAGTCTTGGATTGTTCTACAGTCTTGGATTGAGGCTACAGGTGAACTCAGTCCTGCACAAAGTGCCCTCGCTGCTCCGGTACACTAGTAGGCTCTGCATCTGTTCAGCCCTTTCTTAAGAATTTAATTTATTTTCAGAGGGAATAAATGGGTGACAAGTCCCATTCAGGCAGCCTGTGACTGACCTGCACACATCTCATTGACTCTAGGCCTACACCAAGATAAAACTCATTCTTTCTGGACACCTCAAAGAAGAATTAGAAAGACGGGTGTATAGACACTCTGGGTAATGAAGCTCTGAAGCACAGCCTATTTTCATAATGGATTCTAAATATTCAGTACATCTTCCAAGTTTTCCAGCTGGAAACTGTTGTTGCAAGTGCATTGCCAGAACTGCAGGAAACCATACTGAAGAAAATCAAAAGCTGAGAGTTATACTTCTCCACTTGCCCGAGACCCAGTGTCCTGGGCAGCGGAGAAGGCAGGAAGCATGCAGTAGCCTCTATTCACAAAATTCCTTGGTTCTTTATTAACAAAAGAAGGGAGGGGGGTAAAGGGGAAAAATCCTACCTGTATAAGTACTATACAAAGTACGTGCCTGGTACCTGGTATATCTCCTAGCTATGGTATGCTTTAGAGTTAGGGACAATGTGCAAGCCATTCCTCGTTTTGCCTGCCTTCTCCCTGAATACTTGATGACAAGAAACTGCAGCTTAGTGGAAGCTGCTTTTAACCTTCATTTTCTGACAATATTTTGGATAACCTTGGCATTCTTATTTCCTAGCTGAGCACAGAGGTCGTAATAAAGCAAAAAAAAAAAAAAACCTAAAAAAGCGTAAGTTCCAGTTTCCCTTATTGTCCAGTGTGGTGAATTATCAATAATTAACTTTCTCCCCCCGCCAAAAAGTAGACTTTCAGACATTGTTTATGGCTTTTCAAGTATTCCAGTAGTTAAAAGGTGGCTACAGAGTGGACAGTTCTTTCTTCACAAGGAGTCACATGGAGAAGACAAGGGGCAATGGGTACAAGCTGTACCAGGAGAGGTTTTATCTTGATAGAAGGTAACTTTTTTTTTACACTAAGAACAATCATTCACTGGAACAACCTCCCCAGGGGTACAACGGAGTCCCTGTCACTGGAGGTTTTCAAAATGCAATTGGACAGAGTGCTAGATAATCTCATCTAGGCTCCCTTTCCCATGAAATGTTGGACCAGGTGGTCCTTCAGGTTCCCTTCCAACCTGGGCTGTTGTATGATCCTATGTTTCTGTAAGTAGAATGATTTAAATTCATATTTCATGTCTATATAAAAATACAAGAATCAAATATCAGCCTCTCCCCAAAATATGCATCTCTCAGTTACTTCATTTTTGCTTTGGGGAAACATCTTGCTAAATGCTTGTACAGCCCCACTGGATACCACACACAGAGAAACTCTGTTTATCAAAATTGTAAGAGTTAACAAAGCAACATTTTGAAATACATGAAATAGAAGTTGATTAGGGGTAAACTGAATTCACACATCCATAACTGTTTTTAGGCAGATCTTTACATTCAGTTGGTATTTTGTTTCTCCTGGTATCCAGCAAAAATGAAACTACATCAAATATTGCCTGTATTCTTACAATTTTTGTATTTCAAGAGCTATTAAACTGCTTTGGTAAAATTAATTATGTTAAATTTGCTACATGTAATTAAATGTAATGTAGTTAAATTTGGGCGCCAGTAGACTTGATTTTATGGAAAATAGGCTTTCATAACAAAACAAGA
>RSEF01000005.1:40331801-40383254 GCA_003993805.1 Himantopus leucocephalus | reverse complement strand
GGAGGAGAATGCAGCTCAGTCTGTGAAAACATTTGCTCCCTCACTTCCCTTCTTGGCTGTCAGCAAGGATGTGATTTGAGCCGTCTGGGATGGCCTCACTGCCAGGTAATTGACAGGTACTACCAGCTCATTTCACACAGGCCATGACTTTAATTTCCTAGGCTATATTTGAACCAGCAATTTAGAAAGAACAGGTTAGCCACCAGCGCCCCAGGCAGTCCAGTCTCATCGGAGGAACTCGTACCGCACAGAGAGATGAAAACACGGCATGCCAAAGCCGACAGCTTTCACCAGCAGAAGTAGAGACAATAGCTGTATGTCTACTTGATCTGCCTGTATACCTGCTCTTCTCTCCTACGGCTGCCCCTGGGAGTCCTGCAACAGGTTTAAAAAATAACAGGTCTACTAGATCTCCAGAAAACAGCTCTTCCTCTGGTTTTGAATGTTCTCCTGGTTCCATTTTGAGTAAATAAAACTTTTTCATTAATTGTCTTCATGGGTCTTTTCCTGAAGCCATCCTTTCTTGAAAGAGAGGATTAGCTACTCAGAGACAAATGCTTGTACCAGTCAACATGTGAGACAACTAAACTTCTACATATAAAGAAGACTTTATGATATGAATGTGAATGTTATATGACTGATTGATTGATATATAAGTCTTAATGTAGCTGCTTTGCTTAGTAGTAAAAGCCTTATTTAGCTGTAGTCGTTCCTTAGTCTTCTGCCTGTAAGATCAGAGCCTTTGAAAAAAGAGTGGCTTCCTTTAATTGTAAATTTACTAAGAGCCATTAGGTTTTTTGTTTCATTATGCCAACGTATCTGTCTTATAATAATGCATACCTTTTGACTAAAAAGTAATGAGAAAAGGGCTGAATTAATAAAGTTACTTTTCTCTTCTAGGGTGTATTCTTTCTTCCATTTGACTTTAGGGCTGAAGGGGGTATGTTTGCTTTAGAAGTAGCCTCACAGTATCACAGTATCGCAGTATCAGAGAGAAACAGTATCCTGTTCTTACCAAGAGCTGTATTTTGCTTTGCAGAGGTAGATGGATGGTGCAATAAAAGAGATGTGCCTGGCTGGGAAGGGGACAAGTGAAATGATCGCGTAACACTGGGATCCAGAGGGCACAAGTAAGTTCACTGAACTGGCTGGTGACACTTCTCATCCCCAAAGGGGATACAGGAAAATGTCTGGAAATAAATCTGTCTACCCATTCTGCCACATCCTGGAAACAGTGTCTAACAGCAGAAGCAGCTACAGCATCTCTTTTCTGCTAGGGCAAAGGAAGGCTGCTTAATGTGCACCTCCCTTCATCAGCTGTCCTGTACAGGTGAAGAAACCTGTTGCTGTCTGTTGCATGATACAGATTTCTTTGGAGTTGGAAACTTTGGAGAGGGAGTGAGAAAGGCAGGGGAAGATCAAT
Organism: Himantopus leucocephalus; assembly: GCA_003993805.1. Lineage (NCBI taxonomy): Eukaryota > Metazoa > Chordata > Aves > Charadriiformes > Recurvirostridae > Himantopus > Himantopus leucocephalus. The sequence continues at coordinate 40,381,831 of RSEF01000005.1, read as the reverse complement.
AGTCTGGCAGCCCTGCCTGTTTGTGTGGCTCCAGCCTTTTAGCTCGCTGCAGCCCTGGGGAGTCTGCACCAGTTAGCAGCTGGTGAGAGAGGCTGCACTGTCCCTGTGAGCGCCCTCATCCCAACTGATATCTGTACTGGGTCCATCCTTCTGCTGAACTTATTGTGAGTAAAGTCAAAACATATTCTCCATCGTTCAGTGCTCTGCTAAGAGATAGACAATAATTTAAACAATCCCGGTATTTTGAAAAAGTGAGAATCGCTGTTGTTTGACGGCATGCCTCAAAAAATTTGGGTTAAATCCTCCTGTCATCACTCGTGCTTCATGAAATTGATATCTGTGTTTAGGAAGTGGTTTAATCAAATCATAAGGCAGTCCTACATTTCACATGTAAGTTTTGTTTAACCAAAGAACAGTATTTTCTCACTAAAGGGTTATATTCTTCTTTAAGAAAATACCTAAGTTAAAAACCATACCCTCCTGAAGTCAATGAGAACTGTCTCCTTTCAACGGTGTGCAAGATTTCTTGTGAATTTCCCTGCATTGAATCAAACAACTTGTAACAGGGAGTAAAAATACGAGGTAGAATCTGGCATGCTTTTGTTACTTTTCCAGGGAACAGGACAAGAAATGAAAATAAGAATTTCTGTCTTATTGTAACAACTTGCACGATCGTAAGAATTTAATTATTCATCTCTCAAAAGAACTACATAGATAATAAGGTTCACTTACACAGTTTGGAAAAGATAACCCAGCAGGGGTCATGCAAGTTCCTGTCTACTGTAATAATAATTTCCAATGACATTATCACATAGCTACGGGACTTTTTTAAAAATAAGCAATAATATTTAACTGCTGTTGGGAACACAGTGGTATATCTGTTACGTATATGACATGGACATAAAATATAAATAATGCTGACCTGCTGAAGGGACATTTAGTAGATGGACTGCATTGACAAAGACAAACAATTAAAAATATATGGCTGTAGCATTACCCAATATGCATATGTTCATCTTAAAGCCTGTTCGGTTTAGATGTTCATGTTTCCATTACTAATTATGCAAGAAAATAATGTATTCTGTTAACACTTCCATTCATCTTTAATGAGTTATTACGAAAGATTCCAATCCTGTAATTAGCTAGGGGAAATGAACTCCAGAACTCTCAAATTAAACACTTTACATCTTTTCCAAAAATACTGTCGTCTATAAATATATTTAATTCTCACACTAGCCCACTCTCCTTCCTTTTGTTGGCTGGATAAGTCATACTCATTCTGTCCCAACCTCCAAATTCTTCACATCTCCTGTATTATGTAGCACTGTCTGGTTGCCCTATTTGAGCATCATGTTGAGTATATGTTGGCGTGAGGGGGTCCACAGTACCTGGAGGTAGGATATGGCCATATGTTACAGTTTGCAGTTAACAATGTCAAAAAAAAAGAAAAAGCACTGAAATGCATCATGGTATGATCAACCTTCCCTGCATCACCTTCTCTTTTTCTCTGTACCTTGAATGACAAACACCCAGCAGTGGTCACATCTTTGACTAGTTTATTATATTTTAGTGGTACATATGAAGTGTCTGCATGCTGCAGAATCTGAGCTTTCAGTTGTGATTATGTGTGTGTACCTGTATTTTGATGTTTGTGTCTATATCTATACCGATAGGATAGGATAGGATAGGATAGGATAGGATAGGATAGGATAGGATAGGACAGGACAGGACAGAAGAGAACAGAACAGAACAGAATAGAATAAGGCTGAGAGTGCAGCACAGGGTTAAGTTGAGGGAATGGAGAGCTGCAGCACAGAATAAAATTAGTAGGCAGGAAAAGAGGGAGTAGACACAAAGAGAAGACGATAGGGAAGGAATCAAAAGAAAAGACAGAAATAAGGTAATTCACCAGTGTGGAAGTACCAGAGTGGCAGAAGGAGCTGAGGGGCCGTGTCCCTGCTGCCGCTGCCCAGTGAGACACACGTGCTGGTGTGTAAGGTGGTGGTGGTGACCACAGGCGTGTTTGCACAGCTGGGCAGCCCCCACAGCAGCCTGACGCCAGGCAGTGCAGGGCTGTCAGCATGGAGTAAAGGACGGTGACAGCTAAAATGAAAGGCAGTTACCATGCAAAGACAGCATGCAGTTCTTCAAACATATTCCTTTAGGCAGCTGCGGGAGACCCACTGTGTACTCAGGGACATTCGCAGCCTTAAAACTACTTTGTGGCTCAAAGGCCATGCTTAAAAAGCATTATTGTCAGAATAAGTTCGACACCTTCTTTATGCCATTTCGTTCTGGTCCATAGGGATGTTATCAGCAGCCTGTGTAAACCATAGGTTTTGGAGGTTTGCAAAAATGTTATGCATAGTTCTGATGTCCTACCACCCGAGAAAAAAACAACCAAAAGAGAAGAATGAGAGGTTAATTTCAATTTACCTATATCCTATTATAGGTTTCTAACCTTTTATCAGATTTAGACTTAAATAAAAACATGTTTGGAAATTAATGAATTAATTTAAAGTGAGAAAACCCCATATTTTCGGTAACTTCCTATAGAATCGTGATTATACAACAAGCTTCTGGGACTGGCAGAATTTTTGGGATGAGGCAAAGTTTCCTAGGGAAATAAAGTAAAATAGAAGGAAATCTAGTGGTAAAGAGTTGATTTCACTTCCTGGCCTTTTGCCCAGACTGACCATTTAAGAGAGGGACTTGAAGTATTTGCTTGAAAATGGGCAAGGGATACAGACTAGCAAGAATAAATTCAAGAGAGAGCAGCTGTGAGATGGAGAGGCAGCAGATGCTTGTCTACACAAGCAGTTAATTCAAAATGAAAAAAATAAAAGGAAGGAAGAATATTCTGAGCCTAGTGAAATAATTGTTGTCATGGAGGTTATGGGAGATAAACATGCCTTTTATAGAAATATTTATTGCCATTCTTTTTGTGAGACTGGCCAGACTAAAAAGGTTCTAGTTCACTTTATTGATGCATTTTCCCCCCTTTCCCTTTTTAAATAATGCCCTTTCTTGAAGCATTTCCTTCTCAAGAAAGTCTAATGTTTTAAATGTTCCTCACTGTTCACTTGCAAAAGATAGAAGCAGAGACTTTAGATTATTTGTACACTATAGAAAGGACAGAGGTTTTAGAAGATCTTGCTGTATGGCACGTAGCTTTTTTCCTCTCCTGGTTATCATGGCAAAAAGACCAACAGTACTGTTCTTTGCACTTGTATGTTAAATGTGCGTTCAGCAGTACTTGCTTTTGCTATCCTAAATGGCTTTATGCTCATAAAATGGTACCTAGGATCCTGAAACTTTACAGGACATAAAAAACACAAGGAAGTTATCATTATGATCTGGAAGAAGTCCAAACTAAAAGTAGAAAGAAAACAAAGAAACAAAATTAGTGTCTGCCTACGGACTTCCCAAACTCTGGGATCTGGGGTATTCAGAGCTAGGGTGTTAGTCCGCGTCTAATTAAACCAGGAAAATTAAAATCATATTTTAACTAAAGAAATGCTTATTTTCCAGAAATGGCTCATGGTCTAAGTAGTGGATGTGTCTTACCTGTATTTCTTTGATGCTAGGGTTAAAATCCTAGCAGCTCTGACAGTTTTTCCCAATTTAAATGAAATAAACATCTCTGTTATGACATATGAGAATTTTGTTTTTCATAGTCTTAAAAATTAAGGTCTATCAATGCTAAAGGCATCAAAGACTGACTGTTTCCATGAAGAATAAAACAAGCTTCTACTTAGCAAACTCATTTCAGGACACGCAGTCACATATTCCATGCACTAGCAATTATGCATCCACAAGGTACAATTGATCTACATTTTCATCCACAAGCAGGTTTTGTTATTATGATTATTGTAACGTTATTTTTGTATTATGGTTGTGTGTCAGGCCCTGGTTTCCTTGTACTATTATTGCCATTAGATTAGATCATATAATAATAGTAAAGATACAGTCCTTGTGCTGCCGATATTAACATCTCGGGGCTGCAGACAACACGTAAACATCATGTGTCTCCAGCAGAGCTGTGCAGAACGACTCCCATCTGACTCTACAGCTAATCTGTTCGGGGGGGGGTGGGGGGGTGGGGTTGTACATAAAAGCAAAAGTGCACACATGCGAAGTGCATATCCACATGCAATGGGTATGCATATGCTCATTCTGCTCATATCTGAACATTTGTGATTATCCATCCCCTAATATTCTGCTAATCCTTGAGAAATAAATGCAATCTATTCATATGATAAAATAAAGCCCTAACTATTGTTTAGCTGAAGACAAAACCAATTAATATCCATATAATCGTATTTAAAATAAGCCATGAACAATAGGATGTGAAAACAAAAGGTGGCCCCACTTCCTGGCGTCGTTTAGAGTGATGCCAGCCAGAGGCTGCCCTTGAATGAAGATTGTCAGCGTGCAGAGATTGTCCATGAAGGAAGGGACTGTCGTCACTGCTCTGCTGGTTTCAGATTTCAACCTTTCTACTTTTATGTGGTACAAAAGCACAGTGGCAGTAATTTGTTCCTCAGTGCTCATCAGATACAGTATAAGGTGAGGGAGAGGCTAGGATCCGCAGGAATTTATTTTAGGTACCAATGAGCTCTACCGGTCAAGTTCCCTGGGAGGCCGGTTCATAGTCAGTAGCATTTTCCCAGGTAAGGCACGCGCTAGCAGCGTGTGTTGCATGCCATTGCTTCAGCTGCCCGTTATTCGGGACGATAGCCTGCAATCCAGCTGCACCTCTTGGCACTTGGGTTCAAAGGGCCTTGGTTTCATATTCGTTGAATAGAAGGGGTCAATAAGAGGTGAGAGACAATTGAATTTTCATAAATAATAAAGGAATGAGAGCTGCAAGTGTTTGACCCAACCCTGCTGATGTGATATCGATCTGAACTAGAAGACAAATGTCAAACCCTTCCCCACCCAGAGGTCTAGAAATGCTTCTGACGTGTGTCAGTAAAAGATAAAAATCAGACCAAGAATGTATTAGCAGATGCCACAGCGTATGAAGCATAAACAACCCAAGAACAATAGTTACTGTGTGTCAGCTACAAATAAGATTTGCTTATTTGGCAGAACACGTTCTCCTTATGCCCGTTCCTTCAGGGCAGTCCGGGCATGCCAGAGAGACTTCTCCTGGGAGGAGAGGTCAGGTAGAAGGAGACGGCATAAGGGTAAGGTGGCAGGTTCATGCAGCCGTGCCCCCACATGGAGGGGTGGAGGGAAGGTTTGAAGCCAATGGATTTGTTCTACACAGACTTTCCATGCTTGGAAAACTACTGCATAAAGTCTTGCACAAAATGAAGTCAAATAGTAAAAGGAGAGATAAGGGAAATCCTGTAGCCTGAAGGTTAAGGCATTTTTCATGACAAAGCAGAGTTACTTCTGTTGCAGTGATTATTTCTGTATTTTATATCTACTGAAAAAAAATTTCAGGAGAGACTGATACGGGCACCCATCTGAGATTGCCTGATCTTGTCCTGAAGCACGGGGTTTTGCTTTACATCCCTGCTCCACAGTCTGACTGAGGAAGGATTAGAGCATATATCTCTGACATTCAAGTAAGCATATTAATCACTGAGCTGTCTTTTTTTTCCCCTTTTTCTTACTTAGAGAAACTGACTACATACCAGTTTTCTGATGTATTGGAAGTCAACCAGGGGGGATTTGGACTAAACAAACCTCTTTTCCTTCCCTCTTCCCTGACAGAAAGGGCTTCAGTGTGTCTTCATCTTCAAACGAGCTAGGAACACGGTGCATTTGACATAGATTGTTCCTTTGAAGTCAATACTAAATTGAGGCCTGTCTACAATATTCAGACTGCATTACAAAGGAAAGAGCTCTTGCAGAAACATCCAGAGAAACAGTGCTTTTGTGGAAATGTTCTCTATTAGTCTCCTGCCACATCAGGATCAGTATGGCAGTGTTTGCTACTGTAAAGCCAGTGAGAATCATCCGCTTTTAAATATATTGGTTTTAGTCTTACCCGTGCTTTGTGCCAGCGTATGAAAAAGGGATTTTTATTCTTTAGTGTTTAAATATTTAAAAAAAAGGGGAAAAAATTACTTCCTTCAGCAATTCCTGAAGATTTTCTATTTCAGTGTAATAAAATCTAGGGGAATGAATATACTTAATCTTAGCTAAAATCTCAACATTAAGTTTTAATAAAGATGCTGAAGTAATTGGGACTTCAAGCCACTGCTCACAATGGATAACATTTCCAGGGGAAACAGGAAGGGCGCTTGGTCGGTGGTTTTGATTTAGCCAGGCTCCTTTGGTGGGAGACAGGCAAGGGAGGCAGACAGACGAGATAAAGCTTCTGACTCTGAACACACACCCCCCCCCCCCAANCAAGACTGTCCTTTTGACGCTATAAAGATTATCTTTCCAGTTTAATTCTAATTGGTTATGCAACATACATGGGGTTTTTTTTATGTGAGGGGAGTATCCCATAAGCACAAGAGAAGTCTGTAAGAGCCATGGGATTTTCAGTTTCTCTCAGGAAAATAAGTTAAACAGGATTAAGAAATCTTATAATAATTTAAATTACTTTCTTTCTAGGTCAAGCAAATGTTACATGAAACATCCTTCCTTGAAAAGTAGGCTTTATATAGACCTTTAACTTTAGACTTCAAGTTTAAACTTGTATAGTCACGCATATTAATTGCATGTATATATGCAATGCCAATTCAGAGGTGTGCTTGAATACATTCATTTCTGGTATGCTGGATTTATGGCAAGTGGACCAGAGGGCTGTGAAACCTCGCTCTCCTCATCCCAAAGGAACTGAAATGCTTCTACTGTTCAGTAGTCTTGTATGCTTGCCACCATTAATGTTCCCCCTAATTTATTTCTCTGTGTGTGACAAATGACCTTCTGAATACCAATGTGAAACTTTTAGCCCTAATTCGCATGAGGCCGGTAATGGGACAGGAAAATAAATGAGTTTGTAAGTCCTGTCTGTGCTTTTGATATTTTGGGGCTCACTCAGTTCATGGTGTAAGTCTCTACAGCTTCATGGCTTCTTCACCATGTTAGAAAGCAAAAAAAAGTCATTTTGCAGTGCAAAATGTGTTCCTGACAGGCCCCCAAATTACACTGTGTCCAGGGAAGCATAGGTGCGTCACTGACAGAGACCTCATACAAAAAACTTGAGCAGACCGAAAATGCACCTTCCCAGTCAAGCCTTCATTTTGAATTCATTCTGTCACTCCAGTGACAGGTAAAGAAAAAGAGGAAAAAAGAGAAGCATGGAGGGTACAGCCTTTTATGTGGCTGGGAGCAATAGTGCACCTCCTGCTCAGGAGGAAAATCTCCAAGAGAAGTAGCTTGGCAGTCTGGATCTATCCCTGTGCTCCAGAGTCCCGGCCAGAAGATACAAAGAAGGCTGATGGAAGTGGGTTGCAGGGCTGGAAGAGCACCAGGGCGTCTGGGAGACAGGGGACATGTCTTCTTCCCCTGTCCTGGTCCATACGTTTGCAAGTTAAAGCATTTGCAGATGGACTTGTGGGAAGCCTGAACTTGTGTTGGCCTGAGAAGTTACCACCCTCCATGCACATCCTCCCCTTTGCCCACTGCCCAGGGACAATAACCTCAGATGGAGGGCCAGGACAAGGGGTGCTGGTCTTCCCCCTGTCACATACAGGTTTTTTAGCTCCTTGCCTTTCTTGGCCATTGCAGTGGTCACTGGTAAACCTGGTTGTGGTTACAGCTGCACCTGGCACAGCCTGCTCACTCCTGTGGCTCCTCTGCTTGGCACGGCTGCCTGCTCAGGGGGTGGAAGGGCTGTCCCATGGCTGTGTCAAGCTGCTACATGCGATGTGCAACGCATCCTCAAATAGGCAGGTGCGTGAGCACAAAATTAGCCTTTGCAGGAGTAAAACTCAATTGCTCCTGTGCTGACAGAAAGTGAATTCGAAGAGTGATCAGGAGTGGGTAAAATGGCTCCATTTTGAAGCCTGAATGGAGAAAGACAAGTATTTTGGAGCTGTGCACCATTCTTCCTCCCTTTATAGTACCGTATATTCTCAGGTGACCTGTTTGACTCCAACTTGTACCCCATGGTATGGTTTATTGATTATCCCTAGTGCACACAAACAATAGATCCTCTGCCTGAATGGGCAAGGTCCCTGTATGTAAATTGTACCACTTAAAACAACAACCCTCTGTGCCTGAAAAGCAGGGTAAGGGGCTGAGTGAGCAAGGATCATAGAAAAACAATGAAAGATGTGCTTGGAAGCTGAACTAAAGCTGTCTACCCAAGTGTGTACACATAAGAACTGTATAAATATGGATGCGCGGAAAAGAAAATCCTTACTCTCATTTAAAGCTGTGGGAATTTTACCACTAGATTCAGAAAGGCTAGAATGCCACCCAAAGCACATCAGAAAGTACAAATTAATGATTTCTGGAAAAAACACTGAAATGGAAATGTCAAATTTATTTTTATTTTCAAAAAGAGAAAACAGCATTTCTATTTTAGAAGAATGCATTTTAGAAAATCTATTTTAGTTTGACATTGTCTTGTTACTACCCATAGCAGAAGTGAAAAATAGCTATTATCCAGTTAACAGAGAAGTAGGTTACTGAAATTACTGGGGCTTTAGCGTTGCAGCATGCCTGACACTAAGCCTGATTTCTGTTCTTAAGATAAAATGATTTGATATGGTTCTATAGAATAACAGGGAACTTTCCTATTATCTTCAGATTATGAGCATATGCAAATTATAAGCATTTTAAAAAGACCTATGTATTTATAAAAAATATGTACACAGTCTGGCGAGAGACTGGTACAGCGTATTGATGATAGTCTAAGACTCTTCTCTGCTTCATTGGCCTAATGCTGCAATTCTTAAGTTGAATAGCCTCAGGATGTCCAGCCCATGTCTAGGCAAGGAGTCAAGCCTAATTCTCATTCCTGCAGTCATCTGCCTGATAATGGCTAAAGCCTTGATGACTGTGGGGCAGAATGCACTGCCGTTACCTATGATATATAAATTCTGCAGAAAAAGCAAGCAGCTATTTTTCCAGCACTATCTGCTTGGTGCATACCTTCAAAAAGAAAGTACACAGAAAGGAGACGGGCAAGAGTTGAATTTATTATCTTGATTTTATATGGATGAGCCCTTGGCAGGACTGAATGGCCATGAAATCAACACTCATAAACAGAGCAGGAACAAAGGTTCATGTAATAAGCTGTTTATTTTGCTCTTTGTTTGCAATTCTTGTGAATACAAAATTAAAACACTGAGCAGCTGTCACCTCCTGTTTGTGGCTTAGAACAAAGGCCCAGCAAACCCCAGGATTTTACATAGCTCCACATCAAAACCATAATTCAAGCGTGTCCTGATCTGAACAAAACTCACTGCTTCCCCAGAATACTGAGGCAAATGGGGCAAATTTTATTTCGAGGTTTTCTGTTGGCTTTGTAGGTCAGATGTGCTGATAGCAACGTGAAAGTTTTGGGTTATCTCCTCTTTCCGTAGCACAGTCTGAAATCCTTAGCAGAATCCTCATGGGCAAAAATTAGTATTCTCCTTGAGGAACTAAGTCTATCACAACCATGTTCTTCATTTCTTATTCTATTTGTCATTTAATTTTCCATTTAAAACAACAGAATTGCTGTCTACCTTTCCTCATGCTCTTGAAAAAGACTGAATAACTCACAAACTTGTTGATATTTTGAAATAAAATCTCAAAACAAGTAAGGAAGGACCCTGTGAAACTTATTTTGCTTCTGAACTTACCCTAAAGAATACTGCAGGGTGGTACAGAAACAGCAACAAGAACATGTTTAATTTTAATTAATATTTATTTCTTGTACTGACTGAAGAAAATGTGATTGTGGATGCCTTTCAATGTCCCTGTGTCTGTTTGCTTCAACTATTTGCTTCAGCTAAAGAGGTGAATAGTTAAGTGAGGGTATGCATATGGTTAAATATTTGGTTAAATTCTTGAGCTGATCTGATTATTAAGAAATAGGAGGAAGAAGGTAGGGGAGATATCTTGGAGGTCTTTGGAGGCATTGGTCTGGAAGAACTGAGGGAACTGTACTGTTGATCTGTGGTGGGTCAAAGAGAAAGCCATAGCTTGCTTTCTATGCTTAGAAATCACACCAAAGAGGCAGTCAGGGGAAAATCATTGCTTTAGCATGGTCAGGTTGAAAGATGCTTAAGAGCACACATTGTGGTTGGGCCTAAACACAGCCGTCTGGTAAGTGTTCCTCTAGAAAATGCTTGTGAGGCCTTTAACCAGTAGATCTGCAATCCTTATTCAACAGCTCTTGGCAATCTGTGGCCTTTGAATCCAAGGTTCTGCAGGTATCTAGTAGGGTTTAAAAAAAAATCGATGAAATAATCTTTGATTACACGATTAAAATAGTTTATTGCTAGGTGATGATGGCCCAAAAGCGGTTTCCCAAACTGTTTCAAAGTCTTTTAAAAAATACAATGAAGGAAAATATTGCTTTTTAATGTTAAATTTCAAAAGGCAACATCAAAAAGAGAGAGAGAGAGTGCACTGCTTCTGTTGCCTTAATAGAGATGCATTCATAATAGTACAGAACTCTGAATGTCAAGCTTAAGTGCTTCAAATACCAATATCGACAGATTTCTCCAGAGATCATATGCAGTTATATTAGCTAAAAGACTAAAGCACTGTTTCTGGAAAATGTTGAATTTCCTTCAACTCCCTTTGAACTCAGTGGAGAAGATAAGGGTGTTCAGGGCAGTAGAAATTATAAAGGTATTGGATAATGGCATTCATCTTCTTGCTTCCTAAAATGCAAACTCCTTTGGGTTCTTTTTTTCTCTCATCACTTCTGGATTAAAGCTCAGGGAGAGGGTAGAATATTAAAATGCCAACCAATTTATAATTGGTTACTAAAGTCAATTCACAGATGACCTTGAGAAAGAATTAATCCAGCAAGCTTATAAGAGAGGATGACCCAGTCATTCTGATTAACATCAGAGCAGGTGATGGAACAGCGATGTGGTGGGAGTAACGGAAGACAGAGAAGATTAAAGCACCCAATATGTTAAAGGATTTCTTTAGAAATTTCCTCTTCCCTTGCATCCTGACAAAAATCCACGGACTCCAGTTGAGAGTATAAATGTATTATAAATTCAGTATTTGATCAACAGCTCTTGCTACATGTAAAGCAGACAATTTAAAATTCTGTCAAAGTATTATTAGTTCAGATTTTTCCGTATTAGCAGGAGACACTCCGTATAAAAATGTAAACCAAATTCACGAACATTCAACCATCTAGAATTTATTTCTAGGTTTATTTTCCTGTGTTTTAAAGCAAACTTTACCTTGGGAGAAGACAAGCTGTGTGGAGTAACAGACAGGTGGAGGATGGCGACAGAAAAGTTTTTCTTTGACATTGTTAGAAACAGGATAAAACTGGATGTCCTGAATTGGTTAATATTGTCTTTAAAATATGGAACTTTGGGGTTTTCTTTAAATCGGACAGTTATGCATCTTCGAAAGTTTCATTGTTGAGTATCTGGAAGGCACTGACTACCATTCATGGTTTTGTACTATCTAGAAGTTTAGAAGCTTAAGTGGATGGAGAGGACACAGAAAAATCTGAAAATAGCTTTAGAGGGTGAAATGAAGTCTTGAGGGAACTGAAGACCAAAAGGAGCCCACGTGGCTGGCTGTTACAAAGTAGTCATAGTTCAGATGCCTCATTGCTTCGGTAAGCTTAATCAGATACCTCTAACATTTCTTATATTGGGTGACTTCTGGAGAAAAATAAGCAAGGAAAACTTCAGCTACATAAAATGGCTACCTGTGCTCTGATTTCATGTATTTTGACAGGTGACTGTGGAAGGGAGGTACCTCCAATTCTGAGTCCTCCAGCTCCCTACAAGGGGTTCCCAAGGACAAGAAGATAATCATGTTCGAACCCTTAGAATCTGAAAAAGAAGGGAAACACCTTCTTATTTCTAGCTACGTATTGAGGTGTACCTTCAGGGATGAACTTGGAAAGTTTAGCGCTAACTTCCATAACCTTCATGTCAGACATACCAATGTAGTACTTACTGTATAACAATAAAATCAATGAACATGAGCAGTAGGCATACTTTTATTTAAATGAACAAAACACTGCACCAAACGTACAATTTCTTCCTCAAGGTAGGATGAGTGACAAATGATTGTCATGTTGCTTAAAGGTACTCCCAAAGTCTTTCCCATGAAATATGTAAAATCCAACCAGAAGAGACAATGGCCTTGCAGAAGGGAAAACTTAGTTTCAAATCAGCAACAGTACACTTGCTCCAATTAATTTTAACCTGTTTTTAATCCTCCATGGCCTGACAAAGTCTGTATATAGATACTAAAGAGGGAGATGCACATATGTAGACTTGTGGCTGAAACACCATCACAGAAAACACTTTGTAGGTGATGGCATCTCCAATAGTTAAGGGAGGTTTTGTGTCTGACAGAGCTGCAAATGCATAAGTATTAGTGGCTAAGGACCAGATTTCAGTCCTGAAATATTGTCACTTTCACTTAAACTGTTTATCTAAATATTGTCCCTAATTAGCAGGAATCTATGTAAAAGTGAAGGCAACAGAGCCAAATAACCCACTGTTCTAATTCTCTCTTATTAATGTCTGTTTAATTACAGCAATGCATACAGTTGTTATTAAACTTTACTTAAACTTGGTTTGCTCTCTACAGATGCAGCAATCCTTCTCACATTAGTAGACTGCATACGAAAACACAACTTTTAGTACTAGATTTGCTACTGCCTCGGGTTTTGTAGCTGATAAATAAGTGAAGAATTCTGCCTTTGGATTTTGCAGGAACTGTTGTTTATTCCCTATTTTTAGCTAACATAATAATTAAGTTTACTATTTGATACTGAACCACTTTATTTTTCTCTGTGTCAGGTTAATGATATTGTGGTTTTAGCTGTGGTTTTAATTTTAGAAATGAAACGCAATTGGACAATTTTGTCAAACAAATATTTCTTAACTAGGCAGGTAGTGAAAATAAATTTTATAGGTAGTAACTCATTACTGTTCTCATATTCTTCAAAATCAAATCACTTGGAAGTGATTATTTTCTTTGAAGACAAGTATTGCATTTAACTACACATTCAGAAGTGCCCACACCATTTTTTGCTTGTTACTTTTATTATGCTGTACATAATAAAAGTCATTTGCTATAGGGACAGATACATCACACTTTTTTAAATACAAGTCACACCCAAACCCTAAATCCCTTCCCCCCCCCCCCCCCCCAAAAAAAAAAAAAGGGGAACACAGAAACTGTCATAGTGGCTCAGCCAAGTGGATCATCTAGTTTAATATTCTGTTTCCAACAGCAGCCAATACCAAATGCTTCAAAGGGACAAAAAAAGACCCTTGAATTAAAGACTAGTGAATCTACTGAAAAGATTTCTGCACAGACTAGTTGGACTAGATGATATGATGTCGGACTAGATGATCTTTCAAGATCACTTCCCATCTGAACCATTCTATGATTCCATGATTCTATGAATGTGCGGGAAGTCAATGTCTTCAAGCATTATTTCCTTCAAAACAGGAGAGTTTACTTTTGTTCCTAGACCTTTAGACGTCCCAGAACAATTCAATACATAGAATTTTATATACAGTCATACCTCACTAAGGATCTTTCCACTGGGGATTTGAGATAACGTAACAGTTATAGCTATTTTGAAGTTTCTTACTTGTACAGTAAAAAGGAAAGGAAAAGCAAGACTAAGATTTAATTGCCTGTAGCATTAAGGAATTTTGTTAAACACCAATTCATCATGCTGTAGTGATACAGCTGGGGAATAAGGCTCCGCTTCACTTCAGTGATAAGTCTGTCTGTCTTCTCATGCTTGACAAGCTTAGAAACAAGTATTAATGCAGAATTTCAAAAGTATCAGTTCATTTACTTTGAGGTATCAGACATAAAAAGTACAGTTTGAGAGGTTTAAAGAAAAATCAGCTGGATTTTCAGACTTGCTGCTCTAAGGGAAGCTTAAAAATCAGTTTGTGTGACCTAAACTCACAGAAAGGTTTGTGATGGTCTGGTCAGATCAGGGAAACACAGCAGCTTCTAGTCAGTGTTACATTATTCTATATAAGAAATTGTCCATTTGTGTCTATAATCCACAAAGTCACCCTGTGTCTGCGCTTTCAGCTTATGGTCTCAGGAAACCCGTCACTTTTACATACATTTTTGTCTGAGTCTTTGACAGTTCACTCTACACAACAGGGGTGCTTAGAGCAGATACATGTGTACTACTTTACAAAGTACATGTTACTAATATCTAATCATGATGTTACCACAGGTACATTATCAAAATTGTTTTATAACAATGCAAATATACTGGAACAAGAACTGCTCTGGAGGTGGTGTGGTGTGCCCAGGTAGACACCGGGCTCTGCTCCCTGGCCCAGCTCCCTCCCCAGTGGGCTGTGCCGCCTGTGCTGGTCTTTGCAGCCAGCTTTCCCTGCCTCCCACACCTCCCAGTGCTCCAGCACAGCCTGCCCAAGCGGGTTGCACGTCTTTAGCTACCTCCCTTTGGAGCCCTCAGTGCGCAGGTAAAGGAAAGGGGACCTGCTAGACCTCACAGCTTTTAATTTTATTACTGTTTCTGTTATTGCTTATCCTTCCCTAATGCCATGTGACAAGTTTGGGGAAACAGTGGGAAGGACATGCTCATTGTATGCTTCATGTATCCTTTCTCTTTCAGAAGCTGGACGTCAGCCGTTGCTTAGATTTCAACCTCCTTCTCCACCCAAGTACACCAGGATCCCAGTGTGTTTATGCAGCTGTCAGAATTGAGCATTTGCAGCAGTTTCTGGGTCCCAGTCTCAGCCTCCTGCAACGTTGTTCCCCTTTAGCTGAGCACAAACATCTTCTCTTTGCTTCTGAAATATGGCTGGGCTGTGCTACAAGCTCAGTGGGCTGCTTAGAGATGCCTTGCCAAGGCTTACACACAGTTTTTCTTCGGTTGTTCCTGGTGCTGCTGAATAATTCTCCCCACTTCTTTAATTTTGTATCTGTGGGTGAGCTTCTTGGTGAACAAGAAAATGTGTTGCTGTCTGGGGACCTGATCTCGCAAGGTGAGAAACGCTCTCAATTCTCAATAAATCATGAGCCCAGCAAATGCTGAGGTTGCCTGTACACTGCAGGATCAGAGATTAGCATGTAGCTCCATGTTACTCACTAGGCAGTACTGGACATGCTGCTGTCTTAAATCCAAGTGCTCTCTGGAGCTGCAGCAGTAGCTTACACAGCCCTGGCCAGAGGCTTTCATTTCCCTGGTGCAGGTCACTGCCCTTAACCTTTTCCTGAAATCAGGCTCCTGGGAGAAAGGCGATTTCTTTTGCAGTCCTTGCTTGAAATTACTATTTCAATATTTTACCAAATGATTGTTAAATGTAATGCTTAAACAGGTTTAGAAGTCAGTTCCTAATACTACTTCTTCTCTAACAAACACCTGAACTTCCAGCCTGGTGTCTTGTTCTAGCTCTTGGATATCATCTTCCTCTTAAGTTCTTTGAATACTGCAGGGAGTGTAAATCAGCTTCAACTGAAAGAAGCAAAAGCACTTTCTTACATTTTGCTTAATCTGTAGCCAGATAGTTAGGCTGTACTTCTGTGCCAGGAGAGACGTGATGATGAGTGTCCTCCTGAGCGGGAACTGAGCCCCTGTTTCCTATTCCCTGGCTGACACAGTGACTTGGGTGCACAGGGACTCCTGTGGCACCATTTGTAGTAGAAGCAGAATCAGCACGTTTTTGAACCATGTGTCCCAGACCAAATACTTCAAGTGATACAAGCAAAGTAGGCTCTGTGGTATTTTAACGCACTGCAACAAAGCTCCTTATGACCATAATTTTCATTAAAAACGGAGTGAGATCAGAACTGGACATGTAGTTTTTCAAGTTTATGTCTTCAAATAATGTTGATATACTTCATGCAGAGTATCTGATCTCAATTCTGTTTATGGTGATTAATAAAACATGTAAGCGCCGGCATTGACTGTTTTCAAACTGCTTGTTAACACTTGTTCATTTGACAGATTTTCTGAGCAAGAGGGTATGAGAAAACTGCCACTCTTGTTTGTGCTAAAAAATGTCAGAGTTTACATTATGTTAAACATTCATGTTATAGCACAAACAATTAAGAAAATCATCTCCTTTTCACTCAATAAATGCAATCTACTAATATTATTTTGCAGTAACTATTTCAAATTCCTTTGCTATACTAATAACTGCAGGAACATTTAGAAAAGCTATCATTATTTATAACACATTTAATTTAAGGAGAACTAGATGTTTTTAACTGCTGCTCACTTACTCCGTGATTAGACTACGTATGTCTTAGGTAAAATTAATGAGGGAGAAGTGGGGTGTTCAGAACTTGACACCATGCAAGGCTCAGCACATCCTCTTCTCCACTAGTTTTAGGAACAAGCTATCTTGAAAACAAGATGAGGAACAAAGTCATCCTCCCTTTGTACCCCCTTCCCACAAAACACCTTTGAAATCTTGGGCAGACCAACCAGTTCCCAGCCCAGTGACGTGCAAAACAGTTTTGGGGTGCAGCGTTGTGTAAAGGGGACTTTTGCAGGATTAAGAACTTAAAAATAGGCTTCCAAATTGTCCTGTGCTGGTTAGCAGCCGATGAAAATCCTCTTTGCACAGGACTGGCAGGATGACAACTCCAGCTCAGTGAGCCTGGAGCCAGTGTCTAACCTCCCTGTAATCTTTTCCCCCAAAATGGTTGGAATCACACTAGTAGCAAGGGAAGGAGGGGGAAGGCAAAGAACAAAATAGTAAAGCCTTCAAACACATACCTGATTTAAAACCCAGAAATGCATTTGTCTTGAAATACAAATAATAATAGTAATAACAAAAATAGTACTTGAGCTCAATTACTAGGATTGTACAGAGTTGAAGAAAATGGCTAAGGTATCAAGGGTACCAGCTAGCAATAACCCACAGCACTTCCATCTTCTGAATACAAATGAATATTTCCAGTACTGTTGTCATTACAATTCTCTTTTCAGTTTCAGGTATTACTTTCCCAAGCTCAGATATATTCTTAATTAAAATCAGGTAAAGAAAGCTCCAAGGGCAGCCTATAAGAAAGACTCAGAACAAATTATAAAGGCTTCAATAATTGTAACATTGAAGGTTTTTCCAGTAGGTTTAGTTTAAGGGACTGATCAGCTGTTAAAGACAAAAGACTGAAGCTTAAACCTTTTAGTCTTAAAAACTGAATATCTTCACAGCTTTGCGACAGAATTAATTTGGCTTTACTGTCCTTATTTCAGCCAAATTACTGGTGAAATTAATCACCCTTATAGATTAGTCCCTACCTACCACAGAATTTTGTCGGGTGCCTTGTAATTGCAGCTACAACACACTGCAGGTCAATAAATACTGAGTATTACATCATAACTTTTAACCAGCTTTATCACTTTAATCTGTTGAGCCAAACTCAATCTATTATACTGCTAGCCGATCTTCACTGCATGGCTTTGTGAGAAATCAACTGAGGAGCCTTTCATTTATATTTGCTCTTAGAGCTTGACCCTACAGAGTGCCAAATGTCATCAGCCCCCAGGGAAGTCCTGTGAAACTGAGGCACTTTGTGCCCTTCAAGACCAGATCCTAAATTGAGTTATTAGCTGTACAGTCATGGGGTACCTTACTTTGCTACCTGAAACAAGCTGCAAGAGCAAGTAACCTTGCTAGAGTCAGCATTTCAGCCCAGGCTGCTTTAAAAAACCAGCAGTCAGGGCCCAAACCCTGGGGGCGTGAGCCCTTCAGCTGCTGCTGACCTGGCTGGCTCTTAGAGTCGCTCAGACCTTCACTCTCTTGCTCAGCACTAACCAGATTCAGCCTCCTAGGGTCAGCAGCTGCCATTGCCTTCAAGGTTAGTAGCTTTAAATGGCTGCTGAAACATAAAAAAAGCTGTCAGCCTTTGTCTCCCCATGCAATTATAATGCAGCAGTTCTTGCCGTAGCAGTCATTAATGGATCAGTTGTGATTTTTCTCAACATTGTTTTCAACTGCCCTTGAAAACTTGCCAACAAAGAGAAAAAAAAAGAAAAAAAAATGCTTGCCAAGAATGCAGTGATGAACGGGAGGAAAATATGGGAATGGTGTTCATTTATGGTTAAGAGAAAAATAAGTGGATATCATTTTGCTAAACTGGTGAACAATTATGAAATTAATTCAATCATAATATCCTGGTGGATAGGAAGCCTGTGACACTGAGCTAATAGCTTAACAGTAATAAGATGTGAGTCTTGATGAAACATTTAATAATGTAAATTTTTTCTTGATGGCCCCCCTTTTCCAATTCATATGTGTTGGATTAAACCTTAATTGTATAGAAAAGGGGAAGTGGAGCTCTTCCCAGAGTCTTCCTTGGGCTGTGTGGGGTCTACTTCTGTTGCCTAAACGTAAGTGCCATTCAAGACATCCCAGGCATATCTGAGACAGCCACATGGGGCTGCAGATGTTACACAGGAACTAGGAAATATTTGTGCTCTTTTGAAGAGGCAGTTGACTGCCAGGCATCTGGCTGAGATGCTTAGATTTCCATAAGACTGCAGGCAGAAAGCAATGGGCTAGGATGGAGCGGCCTCAGCCAAAAGCGCATAGTTTTGGATAATAAAATGTCACAGAGATGCAGCAACTGTCAGTTCCTGGACCTCCCTATTTCTTCTAGTATTTATTTCCAAATGTTACTTTATTGCTGCAAGAAACTGAAATATGTGTTACTGTAGTTTTATGTCCACTGTGCTTGATGTTCTGATGTCCCACCATACCAGCTGTGGTGGGTTGACAGTGGCTGGCTGACAGACCCCCACCCAGCCACTCTCTCACTCCCCCTCCTCAGCAGGACAGGGGGAGGAAATAAGATGGAAAACTTGTGAATTAAGGTAAAGACATGGAGATCACTCAGCAATTACCATCACAGGCAAAACAGACTCAACTTGGGGAAGATTAATTTAATTTATTGCTAATTAAAAATAGAGTAGGATGGTAAGACACAAAGATGAAACTAAAACCACCTTTCCCCACCTCCTCTTTTTCCCAGGCTCAGCTTCAGTCCTTCGTTTCTGACTCTTCTTCTTCCTCCTCCCCCCTGCAAGCGATGTAGGACTTTGGGGAATGGGGGCTGCAGTCAACTCATAGCCCTTTGTCTCTGCCACTCGTTCCTCCTCACAATCTTCCCTGGCTCCAGCCTGGGGGTTGCAGTCCTTCACAAACTGCTCCAGCATGGGAGCAGGAATGACCTTGGTGTCTACAGGGCTGTTTCTCTCACGTTTTTACTGCTTCTCTCTCACAGCTGCTGTGCAGTGTTTTTTACCCTTTCTTAAATGTTTTCACAGAGGTGCCACCAGCCTGACTGATGGACTGAGCTTTGGTGAGCCATGGGTCTGTTTTGGAGTTAGCTGGAAACAGTTCTGCCCGGCATGGGACAGCCCCTGGTCCCTTCTCACAGACGCCACACCTGAAGCCCCCCTTGGCCCCCACTAACAAAACCTTGCCGTGGAAACCCAGTTCATCAGCATCCCCCTTAAGAAGTCCTAATGCTGTATATAAACTCTGAGATAAGGAGATGGTTGAGCCCAGCTAGTCAGGATTGTTGTGACAGTGTCTGCTTTGCTTGAATTTCCAGAAAAGACCCAAACACACCAAAACCATCCAAAAAACCAACACAAAACCACCATAATTCATTTCAGGTCCCCGAATAACTGAATTCCTTTTCAAACTTTCAGGTCAGCCTGGAAAGAACATTTTCAGAAATATCTGTCAAACTGAAAACACTTCATTGAAACTATAATGACTGGTTTGGATCTTTGCTTAATGAAAATTTGAACAAGTATTCAATTACTGAAAGCATTTTTTACTCTATTAACCTTTCCTGTTGCCTCTAAAAGGTTAAGAGGCAATTTATATATTTTCTCAATTACATATCTGCCTTTGACTCCTCATTGGCCACCTCCACTATGACTTGTGAAGGTGTCAAAAGAAAACTGTTGTGCAGAAGACACTGGAAGTAATTCAAAAGTGAAGCATTTCTAGTGTTTCTCACATATTTAGATCCTCACCCAGCTGTTAAAAGAAGCTTAAGCTGAACAATTGGGGTCTAGATGGCAATTTTTGTCTGGCTGAAGGAGTCACTTTACAATTAAACTCACACAGCTGGTTGCTCCAGTAGATCCTTGCAATCCCCTGGCTGTACACTGGCTCCTCTCCAATTTCTTGTCTCTGTAGTGCAGAGAGCTGCTGAGTGGTGTAAAGGAGAGAAAATGTTCCCTGCTTTTTTTCCTTGTCACTTCTCTCACAGAAAGACAAGCTCCGAAAAACTTGTCTGCCAATAGGAGCACGTTGAAGGGGTTTCTAGTCTCAAGGTGTAAAACCAGGCTTGAACTTTTCCTTCGTTGAAAGCAATTACAAGGTATCTCTCATCATTAGCATAACGATAATAGGAACTTAATTATCTCAGTGCTTCTACAAAATGGGAGGGGAATTAGGTGGTGGGTTCAGAAGTTACTGACAGAGATGTTCACCTAGGCTGCTAATGGGACTGCATGGAAAATGGCACTCTTGCTGACTCCAATTACATTGCTAAGTATGACTTTTATATAAAAATAATTTGCTATAATTTTAGCAGTGTGACCTACAAGACGGGGCTTTGGACTGGTACTTAGGAGAACTGGAGTTTCTAGTTCTGCTGCAGATCTGCATAGTGACTGTAGCAAAAACTTTTTCCTCCTGCTGTCCCAGTTTCTGCATTAGAGTAGACCGCTTTCAACTAGTACTTTGAAATCTGATTTCAAATGTGTATTGCTATTGTGGACCTTAGACTTATTGTTATAGGGAGGTTAGCAGGCAAACCAATCTGTTTTCCTCTGAGTTTGAAAAGATCTGAATTATAGCAGTCACCATTTATGGTGTAACATAGGGTGGTCACTAGAAAAGGACTAGAGCACTTTTGCTCTTTACTAATGTCAACCTAAGATGAAGGTGTTTTCTATGCTGTTGCCACAAGTGCTGCATGACTGCAGAAATACGGAGAGTTTATGTCATACCCATTACATGGTTCCTCTGAAGGTATGATTTTTGTAGCCCAAATCAACAGGATTGTAGTTTATATCAGAACTAATAATGTTTGTCTAACCTGAGGTTTTACTTTCTGTAAAAAAATAAAAAATAGGAGAAAGCTACACACGTAAAACACTTTATCGTTACAAAGTCTTAGTAGCTTATCAGACTTGTTTTCATTTCAGGTTTTCCCTGTTTCTATTAAGATGTTTAATGGTGTTTTCATTGCAGATTCTCCCCGTTTCTATTAAGATGTTTAATGTTATTTGCTTAATGCCTTAGACACAGTACTGGAAACAATCCTGCACTGTCAAAAGGATGAAGCAGACGGCCAGAAACTAGACAGCTACCATGAATACATGTAATTATGGGCTATACGCAGTGTTGATAAGCAAGGTAAGTTTTTTGAGTGAGTGCATATAAAACGTATATGCTGATGTCTAGACTGCCCTAAGGACAGCAATAACATTTGTATCTCATCACTCTTTAGGCTAAATCCCTATAGGAAGATTTTAAAAAGCCAGTTAGTTAAACCTGTATTATTGAAGATCATCATCTTGCGGTATGTCTGATTTTTTCACACGGAGAGCCTTTACCTCTCATCACATACTGCCTAGTTGTTGAAAATTTCTGGAGAGAACTGTCTTGTGATATTAAAAGTAAGTGCCCAGATAGACACACCTGGGTTCCACTTTATAAACAAAATTAAACAAAACCTCAGAAGCCAAGGCCCACAATTTAACCTACTGATGCCATCACTATTGGCCATATAACTGCTACATAAAAGCATCTCACTGGGCATGAAAGGAAACATTTT
Organism: Himantopus leucocephalus; assembly: GCA_003993805.1. Lineage (NCBI taxonomy): Eukaryota > Metazoa > Chordata > Aves > Charadriiformes > Recurvirostridae > Himantopus > Himantopus leucocephalus. The sequence goes on along the minus strand of RSEF01000005.1, from coordinate 40,359,886 downwards.
CCAAGGAGTCTGGTTTGCTTTGTGCAGAATGGGATGGCTTCCAAACATTCCCACATTGGTGGGTTCTATTCTTATTAACAGGAGAGGGACATTTGCGTGATTTCCAGTATTTGGAAGTGACTGTCTGGGTTAGGTGAAGCAAAATAATTTTAGTGGTCACAAGGATGTGTTTTAGCGGTCACAAAGATGTGTTTTAGCGGTCACAAGGATGTGTTTTAGCAGTTACAGTCTTAAAATGGGAATTTGTGTTGGCAACACAAGCTTCTCTGTCACAGACGTTTTTCAAATTGAGTTAATCTTAGAAAAGTCTTGTTAAGTATAAGTGCCATTTCTAACCATGCAGACTTATTTCAAACATATAGGTAATGTCTAGATGCCTTAATATATGGATAAATTGCCTGGTTCCTGTACACATGTGGTGTTGGTCACATTTGTTAGGAGCCACTGAATCCAGTAGGCAGAGCTGCAGCAGTTCCATGTTCCTTGGTCAAGCCATTAACATGTATTCCTCGTGGGCACACACGTGCACATACATGATATACACATCTATACGTGGACAGCCACACAAACGAACACAGACAGAAACACTCATGCAAACACATACTGCCTAATCCTGTCCCCCTCTCTGGCAGCTCAGGATGAAGGTCTGTTAGTAGGAAATGTGTTACATACACATGATACGGATCCCTGCAACAGCTGGCCCCTGGACCCCCAGTTTCCCCAACTGCTGGCACCTGGACATGCAAACCCCTGCCAGCAGCAGCCTGAATCTGTCTGCTGGTGCTGAGACCTACGCACGCAAAGCTCAGATCTATAAAGCTGCGTTACCTTTCAGTGGGGCACTTAATTTGTGTTAGCTGAAATTTCTCCTTGTCTTGGGGAGAGGAAGAAGCTACTGTGTCTATACTGCTGCCTACGTGGTACTCTGGTCTCTCTGCACAGACTGGCACTGTGGAATGTCAAGATTGCCAGAGACAGGTATGAATCCATCTCAACATCTGTACTGGGAACACATGGAAACGTGGCATGCAATAAGTACTCAGAACAGACTGTGGGGTCTGAATCACTTCTTGTGATTGTAGGAACGCAAAAAGGAAACAAGGCACAGATCCAGATCAAAGATGCTCTATACAGGTAGAGATAACACCCTGGGTGCTCAACACAAGGAATGCGCTATACCTTTAAAATGAATCAGTGTTTTGTAGTAGTTCAGATGTGAACTTTCAGAAAATAATTTAATGTTCTCCACTTTTACAAGGTTAATTTTTTCACGGCCCCTTGATCACACAGATAACTAATCAACACCCAGATTTAGCTTTTGAAAGCATTTATTTGCCCTCTGGTTTCCTTCAATGCTATTACAGTGTGCAGTTTAAATCTTCTTTAATCTACTTCAATTCTGGCAGACTGATTAATAAATATTAATCATAAAGGTGCTGAGTAGACATTGTGAAAGAAGAAGATGAAGAGGAGGTAATGGCTGGGGAAGGGAGGGTAAAGTAACCATCTTTCCAGTCTGCTATGTCACTATATGTGAGTATGTNTATAAAGGTGCTGAGTAGACATTGTGAAAGAAGATGAAGAGGAGGTAATGGCTGGGGAAGGGAGGGTAATGTAACCATCTTTCCAGTCTGCTATGTCACTATATGTGAGTATGTCTTTGTGTTCCCTATTATACCAAGTCTAGCAAACGACCTCACATAACTAACCCCTGACTTCTGCTGCCACGCAGTTGAAGCTCCCTCTCATGCATTTGCAGCACTGTCTCACTCTCTTCTCTCCCCTGTGACCAAATGTGCCAGACCTTGTCCATCAAGGGTTTGCCATCTGGCTGTATCTTGCGCTCAGAAAAGCCCTGTTCATGAGCAGACTCACCTGCTGCACTCTTGAGCTAGGATTTTTTTCACATGGCTTGATACACTGGCTGCATCCTTGAGCTCATAAGCCGGCACAGCCTTGCTTCATGCATCAGAGATTATATCACCTGAGAAGCATTTTTGCCAGGCACTGGCAGCGTGAATAGGCCTCGGTGGAAATGAATTGCTGTATTCATTTTTGTTTTCTTCTCTGCATAAATTTTTTTTGACGCTTGGTTGAAGAAAAGTTAAGAACAAGAAAGTCTGCTTAACTAGACATATGACCACACCATCAGTTTGTGCCGCTGAGAGCTCGAGGATGGTGTCAGCAATGGAGAGTGCTGTGATAGAGCAGGGTCTACCATTGTGGCAGGAAATGCCAAGGAGAAGCAAAGGCATATATAGAAGAGGCAAAGGTTAATATTCTATTTTCCAAGCCAGAGAAGTGAACGAGGATAATGTTCTCAGGGGATAAAAGTGGAGAATAAAACTCCAGCTAATAGAACATATTCATTCAGGAAGATATATTTAGATCTGCTGAAAAACAGTAGCAAATATTTATGGTTATGAATTGTGATTAGCAAAAGCACGTCCTTAATTTCTCCTACTTGATAAATCCAACTAACAACACAGCATATCATTTTCATATTTATTCACTGACAATATGATTTTGTGGATGAGCTGGTGGATTGCCACATAGTTAACCTATTGTTGGTCTGACAAACCCATTAAAATGGAGCACCGTAAGAGGATAACACCTTCAACTTTGGAAGCAAGAGCCTCCATTTTACCTTCCCCACAAATACCGTGACGTTTCTGTTACTGCTGTGGTGACTGCTAGCTGGTTGCCATGTCCTTTCTATTGTTATTGTTCCTTTATTACACCCCATGGAATTGCTTCTTGTCAATTAGAAAGGCGTTGAATTGATTTAATTGCTGATTTAAATCAAAACAGAAAACACTCACTCACTGTTGTCAGTCCTAATGCATCACTTTGTAAAAGTGGTTCTTCAAGGGAAAATATGATGTCAGGGATAAAATCAGCATAAAATTATATCTTTCATAAACCCAAAGGCCCCTCAAATATATATGTGAGTAGAGCATACTTTAGCACAAGAGAAGATTTACTAGAAGGTTTCACAGGGGCTGTACCTACCTATCAGCTCTGCTCATTGTAGGCTCATTCCCAGTGTGGTACACCTGTGGAGTGACTGCAGTCCCTTGTAACTCTTCCGGAACCCCTTATACAGACATATCCAACATTGCCCAAGCAACACACCCTTCTGTTTGCTATGTGAAGCCATTAAATTGTTTTTCTAAAGTCTTACTGAGCAGAATGATACCAGTCACTGAGAAAGGTAAGCTCTTTCACTAGGCACTGTTTTTCACCATAAAGAACTAAAATCCTGCAGATACTTACACAGTCATCCCTTAGCTCTAATACTGGAGTAGGCTCTAATACTGGAGCTCTAATACTGGAGATCCAGGTTCTCCTCTTGCTTCTACCACAGGTTTCCTGTGTTGTCCTGGGCAAGTGACTTAGGCCAAGAGTTAAAAATATGACTGGCATTTTTAGGTATTTTAACTTAAAAAATTTTAAACTGTTTTTCCAAGAAGAGGGGCTCAGGATATGCAGGAGGCACCAAATAATTTTTAAACACTACGTTTTCCTTACCATCCTTCCTTTTTTTTTTAATGCCATCGTTACTGATGTTTATAGTGAGGGGATGACAAGCTAAATCATCCTTGGCTAAATCATCCTTAGTATTCATCTTGCTGGGCTTCAGCAGCCCGGGCATAGCGGAGGCTGTATGAATATTTGCATCTGATAGAGGTGTGCCATAGAAAGACTTGCAAAGAAATAGAGCCCTGAACTTCAGAGAAGACTCAGCGAGCAAAGGGTTCTGTCATCTTTCTGTCACATGAAGGCTTTGCTGCAGGGTCATTATCTTTGCTTTTTATCTTATATGCGCTGCACATTTTAGAAACTTCACTGGACACTTACCTACTGTATTTTTAATGTCTTCTTCTAGATTTTTTATTTCATTATGAAAGAACATAAATTTAGATAGCTGCAACGATTGATTGCTTTTTCTGTGTTACTCCGCCATAGCATTTTACTTGTGTGTTTTCAATTTCATGGTGGATTAGAAGAAATTTTTTGTTCGCTAACAGCAGTTGGCATCTGTTCAATAAACTATCCCAGAGATATATTCATTCCTATGCAGGTGATGTTCTAATGATTCCTTCCATTTTCAAAGCTGTTTTGAGGCATTCAAAGTCAACTTTATTAAGCTGATAGATCGAGACCTGGGATTTAGGCACAGAAAAGCTTAGCACTGCTGAACCTAACATATGTGTCTAGCCTTCATAGTGTCATTTACAGTGCTGAGTTATGTGCCTAGGCACGGTAATTCATAAGGCTCTTAGCTCCTTCTGGCATCATCCCACAACACAGAACTTCTGGAAGACAGTTCTTATTCTCTCCAGGCCCTGTTTTAGTGTACCCATGGGTACAACTCTGTGAAAAAGCTGCTCCTAGTCTTCATGAAATATTACCTTCACATCCTGGCTAAATCTAAATTAATCCAAGAGGCACTGTCAAAAATTCACTCCTATACTTTAGCTGACAGAAAATGACTAATGATTATTTGGCAGTCGTGGCATTTAAATATTGATAGTCTCCCTTAAAAGCTCTTTTATTTCATGATTTGATATTTGACTGTTTTACTTCATATAAATGTGCAAGCAATTTGCACCTAATTACGCACTTGTCACTTAACTCCTACTTACAGTTTTCCATGCTGCTATTCTGGACAAGCATGACTTAAAATTATTTAGTTGCATTAGATCACCTATCTTTCTCTTGAAAATTCTTCATATCCAGGAACACTGACAAACAAAAAGTAAGTTAGTTTCTAACTAAATAAGAGTAAATTAATAATGCAAACTACTGATGAAAGGGTCCAAAATGTCTATTGCTTAAAAATCACTAATCCGAGGTTCTTGTGTGAATCCAGATACATTACTGAATGGAATTACAAATAATAAAGTTCTAGTATTTTAACTACTACAATAGGCCCTTAGCTAGGTTTTAGAGTTAGCTCCAAATGAGTCCTCCTGATCTTTCTTAATGCTTACACATTGTGAGGGCATTAGATTACATCTACAAGGAAGACTTCTGGGACAATGGAAAGATACTCATCTGGTTTGACTAAGTAATGTGAACACAGATTCAGTGTTCTGGACAAAGTATTTGTTTTGTGAAAATAAATATTTTAGGAAATTAGTTTACACTAGTTCTCCATAAAGCACTATCTGCATATACACTGAATGACACTCAGACCACAGTCTCCTACAGACTTTCATAGATACTACTGTCCAGGTAGTAGTATCAAGTTGAGCTATTACATCCACATATCAGTTGTGGATAAATACTGTCATTGGAAATGGAAATGAAAAAATATTCCCTTAGCACCACTGCCTGGACCCCTGACTGAAATTTGGAAAAGGATTATAGAAAGGCAGGAGCTATGAGAAACCACTTGGTGATTTAAAATGTGATGTAAAATCATTGAGGCTTTTTTAAAAAGTTTTTGAAATAAAGAAGCATGATAATAAAAGTCCAAAGCACTCCACAGTAATTCTGGTACACTAAATTTTAATAATAATGATGTATTTTTATAAGAAGTAGTCAAGAATAGTAACTATTTAATAGAGAATGCAGTTGCAATCAACCTGAAAAGCATATAAAAATGAGGGGTTGTGTCTGAATTTGTTCTTTAATGAGTTTTCACTGCACATGAAAATATGTGCAGGCACAAATGATACTCAGAGTCACAAAGAATGCCTCAAAAGACACTGCAATAAAGAAAAGTATGTATAGCTAACACATGTAATGTTAAGAAATAATAAAGCCAAGGATGATTTAGCTTGTCATCCAAAAGCCATTGTGCTCTATAAGAAGCAAGCGTTGCAGGACCCAAGGGACTGTGAATTAGCTGAGACTTGCCAGAGCACAGAAACGTTCCTGCTGCTGCCGAGCACTGCTAGCTGTACACCAGCAGGAGAGCCTGCGTCCCAGCCGGCTGGGCAACTTGCTGAGCAGTTGAAGCCGAGTTCCTTGAAGGGGAAAGGAAATCCTCTGAAGTGGGAAAGAAGTTTAATGTACTCTATCTGTGAAGAAACCATGTACCCATTAATAACTCAAAACTATCTGCACATCTTTTAATATTTATTTTGGGAACTGTTCACTGGGATGACTGCAAGTTATAACTGTTACTTAAGGTGCCTTTGTTACCAGTTTACGAGTGATGTAACATCCCTCTCTGACTTTCGTATGTCAGAACTGCAGGAAATCTGTGTGTGTGCTTGTGTATAATGTAAAAGTTGTGGCTTCCCTCCCACTTTGCATTTGCCAACACAATACTATAAGCCCCATTGTGCCGTGGTGCTTTATTCAAACTGTTTCCAACAAAAGCAACAACTAGCAGTTTGTACCCATCAGAAGTGCTCTGTAGTTTAGTAGATAATTAGCAATGTGGATGGCTATTTTTGCTTTTCAGCCTTTTTAGAACAAAGACGTAGAAACACTCTTGCACATATTTTCCTGAGCATAACCTTTGTTTCAGAATTTGGAATGCAAAGACCAGACTACTACTCCAATGGTATTTCATGGTTTCTATTTGTGGTTGACATTGACAAGTACAGAAACATGAATAGTGCACTTTTGCACGCTCTTTGTGATGAGACATGATGTAGCACCTCGGGGGAGGTGGTTCCCTAGGTGCTGAGAGCAGTACCTGTTGGATGATGCTGCAGCTCTCACCTCAGCTGTGCACCTGAGCTTTCCTCCCACAGAAACCAGGGTGTATAGATGTGTAGATGTGTATAGTAGATGTGTATAGCTGTGCCTTGTCCCGAGGGAGGCAGAAGGAAGGCTGAGCCTGCAAGCAAAACCCCTCAGAAGCTGTCCAGGTTCCACGGGCTGATGTTGCTCCCATAAGCTGAAGTGTGTTGAAGCAAGGAGGTGATAATAAAATCATGTAAGCACAGAAATCGTAAAGCACTGAGGGGTAAATAAGAAATAAAACAAGCTTGGAGAGATCTAGGAGAAAGAACTATAAAAATGCAAAATGAGCTTCATTCAATATGTAAATCTATCTGTATCTGCATTTGCTTTCTGTCTTACAGCAGTCTATAATTAGAACTATGCTGACTGCTGTTTGTTGCTGATACAGGAGCCAAGAGAAAATCTAGTTAATTCCCTGACACTGTAAAAGCCATATGGCTAAGAGAAGAGATTCATTTAATGAATCAAAAATATGAACTTGGCCCACTGATACTCAGGGAGCTTTTATACAGTCCATTTTACATGCAAGAACGTTTCTGACCATCCCAAAATCCAGCTGAAGTTTTGGGGAGGGGAGCAAGTAAAGTGGTATTATTAAGTTAAAGGTTTGAGCCTGTCTGTCTCAAATAAAAAAAAAAGGTACTTACTAACATAGTGACTGTATTCTGTATATATAGGTTCAGGTGCTTATAAATTACTATAATAGCGTAATAGTGTATTTTGTTGGGTCATGTGTACCATTACTGGTTTACATTCTAAAGCACCTTCTAAAATATAATTTCCAGGATATGTGGCTTTTAAAGACATTTTCTGCTGAAGGACTTCCATGTTAGCTGCTAGTCGCTTGCATGTCCTTTGCTCATAATATTTAGTCGAATAGTTTATGATAACTCAGCACATCACTTTAAAGAAGCTACTTTTTTCCTGTCTTAAATTAACCTAGTCTAATCAAGACTGTCACCTTTCAGGACAGAAGAGGTCTGAGTTATCTCAAAAAATGAAAACATTCAGATCACATTGAGAAACAGACAAGCAAGTAAAATGGACATGACAAGTGATGGTATCACACAGCTGGATGGCTGCATAAATAGCTTTAGGAAGACTTCTTGAGGCTTTAATAAAATACACAATATTTATAAGGACAGAAGATTGTTATGAAGATATCAGGCTGCCCAGATTTTAACGGAATGTGAGTTAGATATTGAGGAACCGTTTTGTAACTGTTCTTTAACACGCTTCTCTGAAAGGCAATTTGCTACGAAATCTAGTACAAAACCATGTAATGGCCACTGCACAAACACGTTGCCCTGTTTAGTTAATTAGTTAATGGATGAAATTAGTTAATGGACTAAATAATTTGCTTGATGTATTTTATTTACTAATTATGCTTGCAATGATTCTCATAATTTCTGATTCCATTCCTTTCAATATTTCTCAGTGGGTTTTATCTGCCCTAAATGAGCTCCAGGAAATTCAGGCTAACAGTTAATTATTGTGGCAAGGCTACTATCCAAGTTGCAAAGAAATGTAAAAAAAAGTTATCATAGACACATAAATAAACAATACATTAAAACATTGTAAATGCAAAGATAAAAATGCACACCAAAACAAAATTTGGTATGACATAAAAAACCTTAAACATTCCAACCTAAGATGCAATCTTTTAGGGACAAATTCATATGACCTAAATTCTACTGAAGCCCATCCAACATGGGATCTTCTTCAGACTGGTTATTCTTCTGGGAAGCCTAACCATGGAAAATGGTGGCCAATCTCAACAAAATCTTCTTAGAAAAACAAATCAGGATATGCTAGCATTTTGACAAGTGGTTTTCAGCCTTTTTTTTTTTTTTTTAAGAATCTCCATCCCTCTTAATCAATAAGCTTTTTGACTACTCTCTGTTGGAAGTTTTTCATCCAGAATGGCTAGAAATGCAGGGTACTGTGAGCTGATGCTGTAGGTGACAAAATCCAGGAAAAAATCCCTCTCTCTTGCTAGTGCCCTTCCTGTGAGAACCAGGTGGCACTGAGATGATCCCTGAAGCCTCACAGTGAAATATCCTGTTGTAATAACATTTATAACAACAGGATATAACCTGACATGACTGCATGCCAATAATGATACATTTCTTCTCTTAGGATAATGAACCGTTTTAATTATCATATATTATCCCCCCAGGTCACTGCAGAGCTGTCGATAGATTTCTTCCACAAACATTTACAATAGCGAAGGTGATTGTCACACTGCTTAACAGTCCTTTTTTCAGATAAAAACCCATTCTGCAAGAAGCAGAACATTCACAACTTCCATTGATTTCAATACAAATTAGACGTTCAGCTTTTTCACAGAATTGCATGTAATAAGCGGGTATGTCACATCTCACAGATGCTCTGTTATTAGTCTATGAATAGCATCAGTTGAAAGACTGATCTTTACTAACACTGAACTGCTCTAAAATACATTTTAAACATTGGCAGTATGAATTTAAAGTTTTCTCTGCAAAACTCAAATGCCTTCAAACTTTTTCTTCCTCTGCAATCCCAGCAGCTCATAGTGAAATTACATTCAGACTTCTTGATGCATCTCTAATCATAGTGATTCTCCTCAGTTTTACTGACCAGAATGGCATGATGTCCTTTGTGCACGGCGCTCTCTTTTGATCATTTTTCTTCCTTCTCCCTTAAATATATGATTGTTAGCATCATTTTTCTTGCCCCTTCCCACTTGCCCATAGAGTGAGTCACAGAGTACTTTTCCAACATTCCTCTAGATGCTTATGCCAACACTGTAAGTGTAGAGGATTCACAAAGTAATTTTGCTTTCTTCCCTTGAGACCAGATGCATCAGACACTCTAATCTTTGCTCCTTCTGCAATAATATAAATATATATTCATATTACTGCATATTTATATATGTGTATATATATATACACAAGTGGTGTTCTCCAGGGCTCAGTAGTGGGACCAGTTCTGTGCAGTATCTTTATCGAGACCTGGACGAGGGGATTGAATGTACCCTCAGTAAGTTTACAGATGACACCAAGTTAGGTGGGAATGTTGATCTGCTTGAGAGTAGGATGGCTCTACAGAGGGATCCGGACAGGCTGGATTGATGGGCCGAGGCCAATGGTATGAGATTCTCTTCTCTACACTACCTGTGGGTTATTGGCTTTTGTAAGCTCGCAGATGAAATGTTCACCTGTTTCAGAATATGGTCCTAAACAACTAGGAAGATTTGAGGTAAACAGCAGTTTTATACATACCTTTGAAACTTTTATACATACCTCTGAGCAAGGTATGGCATTTAAACTGGACCACCTTGGGATTTCAGCGGAGGGCTGCTACAACTCAAACACACCTCTGAAGCATAAAGTCTTTCTTCTGATAGTACCAATTCACTAGCAACCAACCTCAGCAGAATTTTATTACTGTTCTTTTGCTAGGTTAGCTGGTGGTAGAGAAAGGTATCAAGAACTCTATTTCTCATCCATTTCTTTCCCCTATAGCGCTACTTCCTTTCACGCAGAGAGTACAGCTATATGCCTATACAATACAAGTAAATCCATCTTTTATTCAGTAAAAACAGTACACTCACATGTACACTGCAACACTGTAGGCCCTGGAGACTCTTGTATGTCAGCTGTTAAAGCTGCCTGCCCACCCCAGACAGGAAGCAAACCAGCCATTTCTGCATTCCTAGAGTCAAGCTCCAGACAGTCTCACAGCTTGTTCATAATCTGGCTGCAGCTATGTCAGCAGCTAAGGTCACTTTCCATACACCTCATATTGTCACCATCTCTGATGTAGCGATGGGGCTGTTCCACTGAGCGCTCCCTAATATCTTTTTTTGAAAATTAGTTGGATTGACTTTCTAATTGGTATAAGCAAGGGGAAAAGAGGAGTTGAAGAAGGATGTTGACTTACTTTGCCCCATTTGCAGATCTATGAACCAAGTCACAAGTAGCCAATATCATGCTTATGATATTCTGCAGCAGAACTTTCTTGTGTAAAAAAGCACAAAGCTACTTGATCAATTTTAAAGAATCCCATTTAGTAATTCTCAGCTGAAAGAAATTTGACAACCCAGAGCAAAATATATTGGACTAAAAATTAAAAACAGGCTCTCAATAGCGAATCGGCCTTGATGAAACTGTGTTGTATTGAAAATATTTCTCCAGTTGCATATTCTGCTTCACTTTTAAAAGTAGCTGTTTACTATAAAGAAGACATGCAGGTTCAGAGACACTAATGACTCATGCAACATTCAGCCCATCAGTAACTATCTTGGTCTCTAATGGGTCTTTAAAAGCTACTTCTTTCATTTCATTTCATATAGAAATGGCACATATAAATACTCTCCCACAAAACACATACTGACAAAAAAAGGAATACATTGTATGAGACTGGCAAAGCCATTTGAGCCTTCTCCCCCTCTGAACTAGTATGTCCTATGGGGTATTCTGCAGTGTGGTAGGAAAGAAGTTAATCATTCTGATAAACGTTAAATATTTCTGACAAAGTTATGGTGAGCTCTTACACAGAGTTGTGTAATCCTTGCTTGTGTGGCTGAGCACTTAGTCATACAAATAGCATTACTGGAGCCAACAGATGTCCTCCCAGGGATCAGTGCTCACCAATGCTGAACGAAGACTCTTTATCTGGCTCAGGGGCGTTTAACAGAATTGTTTCTCTTTGCTCTTTTGTTTGAGATTGCAAGAAGCTGTCTCTTGTTTATACTGGGACTGTTCCCTGTCTGGGGAGAAATGTCCTTCCAACAAGGTGACGACATAGCAGGGTTTATTATTTGTATGTGCTGTATTGTATTTAAATCAGGTTACTGCATGATTATCTTGGGAACACTGCAAAATTTTCACACAGTTACATGTCAGAAGTGTACTGTATCAAGAATTAATTAGTTAAATGAGAACAAGATGTATATATTTTCCCTTAAAATGATGTACTCTACTCCATCAGCTGCAAGCCCCCTTGGGTGGAGAGAGTGGGAGGAAGACAGGAAAGCAGTATATTCAGTGACTGACCCTAGAGCAGACTTGTAATCCTGCCACCTTCCTGTCTCCTGTCTATTAGTCTGGAAGCTGTTTGGAGCTAGCACTTATTTTTCTATAACATAATTGATTATTCGCAAAAAAGCAGAGCTGGGGTCTGAGCTAGATACTCTAGAAGCCTTCTTCCCCCAAGTAAGAAAGGCTGCAGCGGGAAAGTTTGGGTTCTCTAAACTGGAACTGGTCAGACAGGTTCATCACTCACTCATGAAATTGCTTTCATGTTCAAGAAAAAATGTAAAAAGAATAGATACAGTAATAGTTCCTAAATTAATGCATACTTGGAAAGCATGCTACTGCTTCAGAAACAGTAAGAGGAAGATAGCACTGCGGCTTCTGTGTAACATTAGCTGCTATTCTATGCCTCTTCGAATTCAGATAAGGCTAAGGAATTAATAAAGTTAGATGAGGACTGCCCTTGTTTTATTGTTTATTGCCAGGGAAAAGCAAAACCCAAACAAAATTCAAATATCCTTTTCACTCCATGGAGTCCAAATGCGTTCAAGTACTCGAAACAATTAATAACAATGCAAGCCAAAATTAGGGGAAATTAAACCATAAATCATTAAATTCTACATGATGTGATAAAATAACTTTCAACATCTTGTCTAGGAACTAATGAAAAACAATAATGAAATAAAATCAAGCCTTTTGTATTTCCTGAAGTCTTTGCTAGCTAAAAGCTTATCTGAGTGTGCTCTGCCAAATATTAATGAAAGCAAATGTCTTTGCTGCTCTTTACACTTGTCTTCTCTTTTTACAGTGTATCTAGCTCTATGGTTAAAAAAAAAGGCTTGAACTAATAATTTATTAGCCTTTAGTTAGTGCTGGAAATACAAGGGGGGCACTTTGAATGTCCAGTTAGTGCCACAAGGGTATTAAAAGGAATGAGGATTGATGGCTTTGATAATGCTGTTATAAGAATAAAAATGACTGGCCAGCATTTCATAAACTGAACAGCCCCTGTGCACAACTTCTAGACAAGCTTAATAGGATTGTTTTCTTGCATAGTAATTGATTTACTTTACATAAATAATGCATTAGAATTATACAAGGTTCTTCATCATAACTTTGGACTTTAACTGAGCACTGGGCATGAACAGGATGAATTTTTTTTCTAAGTTATGGTATTGCAAAGGGTGCATTCCAGTTGCTGAAATGTTTTTCTTTCTGACAGTGTCAGACATATTACCTAGATTATATGATTATTCCTCTCTTTGGCAGAATTCCTGGTTCCATTCTGTTTTCAAGCGTCATTCCTGTTCCACTGATATTAACTTGCACTAAGGACCAAAATTAACTTGCACTTGAATCAATAACAACATGCAAATATAAAAATAATTTCAGACAGTCCTCCCAACTCCTCCCCCACCTCCGCCATGCATTCAGTATATCAGTGTAGCTTATACTATTAAACACTGTATCAAAACTACGTTAGGAAGTTTCAGTCCATTCTGCTTTCCCCATTTTCCTGTCAGGGACTTTTTAACAAAGATTCTCTATTACAAGTTTTCAGGTATATACTAACCTTAATTTACCAGACCCCTTGGAAGCTGCAACTTCATTCTATGTTATGCTAATTTAAAGTTTCTTCTAGTCTGCCCTAAGCAGAGTTGTCAAGTGGCACCTCAGAGTAACCTGACCAAACTGTTCTCTTCTAACATCCTGTAGGTTCCTGTACCTAAACATATGGCAGTGTTATCTCACTATCTGCCAATAATGAATTAAGCTAAAAAACTGTCAGTCATTGGCTGTGGCTCCTTCCCTGTCCCTGGTTCTGCCCTGACTGCTTGGAGTTGTTTTGCTTTGTATAAATACTGGATAGTTCATGGAGGCAAGCCTCCCAAGAGTCATTTGACAGTCAAAGAATGCCTGTGCCAGATGGAATAAGAGGTTATAGGTACATCTGTGAATTCATCCCCCAAGGCCTTTCAGAGCCCCAGCATCCTACACACAAACCTATCAGTTGCTCATTAGTCATTACCTCCTCTTCCCATTGCTGTCAGAAAGCATTGTGGGGTTGGGTTGGTTTGGTTTGGTTTGGTTTGGTTTGATTTGGTTTTCTTCAAGGCTGGTACATTTCCAAAGAAAGTTTCTGTTCTGGATCATGTCCTCTCACAAACATCTTCCTAAACCCCCATTCCTTTTGCAACAGCTCCAATTTTGTTATCTTCTTGTACCTGCTCCATTCTGAAGCTGCCTATCTGTAAGTGGCTCCATACACCGTAAGTGTCTCCACTCAGATTGCTTTAACAGTGTCCCCTTTCTCTAAAATTGGCTCTGGGCCAGTCCGGCTTCTTAGTGCAGCAATTGTTGTCCCAGTATGATAGGCAAGATAAGCCACTATCAATCTCTCTTACAGCAAAGTCTTCACTAATTGCTTTTCTTTGGAAAGACTCCATCTCCTTGCTGTCCCATATAAAATTCTGGAGACTAGTTTGGCTAACAAAATATTCCCCAAGTACACATTGCATGGCACATTATACAAAACCACTGCCTGTTTACAAACATTTTAATTAGACATAATGACAAGAAGAAAACCCAAGTGTTGCAGAAATGTGCATATGTAAATACACATTTAACACAATTCATCCTATAAGAATGAATTCTTTCTAAGTTTAGTACTTATATTCTCTTTGCTTGCTATAGACACAAAAATATTGCAGCTCTTTCCTGTATGAAGGAGGTCATTCGGATCTGCTGCTACTCTCACCATGCAGCAATAGTTCCTTCAGTGTCAAAACCCTGCATATGTTGAGCAAAATCTACCAAGACAAAGCAATGGGATGAATTCTTATGCAAATTCCACCATGCTCTCCTTTTTCCTCTAATGCCAAGTGATCCATTCACCGTATGTCAGGAAACAGAAAGCTATAGATGATGTTATAGTCATGATGGCTTAAGAATGTATGTGCAGGAAAACATATTAACTCTTACTGGACTGATAGGTACAGCTGATTAAAAATTAAGTTTTCTGGCATACAAGCTATTTTTCTGGTCTGAAACAGAAGTAGCAAGCTCCATAGGGAGGAAAAAAAGGTTCTTGGTAGCTGTGAAGTAGAAGGGGATGTTTGCAAAACAAGAGGTGAGAAGGTAGCTAGCCCCTGTTGTTAGAAGCAATAGGAACAGACATTTATCATGTCTAGAGCACTGAAAGATTGATTGTGGGAAAATTATAGTATGTGATAAAATCCACATCTTGATTGAGTCCCTGATTTTAATATCTCCCAGACTTATATTTTAAAGGTATTTATACGCCTGAATTGCAACAAGACTTCCTTCCCTTGAAACTGGTTCATTATGATGGCAATTGTTTGCTTTAGTGAGTCTATCAGGGTGCATAACCAAATAGGGTTTGCCCACACATGTTCCATGAAGGTATACGATGTTCTGAATAAGGTGTACATATATTCAGTGATGTGTATGATGCGAGGAAAAAGCATGCAGAGGAGCCTGGGAACACTGTGTGTTTCCCACAGCTGCCTTCTGGATAACCACGGAGAAGATGGTGCTAGCGGCAAATTGCGTTCAGTCTCTTTTTATATATTTCTGTACTTAGCATTCTGTTGTTTCAGTTTAAGGCTGTTTAGAGCTACTCCTGTATATAAAAACAGCTCTTGTTTTGTTAAATAAAAAAAGAACTCTTATTTTGAATTAAAACTTTTTTTCCAAATAGAAAATTCTCCTTAAATACAGGTGGGTGAAGTATATAGAGTGAATGCCTCACGAACGTAATGTCTCGCAATCTATAAACTCAACTGAAATCATTATCCCAAGGTCCTTGGGTTTATCATTCAACTTGAAATAAAGGCTNATATATAGAGTGAATGCCTCACGAATGTAATGTCTCGCAATCTATAAACTCAACTGAAATCCCAAGGTCCTTGGGTTTATCATTCAACTTGAAATAAAGGCTCCAAAGGAAAAGCAGCATGTATTATAATTTGTTGTTTTCGAACTATATTAGTGATAATTCTCCAGTCATTTGAAACAATTTTACCTGACAGGACCTTAATTTTTATAATTCCAAGGTGTGTTTGGGATGAGGTCCCTACGTCTTGTGCTTCTCTCAGCTGAACAGGGCAGGAGGACCAGTGCAACATGATTTCCTACTTTCTGCAGGTCCACCTTTATATTCCATCTTGTCACAGTCAAGGTCTTGAAGGAAAAAATGATGAGAGTTAAAATGAGTAGAGTGGAACAAGAGAAGAGTAGCTATACATGACTGTCTGGCATGGTTTATGCTCTATGGAGAGTGAAAATATGGAAAGACAAGACAGAACCATTGCGTGACCCAGTGTCCAGAATGACATTGAGACAACAGGAAAAACTGGACAGATGTGTAAGAGGGTAATCCTGGTGTTCCTCCATAAATCCTTATAATACTGGGTTGGATTTTGTTCTTTTTATCTTTCCTCACATGTCTTTAACTCTTCCTTTGATTGGAAATTTTTGTTATTAATGTTCTGTTGTAGAGGTCAGTCACTTTCTTTTTTTTCACAGTCAAGCTTTACCCTGGGATGTAGAAAATGGCTAGTTATCTTTGGAATAGACCCAGCTGCTACTTCAAGGAGGGAACAGATTAACTTTTGTGGGTTTATTGAGTCAAAATCTTTTCACAGGCACAGCTCCAACTAAAGCAAAGGAATATCACCCACTGGCTGGAATAAATTTTTCACTATGAGGGTGATGAGGCTCTGGAACAGGTTGCCGAGGGAAGCTGTGGATCCCCCATCCCTGGAGGTGTTGATTCAGCCCCAGGCTGAGTGGGGCTTTGAGCAACCTTGTCTAGTGGGAGGTGTCCCTGCCCAGGGCAGGGGGATTGGAACTAGATGATCTTTAAGGTCCCTTCCAACCTAAACTGTTCTATGAATCTATGACTGTCTCTAGTCCTAATCCAAAGCTGAGAGGCTAGTTCTGATAGTGGTTCACTGATTTACAGTATAAAAACCAAAGGAATTGCGTGAAAAAAGCTGCAACTGCATTACACACAGTATCCATAAAAGATAAGCATAGTTTGCCATTTAAAGTATGCTCAAACCTTCTTGATCCAACACCATTTTACCAAGAACCTCCATGGGGGATTAAGTAACACTAAGGTGGATTAAGTAACACATGTTGTTCTATATGCATCATAAATCTGATATAAAAGCCTCTATGAACCTCTTTTTACAAGGGCTCACTGATGCACCCAACTTTGATGGGTGATATGGCCATGCAAAGGTCTGGAGTTAAGGCCTGTGAAACCAAGGCCTCAATATCCAATGCTTTTCTGGTATTAATAATAACCATGAAACCTTATTAAAAGTTATGAGGGTGCTTAAAAAACATTATTTAAATGAAAACTTTCCTAAGGCATAAAGATTAACACAAGTTGTTCAGTTGGCTATCAGACTGTAGGATGACTGACTTTCTTTGTACATTTGAAAATCTGTTGTTAGTCTGAACGAGGATGCACTTCAAATACAACGCACAGGGAATAAACCAACAGCTACAAAAGCTCACAGTTAAATGTGCAGCAAAATCCCCACAAGGATCGTGCTTATCAAATGCTCGTTTCCACAGTCTTGAATTGCAAGCTTGCATTTTAAATTAAAATTTTAAAATACTGTGAATCCACGTGCTTATAGCTATATACGTTATGGGGCAAATAAATGCTTGCCACAGATGTATGTTTGATGTTAATTTTGTCTAGTAGATCCTCAGGGAAGGCTATTTCAAAACAGTGCTATTTTCAATGAAACATCAAAGGTTTTCCATTTCTTCAAAATAACTGTCTTATTGCAAAGCTGTAATAGCTCAGATAAAGTGTATGTGAATATGTGTATCTACCTTGTAGCACATAATAACTAACAAAAATCAGTTTGTAGTCCCAGATGTTATATGCTACACTACAAAATCCCAATCAGAATCACCTGATTTATTCTATTAACTTATTCTTCAGCTGTAAATGTTGCAAACTGTGCAAGTATTGCCATTTTTAGGAATCTAAGCAGGTTTTAGTATTATTTGACTGATTTTTTCTTCAGTTTTAGAATCCAATCTACAGCGTTGTCTGCTGGCACAAATTATTTTTGAATGTTAAAAATGAAACCGGAGTAGCTTTTCTATTCTAAAAGGAAAAAATCTTTGCCAAATAAATGTCAAGGATATACACTTAAATAGATTTTTTATGGGGAATCTTTCCATAGGACATTTCTCTAGGTATCTAACCTACCAAACATACACACCAGAAAACTTCACTAATTCAGACACTTCTTTGCCAGGATGTTAAGTCACTCTGAGCTGAGGTGAATATCTATACCTGATCTAAGTATTCCATTTATAGATGTTCATCTGGGGAATAAAACAGGATGATCACATTCCCATGGCCACATATGATCAGTAGGTAAAGACTATACTCAGATATTTTTAATGTAAAAAGAATGGACACAGTTTTTATTAAATTTCTCAAATTTAAATATTCATCAGAAGATTTCTTTTCTCACTCAGGAGAAAACTCATCCACAGTCCACAAGCAGGCTCCAGAGCTGGGCCTCAACTCAGTGGGATAAACCGAAGGCTTTTTTGTTTTGCTTAAAGTTGAAGTAAAGCTTCTTTTTTTCTCACATGGAGAGGGATGTGTTACAATCTGACCAACATTGTGGTAGTGACCATGTTCTTAAAAGGTCAGGTTTTAAGATTTCTTTTCAAAATGTTTTGGTGAGAAGATTTAGTGTAGTCTTGTAAACCAATCCTGAATTCAAGGGAGATATTATCAAGATAGTAAATATTTTTATTTATATGGAAAATGCTCACATTTAGCACTTTTGCATTGTAATAAACAGATGCTTATGCTAGAAATGACATCCATGGCTTGCTTTCTTCCATCCTGATATGACTGCAATGCTGATCTTCATTTGACAGCTAATATGTACAGTATCACCATTTATATCAAATATCTCTCACTAGAGAAAGCTCCCTGGAACCTTTAACTGATCACTGCTAAAACAGAAGACTTTTAATCCTGAAGTCTCCATCCTGCAATTTGCAGTAAAAGTTGGGATAGCTGATCTGGGTACCAGCTGTCCCTTTTCAATGAGACAACCATTTGGGACACAATTTTCTGTAGTTCTATACAGCTATCAATTATTCACTGCCACAATGGGCCATTAAAGACCCATCAGTCAATGATTCATGTCTGGTAGTTATTTTAAGAAGTCTAAAAGGAAATCTACAGAAAAAAATTATCTTCATAGTTCCTAAATTCAAGAAAAATCCTGCTTATAAGAATAATCATCTTCAATGAAGGAATTAATTAAACTTTTTGGAAGATTCCCAAAGGGTATCAGCAGCTAGACCTACAGGTTAGAGCCAGGCTGGAATGGGCAGGCAACAAGGCAGAGTGTCAACTGAAATGCGATCTGAAATCCGCTAGAGGAGCAGAGCATAGAGCCAAGCTGCTGAGTATAGCTATGCATGAAACATGGTCAGGAGAGAACCAAGGTTCAGGAAACTGGTCAACTTGGGATGCACAAAGCTGAAGAGCTAAACAACAGCAGCGCAAGAGACTGGGTGAAGGCCAGAAAGCTGAAGACTCTGAGTATGACAGGGCCAGGGAGATGGGAGAGACAGGGCTGAATGATGTTGAACAACCTGGTCACCACAGCAATCAGTGCTCTGCCAGGAGTTATCAGGGATCAGGAATCAGTTTTGAAGTGAGAGAGGGTAGGAGCGAAAAATTAATACAGCAAATGGAGGGAGAAAAGGAGCCTTAACCAATATCAGGAATGAAGACTGTGCAGGAGGAGATGCAAACAAGGATGCAGATGAGATGCAGAGACAAGACAGACAGGAGCCTGATACACAGCAGTAACCAAAAGGAACGGGAGCAATGGATAGGATTGTCTCACGTCTCCAATAAATGGGGCAAACCACCAGCCAGCCTCAGGACTCATCCTTGGGATGCCTGGCCTCCCAGTCCTCCTGGCTACCCAAAAACCTGGTGACAGTCACTGTCCCTGGAGCTAGATAACATGGCTGAGGCTGAAACAACTGGAAATGGATAGGATTTGGGATTTCTCTGGACAAATAAGCACTGTTAGGTGGCCATTCATCACAAACTAGGGTTACAAAATAAGTGAAAACTTCCCTAGTCTACTTCCAGAAAAAAAAGGTACTTTGGTAAATGTTGCACTGAAGTTTCTTAGAAGTCAAATGAAGATGGAGCAAAGGACTGTGACTTGACTAAAACCAGTACCACAATACAGCCAAAAGAAAACATTTTTTACTTATGAGGGAGATGTTTTAGAAGGTTTTTTTGAAAAGAAGTTTGCAGATTTTGTAAATGGTCACTAAACATTTCAGGTTTTAATGGAATAAAGTTGTGGCAGTACCTGTGCCTGTGTTGGTGCTTATGTGTGTGTATGTATGTATGTCAGTATACAAAGAGTTGGTTTCCCCTGCCCCCACCAGGTCTAATCCAAATCATTGCATAATTGTGTCTGATAACATGCTGCCAGTTGTTCTGTCTACATAGAGCCGTCAAAGGACATTAGCAACTCTGATATTTTACATAAGCATTTTCCAAGCTATTTTTATCTCATATACTGCCATCTCAGAGAAATTCAGCTGTTCACAGCTCCTGCTTATTAGCTTCAACACAGAGCTGTACTGACACAGATATATTGGCAATGTTTCTAAAAAGTAGCTCAAAGTATTACCCTTTCCAACTCTCATCTCTTCGATGCAGCTCAAGGGAAACACTTGGAAACACTGGTATCCCAAGCTTTGAAAAGGTCACTTGAATAAAATCGCTCCCATGCACCCCCTGACACTGACTGAAAAGCAGATTACCTCTCAAAATAGCTACCTGCTATTTCTTTTTAATCAATAGCAAATAGCATCTCAAAGAAAGCTCCTCAGTAGCTATGAACTAGTTATGGACATTTTTCATCTCATTCTTAATTCACAGAGAATTACAGCAGTAGGTGACTATCATCTTGATTGCCTTAGAAATTAAAAATATAAAAAAAAAAAAGAAGAAGAAATGGAAACCCAAATCCCACAATTTGAATAAGTATATTTAAACAACCCTTCTACTGGACCAGATCCAATTATTTATGAGTCTTTTGGAATCACTAAATAGCTTTTAAAACTACTCCTCTAGAGTGAGAGCATGTCAATCTTTTAAGAACATGTTTTTATTGCATTTGAATCAGATCAAGACAAAAATAGACTTAAGAGTTATAATGAGAGCTCTAGTACTTTCTGAACTGACTAGTCTGAACGACTTTGCTAATAAAAGATGGTAAATATTGGCAGTGATGCCAGATTCCAGATTGCTGTAGATTCCATATGTAAAACTTTAAGTCTTACATAACATGCTCAAACTAAGGAGTAAAAAGATCACATTTAAAAAAAAAAAAAATTAAGACTATCTTGTGTGGTATCTATGTATGTGGGGGAACATTTCTCCTTCACCTCTTCATAAGGCTATGCAAGCTTATCTACAAACTGATATGCTGGTTCTCAGGGTTCTAAAATAGGTTATCAGATTTTTGTGGCTGAAATTCACATGGAATTTTCCAGAGTGCTTTAGCCATGTAGGAACTCTTAAGTAGCTAAGATGTGTTTAAATAGCTGTGTTTTGTGAAATGCCATATATATATTTACACATATATACTATATGTACACCATATTTTTGTCATTATAGGTATAAAATAGCAACATTCCTTGTTCTTCTCATGGATTTATTTAATACTGAGAATAAAAGGCATCAACTGATACGCAGTTTCTTCGGTTTTTGAAACAGACTTGACTAAACTTTCAATTAAATTTGTTTAGTAAAGTAGATTTGGGAATATAAAATCTTTGTGTAGCTCAGAAGGGATCCAGAAATCCTTATAAGATCATTTTTACTGGAAAAATTATTTAGAGTGCTCAGCTGTGAGGCTGGTTCAGTTATCTGACAAGTTACTTTTCCTTCTGATAGCATTAATTGCTTGAGAGCTGTGATAAATAGGGAAAAGTCTGATTGTTAAAATTTAACTGCAAGAGAACAGCAGTATTACATCTGCCAAGGAGCTACTGAGTAGCTGAATGATCAGAAAAGGTAGCATTGATATTCGCTGCAATAAAACCAGAAGAGATGAAGTCAAATTATGAACCCTTCACAGTAAATATTGTATTTTCCCCCGTGTATTCAAGCTAGCAATGAAACAACTGGTATTGCCAATATTAGATTTTATCTTTGACCATATGGTACAGCTTTCAGAAGTAATTTTGGCAGAACCTGATGTATTTTTTTATGTGCTTGCTAAGTTCTTTCTTAGTACAGGCAGATGCCAACATTAAAAACTTATCACTGGGTGCTATTAGAGTATGTACATTAGCTAGACATTAAAAAAACGAGCCAGTCTATATTTTCCTCAATGAATAAAGATGCAATTCACACTACTTTAAATTCATAGGTCTAAGCCACTGCCCTTTGTATATGATAGTGATAAAGGATGTATGTCTGAGCCTGTAGTTCTACCCGAAAGCTTCTCATACTATCTGAACAGAGGATCCCTGCTGATTATTGTTTTGGAAGGGAATGTGATTTGTGGGTGGACGAGCGACAGCTCAGGTGGAAAAGCAAGAGGCTGCTCTCAAGTTCAGAAAGAGAAGGACATTTCAGCACTGCCTGAGCCACACTGCTGTGTAACTCTGGCAGAAGTACAAATGAGTTGCTGCACAGATTGATGCTATAACAGGGTTGATAGTTGGATCAGAGAAAAGATTTCTGGAAGTTTGTTTCAAGATAATGTGACTTTCACTACCTTATAACTAGCAACCACCAGTTTCTCATAAAAAGCAAAGCATACGAGATCTTGGCATTTGGGTAGGTTGGAAGTGTTGGCAGCACTTTATTTGACAGTGCTGTATGCAGTAGTGCTGGCTCCGTATTACAGGTAGATTAACTTGGAAAATCTGATGCAGCTACTGCCCCCTCTGCCTCCCCCAGCCTTCTGCCATCCCTCTAGCAGATACTAAATACAGTGTCATGAATCAGAGTCTGGATCCAGAGCCACTAAATCCAACAGGAGTCATTCCCTTCCCTCCAGAGAAACTGAACCAGTACTTTGGGTTTCTCTGCTACCTTCCTAGGAATGCCACAGAAAGATGCCTCCCCGCTTCCCTGGATCCTGTTGCTTACTGCACACAGTCCATCAAACCTCAGCATAGGCAGCTACAGAAATAAGGACTTTAGGCAATGACTGTGGGGAAGTGGATGGCTAGGGACAGCCTCGCTTACAAACAGCCTTACAAACCCTAATGTCACCAGGCTTTCTTCTGTGCCTAGCTCCATGCTGGCTGCGCATCCGCCTTGCCCACTGCTGGGAAGCAGCATGGGGGAGCAGCTGGCAAGCAAGCAAGCTGAGCAGCAACCACCAAGCTCGCTCCCCGCAGAGCTGGAAAGCAGCAAGGAGGGGCTGGCTGCTAATTCCTTGGTATTACCAGCTGCTGGACCAGTGATGAACTCATCATCCAGAGAAAAGAAAACATGTGAAGACAGAAAAGAAAAAGTTTGCTCAGTCCTAATGGGGGCTCCTCCTGACGAGGAAAAGAAGCCAGATTGACATTCTACTTGCAAAGTTATTTTGCTCTTAAATTTTGCCTGGAGTGCTCTGAATATATGGACTTACTCTAAATTCAAGATGTTTGTTTGCTTTTACTTTACTGAAAATCACACTTTTACTTTAAATTTAGAGATTAAAATTCTAAAATCCCCATTTTATTTAATTGAGTCTTTAAGAGGCTTTTTGCATATTAAGAAAAACTCAGAAAAAATAAAACCAGTGAATGTAACTAGTTACTTTGCCCCAACAGTTTAGGTGCTAGCTAAGCATGGATAACTGCAGCAGTAATGATTTGTTTTGCAGCAGCATCCAGTGTTCAGTTAACATTGTCCTAATGTGATAGGAAATATATAAACACCTGGGAGGCAAAGATCTTCCTTACATTAACTGTCTGCCATTTTGCAATCCCTTGTTATGACACCTGGTAAAACAGCCTTTCCTTTGGTAGATGGTATTAAAGGGTTATATACTAAATTCCGTGTCACTTCGTTATGGCACTTCTAGTAGGTAGATTTAGAATATAAAGGGATAATTGTCAGACAGAGTTTTAACATACACTGCTGATATAAAATCTAAATGAAAGTGATAATTTTCCATCAAACAGAAAACATCAACTGTAATGTTGAAAATATTTCCCTTTTATTACAAGCTAAATGATCTAATCTGTGTGTAAGCCAAGAAATTTTATAGCTGTTTCTGTTCCTGCAGTTCATAAATGCCCTGTTTATATAAGCAGATTATGGAGGTCTTCATGTAAAATGGCATCAAATGCATAAAAAAAAAGACACTGAAAATCAAAAATGTTATATTACAAATCTGTCTTGACTCACTTTAAAAATAAAGAAATTATATTGTGAAAAACAGAGAAAATCAGCAAACTGACTCAAAAGGATTAGCCACACAAACTAACACAAAGTAAAAAGTTACCCTATGTCAGGCAATCTGAAGTGACTATCCATCTGCATACCCTTAGCAAATGCTAAGTAGTTTAAATTAGCTAGGTTCTTTGTAGCTGAAAGCTCAGCTAATTCAAATTACCTGACATTTTCTATAGGCCTAATAAGGCACTCACGCGGTGTCTGAGCTAAGAGCAAAGGTTGCTTAGAAGAGTCAGGTAATTATCCAACCTAATTTCCATTTCTAAAATTAGGTTGCCTGAATACTCCTTTTTGGGGTGCACAGATGACCATGTGTATGTATTTGCAGGTGGGTTTTTTGTTACCCTGTTTGCTTCTGATCTTTAAGTCTAAATTCTTTACTCAGAATAATGAAAAACAACAAGGGTCTAAAGAATTTTCTCTTTCCAGTTTGCTTCCTCTCCCCAGCTGCATTTCATTACTATCTTCTATGTCAAAAATGTTTGTTGCTCCATTGCATCCTCAAAGGAAGACCTCAAGATTCTTGCAGCTTCTTGTATGGTTGGCTTGCTCCTCCTGAGAACTAGGATCCTACTTCTTTGACAAAAGTAGTTATAGACAAAGGGAAGAAAAAAATGACAGTCTATACAGCAGTATAGCCTACTGCAAACAAATACAAGGTTTGGTATGGACATAGGACCACATTTTACCTAAAGATGGCTAAGAACCCAAGGCCAGATTAAAAACAGATTTATATAATGCTATTAAATAATATTTCAGACGTCTATGTCCAGGAGAGTGACCCCCAGAAATCTCACATTGCCAACCAGGAGTTCTGCTATCTTTTTTAAGTAAATCATGTAGGTTGGGCACCTAAAGTTTACTACATTCATAGAGAAACTGTGGCCTGCTTGGTTGCATGACATTTAAGGCCGAGTGACATTGACATGTTAGGCATCCCACGCCTTGGTCTGGTGAAAAGCTGGGTTCAGAAGGTGTGCTCAGAATTTGCCAGCAACACTCTGTCAGTGTCAGAATTGCATTCAGTACAAAGCATCCCTCTTTGAAAAGAGAAAATAACCTGAGTGCCTATTTCATTGTATAATGGTTAAGTGATTACAGCACTTCACCAGGGCAGCTCAATTCCATCTTCAACTTGAGAAGATTCAAAAGTACATCTTCAGCCTCCCAGGAAACTGTCCATCCTCTCTTCATAAAACAGGCTGAACTGAAGCACTCTCCATTTTGCTTG
Source organism: Himantopus leucocephalus (assembly GCA_003993805.1). Classification (NCBI taxonomy): domain Eukaryota; kingdom Metazoa; phylum Chordata; class Aves; order Charadriiformes; family Recurvirostridae; genus Himantopus; species Himantopus leucocephalus. The sequence continues at coordinate 40,334,403 of RSEF01000005.1, read as the reverse complement.
CTGAAGAGAGGCGACTAAGTGGTCTGTATCAGGAATAGTGTGGTGAGCAGGACTAGGGAAGAGATCGTTCCCCTGTACTTGGCACTGGTAAGGCCCCACCTCGAGTACTGTGTGCAGTTTTGGGTCCCTCACTACAAGAAAGACATTGAAATTCTGGAGCATGTCCAGAGAAGGGCAACAAATCTGGTGAGGGGTCTGGGGGACAAGTCTTATGAGGAGTGGCTGAGGGAACTGGGATCGTTTATTCTGGAGAAAAGGAGGCTGAGGGGAGAGCTTATCACTCTCTATCTGAAAGGAGGTTGTAGAGACATGGGGATCGACCTCTTCTCACTAGTAACAAGCGATAGGATAAGAGGAAATGGCCTCAAGTTACGCCAGGGTAAGTTTAGGATGGATATTAGGAAAAAAATTCTTCACCGAAAGCATTGTTAAACATTGGAACAGGCTGCCCAGGGAAGCGATTGAATCACCATCCCTGGAGGTATTCAAAAGACGGTAGATGTGGTGCTTAGAGACATGGTTTAGTGGTGGTTTTGGCAGTGTTAGGTTGATGGTTGGACTCAATGATCTTAGAGGTCCCTTCCAACCTAGACAGTTCTACAATTCTATGAGCCTAAATATAATGTAAGATACCTATCACTGAAGGAAAACAGGAAAGAGGAAACTTAACTCTGAAGCCCAATGACAACTGCATTTCTTTGGAAAGGGACTTCTCAGTTGTGGGGCCTGCTTCCAATTCCACATCACTTTATGCATTGTGTTTAATGATGTTTTAACGCACAGGATATCTGGAAAAAATGGGGAAAAGAGAGGTGGTCTAAGCTGAACCTCTTATTTTGCAATTGGGATGTCCTAAAAACTGTGAAACGGTGGGTTAGTGTAAGTAATATAACAGGCTAAGACTTCTTAAAATTAGGCAACTTGATCAATTGCCATCATATGAGTATGTTAAATATGCAATCAATTACTGTAACAAAATTAAAGGTAGAAGTTTAAACTGAATTCATTTGCATGTGTTACCACTTCTTGCAGTAGGAAACAAATGGTGAAACATAGAATCACGGAAAGGTTTGGATTGGGAGGAATCTTTAAAGATCATCTAGTTCCAACTGCCCTGCCATCAGCACGGATACCTTTCACTAGAGCAGGTTGCTCAAAGCCCCATCCAGACTGGCCCTGAACGCTTCCAGGGATGGGGCATCCAGAACTTCTCTGTGCAACCTGTTCCAGTGACTTACCACCCTCATAGTAAAGAATTTCTTCCTTATATCTAATCTAAATTTATCCTCTTTTAGTTTGAAACTGTTAGTCCTTGTTCTATCACTACAGGCCCTGGTAAAAAGCCTCACTTCATCTTTCTTTTAAGCCCCCCTTTAAGTATTGAAAGGTCACAATAAAGTCTCCCTGGAGTCTTCTCTTCTCCAGGCTAAACAACCCTAACTGTCTCAACATACCAAATGTGTAAGTTATGTTACTCAATGTGATTAGTTACTGCAAACAAACTTTTCCCAATTGATTATGCAGGTTCTAAAATGCTCATATGGAGCCATGCTTAGGCTGTTCAGAAACTGTTTACTCGGAAAGCTGTGCATTAAAAAGACTGTCTATTATTTGTTCCTCTCTATTCTCTGTTACCCATTTCTTTTTGTTTGTTTGTTTTAAATAGGTATCTGATGGCAAAAGAGAAGAAGAGACTATGGGATTTGACCCATGTTCCATTGTCAGTTCACAAGTGAACCAAACAAGGTTTGAGTCAGTACAGGCTGAAAATTGCCCATCCAGTCTATTAGACAAAGACTTAGTACCAAACATTTCAGGAAAAAAATGGATCAGTTACAAAATATTTGCAAATAAGAAAAATGAGGTTGCTTTCATCCAATACAATTATTCATAATGAATAATTTAATTTTATTTTTAGTACTCTGAATGTAACAGTTCCATGTAAATGCCAAAAACCTACTATGTGTTTGGATTACTATTGACAAACAATCATCATTTGCCTATAGAAGTGCATCTTTCCTGTCAGGATTCTGTGTCTTGGACAACCACCACTTTTTTACGCTGAACGGAGAGGAAAAAGAATAAAATATGCCCTCTTCCCTAGTGAAAGCAAAATAAATGTTAAAATGTAGACACTGTTATGAGATAAATTCATCTCCAAGAAAGTGATATTCTCATATCCTGACATGGAGACCAAGCTGGTTTTGAGACCATTTTTGTTAGTGACAGAGCAAAAAAAGACACATGGAATATATGATAGTCGAAACTAGAATGTGATGCACAGCTCCCATATAAATAGAGGACAATGTCCTGGTTTGAGGTAAAACAGGACCAATTTTGGTCAGTAACTTTGCTTCTTAGCTAGGCCTCTTCTAACTACTGAAATTAACAGCCTATTATGCAGACGCTATTCGCTCTCAGAGTGATAAGNATGCAGACGCTATTCGCTCTCAGAGTGATAAGACCTATGTTTATTGTTGATGCCAAGGAATTGTACGTAGAGATGCTCTTGCTTATACTTATTGCTATAACACTCAAGACCAGCTAACTTTGTTACTCGCCCCGTTGGAGGGTCAGAAGCAGAAAAGCATAGAGGGGTCCC
>RSEF01000005.1:40312562-40331701 GCA_003993805.1 Himantopus leucocephalus | reverse complement strand
CCTCGATAGTATATTAATGGAAATGCTGCTTTTTCTTCAAATATTAGTGGTTAACAGTTCTTACATCATGGTGTTTCATAGGGAAACCTAAGATTTCAGTAAACTCAGAGCATGTTGTAAGATATGAATTTGCCCTGTCCTGCATATGTTTCATTCTTCCTCTTTGTAGCATAGAGTGTGAAGGGCTATATTTTATATGTAAAGGAAAAATGAGATTTTACGTTGGGTAGGTCTGTTGAATTGGACTTTTCTCTGCTTCAGTTGTGCCATTGGTTCCAGTATTTTTAAGAGGGACTCAGGGACCTTAACCTCTGATTCCAGACCTAAACATGCGTTAACTTTAAATGTTCAAAATCTTAGTGAGAAACTGGCTTTGAGGCATCATTAAGGATGTGCATAGTTTAGTGACAGAAGCAGAAGGTTACACAAACTCTCCTTGGTTTTCTTTACATAACAGTAAGCAACGTCTTTTTCTGTGAATGTGAACATACCACACACTGCCTTTATGACAAGATTTTTTAATATGCATACCAGTAGCTTGGTCTTTAAAGTGTTCAAGGTCCTTGAAGGCACTGAGTAGTGGATAAGTTAGCCAAGTAGCCAAGTGACCTTTGCAAAGAAACTGTATTCGGTGTTGGATAAACTTAAGTAGCTGTTGGCTCGACATTTGAATTTGAGGGCTCAGTTCTGCCAATCCTTTCTATTCTGTCCAGCCCTCTAATTTTCCTGTGGACTTCAGTATTTCAACGAGTTCTGCATGGACTGATCCATGTGCCTGTGAATAGCTCTTTGAAGGATCAGTTTTGTGAATTTCATACAGAGGTTTCTTTTGGAGAATACTGTTATCATTTGAAATACTGGACTGTTCTTCATTTGTTACTTGTAATGCACACCAAAATGATATTGCGTTCCCCCAAATTCAGTAAACAGAAGATTTTGTTGCTCTAATAAAAATAATAATGTATGCTATGTTGAATTTCATGGGCATAATTCAGCACCCAGCTGCATAATGTGGCTATTTAATTAATATAATTTATTCTTTTCTGCATGCTGCTGTATGATTAACAGTCCCCACTGAGACATGTGCTGTAGGTACAATTGAAATGGATGAGCCTAATGAACGAGGATATTTGCATTTCATTACTATGTTGTATAATTTCACTCATAAAATTTTATGGAATTAATTTAGCATTATTTTCTGCAGATGATGATGACAATAACTTTTTTGAACTCATTATGAGAAAAGTTGACTGAAAACACAAGCAAAGAGCACTCAAGTTCTTCAACTCACAAAAGCTTCAGATTTCATGTGAATTTCAGCTTTTTACCTCTAAATTTTTTCAAGAGATTTCGCTGATCAAGTACGACCCTAACCTACTGTAGCTGAAGCGAAAAGCAAGGTTTTTGTCAACTTTATTCTCTCATCTTTCTAATCTCCAATGACTTGCTAGAAGGAGGTAAGGGGAATTTAATTCTCAAAGCAACCATTAGGTTGATGGAAAAGCTCCCTGGAAGATTAATTATTTCTTGTGTAGAAAATGATCCAGACATGAGTTGGATGTAAATGCAGAGTTAGTGTACTTTTCAGTTCTGTTGTTTGCAATTATGGATGTGATATGCTGAGCTGCAGGACATACATTCTTATTTCAGAAACAGCCCTTAGGGACAAGATCAGAAATAAGGAGGAAAAAAGTTCTGGAGCAAATCAGATATGTGTCTAGAGTAGTCTACAAATGGCTAGGCTCTGCAGACAGGTGCACACATTGCAGCAGACCAAGAAAAGGCATTATAGCAGCAAAATGACTCCCTGAATTTTGATCTCTTTCTTCAGTGTGAGCGTATAAAGTTTCATTCTGGCTTTTGGTAAAATGAATACATTTACCTTGACATGAGCTTCCCCCTAATGAAACTCATCCTTTGCTAGCAGCTGCCCCAAAGTGCCATCCACAGACAAAGCCATAGTGAGACAGTGATGGCACCCAGGGATAACCTTCCTGTGCAGCCGCCTCCAGGTTTGTGTCAGCTGCTCAGCTGGCTGCCTGCACCTCTGCCTTCTGGGCAGTGAGTGTGGCGAGCAGTGAACCTCAGTAACATATGCTCCCGTGTGGCATACCTTCAAAGGACATGCTGACTTTGCTGCAGCTTTACTTAAAGGCTTAAAGCAAGTAGACATACAGGTCTCCCATCCAAGAAACATCTTGCCAGGGCCCGCTGTATGACAATGTGCATGTCTGTGTGAGGACAAAGAAAGCAGCAGCAATACAGCCATACAACTCCAGTGGAGAGAAAAGGACTGCTTGCTAACTTCACCTGGCAGCGTATTTTCTAGCAGGATCAAGGGAAAATGCAGGGGTTACTCGTCCCTGCATTTCCCACTGCTCCTCCTGAAGAAGAATATCTCTGTGTTACCAGGAAAGATTCCTTCACGGTGCAGCTGTGTGGGTACTATGGTACCCTTAGGATTTGTCTGCACTGCAGAGGTAAAATGCATAAAACTTTTATTCTTTAGTGAGTATACGCATGTCGCACCTAAATTCTGTCCTCTCCTCAAGCCAAAATGCCTAATTAAAGTTTAAAAATGCCTATACAGTGGTTGGCCTGTCTGTGGGAAATAGCTTATATGTAATTCCCCAGCCACTACCACTAGCACCTGTAGCTTAGTATCATTTTCTGTTCTAATGTGATTTAAACTAACTTGTGTGGAGATAATGTGAATATACATAAGTCAAAGTGATTCTGCAGTGATGATTTATTATTAGACAGTGGTAGAAGACCTCCCATGCAATGTAAAATTTCTTTATATGAATAAGGAAAGGCAGGGTTGTGCAGAGCTTAAGGCCAAAAGAGACATTATCATCACTTTTTTCTGAGTTCCATGCGCTAGTTCTTAAATCAAACTCCACATCGTCTGAAAGAACTAGAGCATAGATGTATTTCAGACAGCTGATCTTCATGTAAAATTTCATCTCACAGGAGAAGGAAGCCAGAGAGGATTTTAGGCTGATGGCTTCTAAGGGGAACAGGAACTATTAGGATACTTTTAGCAGGTGTAGACAATTGAAAGCAGTAGCAGAGCAGTCCATTTCATAGATGTGCTAAGGCTTGTAAAATTTTCTGTCTGCGTTCAGCTGTCAGGAAGATAGAACAGCATTGACATAAATTCCCATTTTAACATGAATTTTGATTGACAGGGATGTTTGTTGTACTTAACTCTTGTGCCATATCTGTGTATAACAAGGCTTTTGACTGACTCTATTATGCTGGTAGCATTACACTCAGAGGAGTTCTTAAAAGACTACAAAGATCTGAGGATCATTCAGGGGGTACAAAATCTTGCATTTCAAAAGAGTCTCCACTTAAAAAAAGAAAGCGGAAAGTTGATTTGCCAGCTTGATTATGTTTAGTCCTTGGTTCGATTTGTGGCTTGAAAGATAATACTGCAGAGGCAGTGCCTGGAAGTGCTAAATCTAAAGCAAGTTTTCAGAGTAATCTGGAAGAGAACTTACTGTGACTAGGTTAGAGTCGCATGCTCTAACAGAAGAGTAGATGTTTTCTCCCTCAGCAGTCTTAGCCACTTAGCTTTTTAAAAAACCTAATCTAAGCTCATCCTTTCTAAATGACAAAAATTGAGAAGCAAATACAGAGCAGGTGTTACCCTCCCTGAGCTGTATCATGGCCAGTACCAGGAAACACCACCTCTTGCTCAAGGATACATGGCTGGCGAGGAGGATCTGCCCAAGCCACAGCAGTTTCGTATCCTAACAGTATTCTTTTCCCGAAATACCAGAAGAGAGCAGAGTCATTTCTTCCACAATGTCCTGATCTTTCTGGATAACACTTGCTCTGGCTTCCTCTCCCATGAGAAGCCAGTCGTGATTGTCTCCTGTATTGCTGGCCTTTATGTTCAACCCATTGTCTTTTCAGAATGTGCTCATTTCCTTTGTGTAATCTGAATCCTTTTAGCTAATGAACAGGTCTATGAAAAAAAACCCAAACAAACAGCTAATTAAGTTAAGGTTTAATTTATTGGATTTAAACTTTTTTCTTTCTTGTTAGTGTGTTCATTTGATTTTGCTTTATAACTACTGGCTGCTTAACTAAATTGAGCTATCTGCGTTCTAGTTTACTAAGTTGGAATGACAGAAAGAAGGGACATGCACAGTCTGAGGCAAAATACTAAGGCTGTATTTCATCTTTCTTGATTCCTCTGAATGTTGTGGTTATTAAAATTCAAGTTCTGGATTTCTGGGTTTTGTAAATGATGGTGGAGAGAAGCTGTTGTAATAACCTGTAGCCTTCATTTAAGGTTTGCGAACTGTGTAGGAAATGCAACAGAACTATTTAGATGATTCTTCCTAGTGAACTCATCTAGAAATAACATACACTAATAGCTATAGTACTCATCCTAAACAGCTGAAACATGGATTCCTTCACTGATTTTACGACAGAAGAATGGTGTAGTCTTGCAAAAAATCACCTCTCTGTCTCAGTTTCACCCTCTGGAAGACAGATTTTGCTACCCTTTTCTCTGGAAACAGCAAATCAGAATGCTTACAGAAGTTATTGTATTGGCACTGACAGACAGAGACAGTGCTCCTAGTCTGTTAGTGCTAAATCTGAGACACACCAGATAAAAGAAATGTTAGAACCAGACTTCTTTCTTATATTATCTTGGCATTCTCTCCAGGAGAAATATAAATATTGCAAAAACCCCTACAAACTGGGAAAAAACAAGTTCCCATCCAGTCTTCAATTTTAATAATGGCAGTGAAAAATATTTCTAAAATATAACAAAACCATATTTTTGTTCCCATTGTGAATATAAAAATGATAGCTTTTTTTTCCCCCCTGTTTTAAGCTGAACACCACTTTCAGTGAGAGCAGGAAATACAAGCAACTGTTAGAGTCACATCAATTCCCTGACATTTCCAGACCACCTTCCTGCCCCCTTAGTGTCCCCAGAACATCGGTTGTCTGGAAGGTTGTGTCACAGATTTAGGGAGAAACCATCTCAGCTCCATTATATGCATTTAAAAAAAATTAGTATTTCAGTATGTCCAATATTCATTGATTTTAATGTCTATAGTTTCTGAAGACAGCACCCTCACTGGAAGCTCTCAAACTTTTGCCATCTCTGAGTGATTCAGCCCACATGTGCTGACATGAGATGGAGGATGATGTTACCAGGGGCTGCAGGAACCAACTGACCCTGAAAGACATTTTTGCAGGTGGGACGGAGTTGTCCCTCCTGCCTTATTGGTACATTCCAAATTGACAAAGGAAGGAAAGGGAATGTGAGAAAGTGGGATTTTTCAGGCTTGGGGAAAGGGATTTGAGACACGAAAAACAAGAATTGAGGCCAGTAATGGAGCAGCAAGGAGGATTATAACTGAGAGGAGGTAGTAGGGGGTGCTTAGAGCCAGGTAGCTACAGGAATAATTAATCAAACAAGGCAGGGGAGACTGTGTCTCACAAGGCACCAGTAGCAATGGCACAGCTGCTGAGGACAAATTTGAGAAGTTAGTGGTAGGGGTGAGGTGGGAAAAACCAAAAATATCTGTATAAAGACTTAGATCAAAGAGTCTGGTGGAGAATAGTGCTTAGATAGNCACAAAAATATCTGTATAGAGACTTAGATCAAAGAGTCTGGTGGAGAATAGTGCTTACATAGTGGAGGTAAGCACACTAAGAGTAAGATGAGGAGATGGGGGGAGGCCAAAGCAGAGACAGGGATGAGCTGGATAAGAGCTGAGGGAGGCTGAGGAATGAAGGCTGAGATTGAGTAGATGAGGACTGGAACAGATTGGAAGTGCTGGGAGAAAGTCAGACAGCTCAGAGAGACAATGACAAATGTTAAATGCCTGCAAGCAAGTCTTCTGCTATGTTAAATTGTGCCTCATAAGCCAACTATTTACCTCTCCAAATCACTTTTCCCACTATGTTTAGAATCATAGAATCGTTCTGGTTGGAAGAGACCTTTAAGATCACCGAGTCCAACTATTAACATGGTCCCCATGTCCCTCAGCACGTCTTTTAAATAGCTGCAGGGATGGTGAGTCAACCACTTCCCTGGGCAGCCTGTTCCAATGTTTGATAACCCTTTCAGTGAAACAATTTTTCCTAATATCCAATCTAAAGCTCCCCTGGTGTAACTTGAGGCCATTTCCTCTTGTCCTATCACTTCTTACTTGGGAGAAGAGACCGACCCCCACCCCGCTACAACCTTCTTTCAGGTAGTTGTAGAGAGTGATAAGGTCTCCAAAGCCCACAGTAACCAGTTACAATATGCACATGGGAGAAGAGAAGGGGAAGCTTGGGTCTAGCTACTGCTCCAAAAGTACTGTCTCATTTAATAAAATCACTCTGCTGATTTCTGATGTCTGTTGGCTGAACTAAAAGTTGCGATGAGGAGAGGGAAGTCAACATCAGCATTGCTGGTCAGAAGAGTCATTGTATTCTAAAGGTTCTGACATCCCCATACATTTCTGTCTCTGAAGTTAGACTAGACTGAAATAATTTCATAATTCAATTTGGTATTTTCACTGGATGAGCATATATTTTGCTTATCTGCAAATGCCATCCACCCATTAACTTTAGAAGAACACAGCATATTTCTGCTTTCTAGTTAATGATGGCATTTGAACAAGATATTATAGGATAATTATTTAGTTTGTGATCTAAATTATTTATGTAGAGTAGATAAGTAGCAAAACACATGGCTGTGTTTCCTGAGGAACTCTTGTGCCTGTTTTAATTGCTTCTCCTCATTTTTAATTACATCCCTTTTCTGGATTTTCATGGCTGTTATATATTCATCTTGTTCCTTTCCATCTAATTTTCTCTTGGTACAATAAAAATGCTTTTCTTTGAAGAAGTTGTTTAATGAGTCTAAAGCTCACTGCTTGTCACATGTCCAGCAATCGCACAATTTGCAATGTGTGTCTGTGTTTTGCAGATGTTGCTGAAGATAAACAGTCCATATGTTGGAATTTTTATTTTTACAGATGGCAACATCATATCCATTGAGTGTCAATACTGATTTTTCACTTTCTTGGATTTAAGCTACCATATAATTTGTGGTTTTAGAGCTGATCCTTTTCCTGTGTTTCACATGATCCTGTCTCTACTTAAACTTTTACGAAATCATTGGACATTCAGACTCACAGGACTCCTTTCTTGTCCTGGGTATTTTCGTCTGATACATTCATATAATTTTATCTCTTACTCATGAATTGCAATCCCTACTAGCAAAAGAAATATGGTAAAACCATTACAACTCTTCTGTTTGATAATTAGTGTTGTTGCCTATTTCTTTTAAAGAATAGCATTTGTTTGGTAGATTTTATCAGTGGTTCTACACATTTACTGATTGTTGTTTCCATTGTAACAATCCGTCACACCTGTTACCAAAATATCTTCTTACCTTATTGTGTAAATATTTGTGTAACACTACAAAAGGACAAAAATATAAGGAAAGGTGAGAACTATGAGGAAGATAAGAACAAAGAAACAAATCTGATGCAGGGAGAGACAGAAAGCCAAGGAAATAATTCAGAGAGAATGGTACTGGTTTATCGTAAGTGGCATTTTGATCAGACTGAGAAAGAGAGCTGTGAAAAGCAAAGCCCATGAGATAGGGCTATTCAGTTTTAAGTTTCAAGATGTGGGGAAGAGTTTCACAGAAAGATCTTTTTTTAGCTCTATACAAACAGTTTTTCTCATACACTTGATACTGGCACAAAGTGGGACATTCAGAAATCCAGAATGATATCTCTTTTTTTCCAGTAATGCTTAAAGATGCTCTTGAATTGCTTCAATTTCTAACTTTATTACAATTTTCTCAAGCATTGCTGTCTTTGGCTCCTTCCTTACTGCCTTTTATGTTGAGTTAATGGGTGCACTGAGAAGTAGCATGAAGATAAGCCATAAAGGATTTCCCCTACTCTTGACTGACATTCTACAAAAGTGGTATCAACACACTCTTCCTGCACATTTGTGGAGTAGAGAGCTCTCCAAACATCGAGTTGTGTTATCTGTCTTTGATGTAAACCTATTACAATACAGATAAGTTTGCAAAATCTTTTTGTGTTTTATGTCCTGCCTGACCTTTTGAAAAACTGGCATAGAGGGAATCGTATAAGAAACCAAGCACCCATTAGCCACTGCTGCTAATTGAAAAATATTTCCTCGAAGCAGGCAGGAGGTCGGTTATATATTTTTAGGTTTTACCAGTTTATGAGGCTCTTTACCGGTTTAGAACTGGCTTTAAAGGCTGGTCCACAGAGGCTCTTTCTTCTCACAGTAGAATTTGTGAAGAGTGAACTGTGCCAGGATAATTCATTTCAGAAAGACAGTAATCTGGAAACATTTAAGATCATTAAAGTTTAGTGCGTGATTTAAAGGCAAAAAACCCCAGTAATGTAAATGGAGGGATGATGGGAAGACTGAAAGGAAAAGAATAATTGGTGGAAAATTAAGAATTAGAAGAAATTATGCAGGTAAAAAGAAAAATGAAATATTGAGTGGAGCAGAGATGAGATTTCATTGAGGGAGACATACTGTTTAGGACCCTCTTCTCAGCATACTGTCAAAATGTTTTTTACCCTAATAATCGGGGTAGGTAGGGATACTTAATGAAATTTTGGCATTTTGTGTAACCTATCAAAGAGGCTTGGAAATCCCTAGTAGTTTGGTAGGAACAAGGAGAAGTTAATTGGTATTTTTTTTTTATTTGTATTGCTGTCACAAAAACCTACGCAATAAGTATCTTCCTCAGCAACAGAAGCCCTAGCACTGGAAAAAAATTAAGCAAACAAAGATGAAACATATATTTGCATATTATTATATTTGCAAAGAAAATAGAGAAAGCCATGGAATACTATTACTATATTTTACCCAAATACAATGTATCCATGATAGCTTATATCTTACGTGAGAAAAGGCCGTGGAAAGGGCATTGCTGACTGGCAGAAACTAGAAGCAATAACTCTAAGAGGATGGAACCGCAAATGTTTTTATATACTGAGTTTTGGACATCAGTCTTCATGCTTTTTAGTTTAATTCAGGCTTTTATAGCAGTCATACTTTTTTTTTTTAGTCCAGTGGTCATTTATTCAATAATAGTATCAGTGTGTATTAACAAAGAATATAGTGACTAGCTGGTAATTTGAATCAAAAAGGCTTTCCTCTTTTCATGAAATGCAGAAGAGAAAAGTGGTCCTCAGATCCTCATGCAGTGTGTACTCCAGGACATTCCATATTATCAAATTGAACTTCGTGAGCATTAGACCAACAGCTCACAATCAGGCAAGGGAAAGGCAGGAAACACTCTTATTTGCAAATAATAAAAGTGCTCTAACAATGCAGCTGTGGAGCAAGAAGGTTTCAGAAGCGCACCCAAAGCCAATCAATGCTGAATTTCGACAGGGAAAAGCTACTCTGAGAAGAGCTTGTGCAAAGGAGAAAATGATCTTGTTATTAGATCTCATTTCTAACTAAAGATGGATTCAAAACCTTCTAAAAAATCTTGAATTGCTCTGGTTCTAGAAATCAAAATCCACTATTTGGAATTCTGCCAAACCAAATGATGAATGTGAACAGTTACGTTAATCTTTACTTCTCCACATTGGGAATGAAGCCTCAGAGGAAAAAAAAAAAAATTTGTATGTATGGAGGAGGAATAAGAGACGAATTTATGTGTGAGCACTCACCAATTCTTAAGAGAAATGAAACATACTTTTGATGATTTAGCTTCCAAAATTAATTTTTATCTCCAGATCATATGCTAATGTTTTCTGATTTTAGATGTGATGCTCTTGATTATTAGAGTTCACAGGATTTCCTTCCCATAAAGTTAATATGCCATTAAATACAGACTACTAAATGTTCAGCGAATGCAAATTAACCATTAAAGACCTTACATCCTTGCAAGGATGCATTACCTTGCAATATGTTGTATTTTCGAACACAGTAATGCAACAGTAAAACAACATAATCAAGCATGCAGGTTGGCAATAAAATACTTGCCTTTTCCCCCATCTTAAGCCTTGTTTGGATGTGTTGCCAGGATATGTAAAATTTAATCCCCCCAGGTAGAGAAAAACCTACAATTCAGATGACTTATTATCAGGAGGAGTACTGACTATCCAGCTAGCCTTCTCCATCCTCTCCTATTCAGTCTGCACTTTATAAGGAAAAGCGTGAGAGAGATTGAACTGCTGAATTCTTTCAAAGACATTTTTAGGTGCCTAGTCTCTGCTGAGGACTGGGATGCTAAACAGATGGAGGTGTTTACCTACAGCCCTCATTTAGAAGTGTAACCTCTGGAAAGGACTGGGTTGCTGATATTTTTTCCCTTGCTCTTTGCTTTCCCTGTTTGCTAGCAGTATGTCTTCTCCATTCTCAGTATGCTGCTTGTTTGGCTTGTCCTTATGAGGCATTGGCTAGGGTGTTTGGACACTGGGATTTTGCTTCTCAGTGAAGGACTGAGCACTGAAAGCCTGAGTACTGCAGCCCCAGCAGAAATGATCTTAAATGTTGGCATGAAATGATCCTTCCCTTACACATCCTTCCTGTCCAGAGGTGGAGTCATGTGGGTAAGCATGAACACCTGCCCTAATAGCAAGGTGCTCGAGTCTTTTATGAGGTTTGGCTTCAACAGTATTACGTAAAAAGTTTCTCTAGTGAGTGTGAATCCTATCAACTCTTAATCAAAGTAACACACTTAAAATATTATTCTGCTATTACCACTAAGACAGAATTGAATCAATAACACCCAAGGTATATACTAAACCTGATTTTCTATATGATGCAGTAATGACTGCAATTTGTCACAAGAAAATGGTCATTTGCAAAGTGGACAGTTAACCAGCTGAACTGGTCTGTAATATCTTTGCTTATTATGTATGATTTCTGTACTCCAAAGTCCTCAGATCCATAACTGGGATATAAATCTGTTTTGTGGGGAGACAGTTAAAAGTAACTGACTGTCTTCATACAACTTATGCGTAATACACAGTGGGAAAGGATTAATAACCTAAAAAAGAGAACTTAAAAGATAAGCTTCTATTTAATTGTTAATTAGGCATTATGGGGAAAAAAGTATTTTACAGGTGAGAACTTCCATTCTTGGATAAAAGCCTATTGCTGCTGTCTCCACAGCAATTAGGATATAAAACATTCCTTTGAGATACGGCTCCTATTAAATAGGCCTGCGAAGCAAAGTCACAATAGCAGGGGCTAGAATAGCTGCATATTAAATGTTGCTGTGAATGTGGATCTAAATTTTCTTCCACATTAGCTTGACTTCCAAGGGAAATTAAGTTTATGGGATGGCATTGTATCTGTCCCAGTATCTGCCAATCTGTCATTCTCAATCTCCTTCAACAATGCTTGAACCTGCCAGCTACTTTCAACCAAACTTCTGGACAGAGGTGTAGAGGTCTCAGCAATATAAAATTCCTCAAGCTGCAGGAAAATAAGCTGCTGAGAACAGGAGGAAGAGTGAAATTGTGCATCCCACTATTGGGGACACCGCAGAATGAGATTGATTATGTTATTAGAAACAACAGATTCTCCAGGAGAGAGACACTACGAACACTGCAGTCACAGGAAAGCCTAAAGCAGAACTTGCACTTTATCAGTCATTAAATAATCCAAGCAAATCTCACATAAAGCCAGAGGCAATAATTTCTACTGTTAGAATTATTTGTTTAGTTATCAAACTGTGACTGTAACAACAAATCAATGAGAGAGAGGTTTTTATCCTGTGGTACATTCCTACTCTATTCTCCACGCGCAGTGGAAGGGAAGTGTTAGGAATTTTTTATGTGTGTGTGGTTGGATTGGCTTCTGGCCTTAAATGTAACCGGCTTTTCTCTTCTGTATAGGCAAATTGATTCGCTACAAACAGCAGAAGGTATACACTGATTCACAGAAAAGGTTTTTCATGCAGAACTGACCAGCAGATGCCCTCAAAATATTTGTAAGAATCCAGCAGAGATATCATTAAGCCCATGTGAGAAATGAATATAAAGCACAGTATAAAAAGAATAACTCCCAAAATGACATATGAAATAAAATTCTAATATTACAAAAAAAACCCCAAGCAACCAAACACCAAAAACCACCACAGTCTTCCATGGGACTTTCCATAAAAATCACTGTTTTTAAATGTTGTGACCTACACAGAACTAACAATGTTTATCAAATAACATTTCAGTGGCAAATTTCAAGCCCACCTTTTCCAAAAGGGTGAAGAATTTTGAGATAAGCCAGACAGTCTGACAGGACATTTAAGCAAAGGGTTCAGAGAAGCCATTCCTGATGTCAATAAACTTCTCTGACTTCATTTCTCACAAGAACTTAATGTAACCACTTGCATCTATTTCATAGTCAAATTCACTGTAAAGAAATGTCAAGCAGATGAAAAGATACAGTGAGAAAACTGCACGTCCTTTTTGAGGAAAGCATGAAGAGTATACATTTTTGTTATTGTTGTAGCACCTTTTGATGGGCTTTTGCATGGCCCAGCTCTCCTCTGTGTGTTATACCACACCCTGTGGTATGTGGGCTTCAATCATGCCATTTGATAGACCATACTTTTAAATGAAAGATCTTTACAAATACATGTTTGCCTCTCTGACTATTAGAAATGTGAGAGAATATTTATGAAGACTGTCCTATGTTAAGGTAAATGGACATATATAAACCAAGATATACTAGTAATGGCAGATCTTTGTTTTCCCCTTCATCCCTCTATCTTTTCATTTTGTGCAATAAGTTTATAAATGAGATTTTTCCTTCATTTCTATAAGCTTATAATGAACTAAGAGCAGAGTATTAATGCAGTCCTAAAAGGTAAATTCTCCAAGTTTCAAAAGAAACACATTTCAATTGTCCATATTATTTTCATGTTAAAGAAATTTTTTCCTGGGCTTCAGGTCTTTCAACATGATATGCATATCACAAATTTGCTAAAATGAATAGAAGATAACATATCTGTTGGCCAGAAAGTCATAAAATGCAAGTGCTCCCAGTAGTAGCATTGGGGAAAGCACAGAGCTGTGAAATGTCTGACACAAGTCTAAAGGCAAAGCTCTGCGCAGAAGAATAAGATCTCCAAAACTGGAGATTTTGATCCATATTTCCCAATCTTGAAACTCTGGTTTTGCTTTTAAAATTAATGAATCTTGGATGAATTTATTTGGATGAAAATGACAGGTGTTAAATTTTGCCCTTAACTGTGTTTGTTTTCTCTTTTTCCATGTCTGTAGGATGATTTTTAAACACACAGTACTGAGATAAAGTGGTGTGAGGTGGATGCCACGTGTAGGTCTCATAGAATGTGCAGAATGTGTCTTTCTATTGATTTGAATCCATTTCTGTGAGTACTGCATAGCCTTTGACACAAAAGCTCTGCTCTGTTTTGAAGTTGATTTCTGCGCTACTATGTGCTCAGGCTCCCAAAGGGAATTGCCTGTGAGGGCTCAAAATATTGTGTTTACTGGTGAATGCTTCTTGCTACCATAGTGCAGCGCAGAGACTGAGTTATGGCATTGCGTTACCAAGAGATGTGGGGCTTAAAACCTGTCACTTGAAAGGCAGCACGTAGAAATCTGGAAAGGTCTTCAAAAGGATGCATTGACAGATCAGTAGAGATTTGTGAAAACTGAAAATAGGTTTAGGTTTTTTTGCGGGTTACTTTCCTCATCAGTTAGTTATATACTACTTATGTCTAATTAAGAAGTGAAAGCTAACAGTGACTGCAATATAGTATTTAGGGGAAACTCAGAAGTTTTTATATTCTGACTGTACTGTATTAAATGATGGCTCTGTTGAAACATTCAGCTTCTTACAGCTCAGACCGTAGCATTATTTCAGTTCCTTTAGTTGCTTTTGTTCTGCATTCTTTATTTTATGACATGTTAACCAGCAGTGTTTCTAGTCACTTTATTGCTCTTTGGTTACACAGAATAACCTTTAGTTCAAAAAAGTAGTAGGGGCTGGCAGAGCAGGGAGACAGAGGGCGGTTTTATGAGGTGCCTGTCTTCTGAATAGCACTGTACTCAGGCACCTTGGTCAGCTTTTCACTTCCTTTTTACATTCTTTGCCTTATTGTTGCTTTTGCTTTATTTTAATTACTATTTCACTTATTAAAAATGTCCACATTCTAAAATTAGCTTTTGTAATTAGGGTGGCTTCACCTAACCAAACTTATCTGGAATCTTACATCAAGTGTAAAGAGAGGTCAGTACATTTTCTCCCAATAATAAGGTACCTGTTCAATATGTGTTGAAAGAAATTTAACTCATGAGTGTGCATTCTCTTTGCTCAAAATTAGCAATATGCCCACTTTATCAAATCTGACATATAGTCCCTGCAGGCCAGCATAGGACATTTAACATAAATTAATTCGTCAAAACACAAAAGGGTTCTGGTATTTTCAAATCACAGTATCCTTTCTAAACTAGATTCTTATGTTCATCATCTTTTATGATTTTATATCCACATGCTTAGATTTGGACTCCTGTAACACTTTAGAGTTTTCCTCTTTTCATATAGTTGCATAACAGTCAGAAATAACCAAAAACATTTCCCAAAGATTGACAAAAGTCAGCAGATTTACAGCTGATTTTACACAAGTCTTTAATTTTCCTGCCTGAAGAAAAATATTCCATTTCCTTGTCAAGTTTTAAAGTTAAATAAAACATAGTGTTCCCCATTGGTCTGTTGGTCAGTGTTGCTCTCTGAATAATAAACCCTACTAATGTTAATGGTAATCTTATGATGTATTACACTACTATCTTCATAAGAATATACTCATCTGGAATACTGCTCGTCAGCCAAGCGAATCAGAATATCCACAACTTTGTGGTGAGAAATTATGTATTTGGCAAGAGCGCGGCTCACCTGAGATGCATTAGGAACTGAGACAAAATGCTCAGTATCAAATCATTTGTTCTCATTTATACGAGAGAGAATCCCACCTGACTTCTGCAAACAAAAGAAGAATGTCATCTTAGGGAAGTGATTATATTTCACTATTACAAGCATCTATTTCTTTTTCTGCAAACTTGTGTCAATGTTTATTCCCTGTGGCGTAATACTAATGGACTTATTTACTTTTCCTCGCTCCACATTTTGCCAGTGATGTTTTGTCCTGGCTATGTGTTAGCGTATATTTTGTTAGGATAGTCTTTGTTCCATCCTGGAAATACAAAGTAGAAAATTATTTCACCACATGCGTGTAAATACTGATTTATCACAAACGCAAAGCACATCAATTAATCTTATATTCTTTTTTTAAGTTGGAAGCCTCTGCCCCAGCAAACCTGAGGGGACCTGGATGAAGAGTCCAGCTGCGCTGTTTCTACATATATACTGCAGTCAGTCCTATTTTACTTAAATTAGAAAAGTCTTATCCCTACTATTTATTCTATGACAAATAATTGAGCGTATACCTATCACTAGCCTTGAACTGTTTAACTCCACTATTTGTATTAATACAGAAACGATAGAATATAGGTAAGTGTAAGCTGAAAAATCTGTCGGAGAAACAGGATAGATTAGTTTTCGTTGAGCTACTACTAATCTCTGAACAAATTAGTTTAAAGGTGGCTGATCTACTCTATGCTGCAGTGATCACTCTGTCCTAAACCGTCAGTAGTAACACATGGAATAAATATGAGGAAGTGTTCTTTTCCCGGGGTGCACAAAATAGGATCTACTGCAGTATAGACATGCTTACAGTCATGTTTAAATTGTCCACCTGTGTTTTATTTCAGTAATGCTACATCTTTGCCAACTTTGGAGTTAATAAAAAAAATGAAAGCAGGGCCAGATTGGGTTGACTGTTAAAGCAAAAATGATAGTTTGCTCACTTGTTTGTGCAGCTGACTGGTTTGTCAATGCAGTTATGGCAATCTTGTGGGAAAATTTTAGCTAGAAATGTTCCTGTTGTTGTTTGAGAACTGATCAAAGCTCTACATGTTTGTGACTTACTTAATGAACAATGGACTGATGAAAATATGTAGACAGGGGCTCTGAATGCTGTTGTGTTGTGGTAAAAATATAGAGGAAGCAGAGCAAGATGAAAATAGCCTACAATCCTAGAGGGATATTGGATGTAATTATGTACAGCGCATTAAATCATTGTCTTATAACTTCATCTGTTCTTCAAGGGAAATACATGTTAAAGGGAAGTGCATAGTGAATGTTCATCAAGCTTGAAAAGACATTGCAGGGTTTTTTGAGCCTTTCAATTATTTCCAGGGGAAAATGCTTTTCATTTTGTGTGCTGTTAAAGATGGCAGTAACTAGGGTATCATTCCACTGCCTGAAAGGAGTTGCACTTCAGATTGTTTCTGGTTTGCAGTTTGCATTATGGGTGCCTTGGGCTCACCATCAAAAATCCACATGTGAATCTTCCACTCACTCCTGTTTAGAAAATTGAGGTACCACCTTACTCAGTGAAGCCTTTATGGGAACCTGCTTTGCGCAGGGGATGTGAGAATGGCTGGGAAGGATCTCTCTGCTGCTCGGGGTGAGATTCTGTTGGGCTCAGCGAGGACAGGGGAAGGATTTTTGGGCACCTCCTGCCTTGCAGACTCCTCAGAGGTGTATTGTGGAATCCAGCCTCAGCTGTACCATTTTAAAAGGTTTACTTTCAGCTCAGTCTTCTCTCATTTCAATAGTGATGGCATGATCAGGAAGATAAGGGCATTGTACTTTGATACCGCACTAAATAATATGCCTTAAATGTGATTTAATATGAAACTCAGTGGCCCAGTCCAAAACACCTAACCTGCTCTGTGCTTAAGATCATCAATCAGCCTCTAAAGTTCACCATTTTCACATCTCCCACATTTTAGATATGAGTTTTATCTCCAGGAAATAACGCTAGAAACCATTCTTCTCCTATTTCCTCCAGCCCAAACTTGTAAAGTTTGAACTCAGGAAAACAAAAAGGGAGGAGAATTCATAACCCCTGTAGTATGAATAGAATCAGGGAAATGATGACTTTATTTTTCTGTTCCAGCCTGGGACTATTCTCAGTCCCGCCTGGATATGCTGAGAAAGCTGAGGTCAGAAAAACAGGTACTGAGTAGCCAAGCAGAACAAATAATTGTATCCATCCTTATATTTCTCTTCTGGTGGTAGTTTCCAAACTTGTTGTACCATGGGTTCCCAGTCTGCTCTTTTGATTGGTAGAGGTCGTTGTAAGGCAGATATGTTATCCATAAACTATTAGTCTCCATGCAACTGGTGAGCTGTCTGTGTGCTGCATCATTATCACCAGTGTTGTCTCATTCTTTCCTTGCTCCCTGGTCCACTTGAATATATATCTGCTTTCTTTCATTTCAGACTGCAAAGTTCTTGGGGCAGAGGCCACCTTTTCATTCTGTGTTTGTACTCACAGAAGCTTTGTGGTACTGCAAATAAATAAAGGGTGATCAGGTGCTGTGAATCAGCTTATTTTAGGCTGTGAATCCCATTGAATTTGAACAGCACAAATAATTCTAACATTAAACTATTGTAACAAGTGGTTCTAGATGAGAAGAAAGCACATATGGGTTTTGTGTCAAGTGCTACCTTGACAAGAGGGGGAAGAAATGATACTGAAGACATGACGCTGAAGATATGACACACAGATGCATTCTATAAGACTGCACTGCTTGTACTAACTGTACTGTAATAGCACTTGTAAGCCCATGCTATCATCCAGGGTCACTTTCTGCAAGGCCTTCAGTCCTACAAGAGAAGCAGAATACCAATAAGGACAGTGTCTAAAACAGCGTAACTTCTTTTCCCCCCAACAAAAACTTTCCCTGTGTTATCAGCATTTTAAAATCATGAGTCTTATAAATATTTGGGGGGCAAGGGAAAGGAAAAGCTACATTTCAGTGATGTTGCTATATGTAAAGATCAAATTCTGCTTTCTAAAAGACCCTTTAACCTGCATAATTTCAGAGAAAAAGCTTGAAAACATGACTTGAATAGGTGAAAACATCAGCACTTTTGCAGTTCTTACTTGCNGGAACCCAAGTCTCCTGTTTTGGTGTTCTTGGTATCAGCAATCTTGACTCCCTGTCAAGCAGGAATAAAGCCAACCTGCAGCATGCCTCATCCAGCACCATTAGAAATGGGCATCTATGGCAGACTGCAAAATAATTGGACAGACACTTCTTAACAACGTTCTCATCCCCTGCCAAATCCTCCTAAGATTGTCTTTTTATATGAGTAATTCCCAGAGTAAATTTCTGGAAATTAGCCCTCTGAAAATTATGTCTTTAAATTGAAGTGCTCCTGAGACTGTTTTCCTGCTTCCTAATATTGTTGTACTGTTGTTTCTAGCTGCTACCACCTTAACTTTATTGCATTTTCCCTTATTTCTGAAGAAATAACCCAGCTTCAGCCTGGAGAAGGAGTGTTCTCCTCCACCTCTCTTCCCATTATGCCCTATTCCTATCATACTGGAACTGAGCAGTAAAGGTGACATTTGTCATACACCAGAGGAACTCATTATGCTGCAGACTGAAGCATTGATCCACTCCTCTTTCTACTACAGGTCATAGCTTTTCTTCTTGCTAGCTTGTCCCCAATGGCAACACAAATATTTCCTGCAATGCATTCTTTTCTGGGATTTAGAATCATAGAATAGTTTGGGTAGGAAGGGACCTTCAAAGGTTATCTAGTCCAATCCCCCTGCAATGAGGAGGGGCATCTTCAACTAGATCAGGTTGCTCAGAGCCCCTTCTAACCTGACCTTGAATGCTTCCAGGGATGGGGCATCTACCACCTCTCTGGGCAACCTGTGCCAGTGTTTCACCACCCTCGTAGTGAAAAATTTCTTCCTTACATCTAGTCTAAATCTACCCTCTTTTAGTTTAAAACCATTAGCCCTTGTCCTATTGCAACAGGCCCTACTAAAATGTCTGTCCTCATCTTTCTTATAAGCCCCCTTTAAGTATTGAAAGGCTGCAATAAGGTCTTCCTGGAGTCTTCTCCAGGCTGAACAACCCCAACTCTCAGCCTGTCCTAATAGAAGAGCTGTTCCATCCCTCTGATCATGTTTGTGGCCCTCCTCTGGACATGGTCCATCAGGTCCATGTCTTTCCTGTGCTGAGGGCTCCAGAGCT
>RSEF01000005.1:40302208-40312552 GCA_003993805.1 Himantopus leucocephalus | reverse complement strand
AAAAAAAAGAGGAGGCACGAAGCCGGCCACGCTCCTCGGATGCTGCTACAAACCGCGGAGGCGTTTCGCCGGGCGGAGCGGACGTGGCGGCCGGCAAAACCGTTCTCCGCACCGGCCGGCCCCTCGGGACGCCCCCGCCGGGATGCCCGGTGACCGGCCGGGCCGGGCCGGGCTGTGGCGGGGAGGGGAGGGGAGGGCAGGCCGGGGGTTGTGCAAAGTCGCAGCGCCTCCTGTTGTCCGGCTGCGGCTCGGGCTCAGCTCCCGCTTTCTTAAGGCTGCTCCCAAGAGGTGAGAGCACAGGCGGGCGTCCCGTCTTGTAATCTTAGAGATTGTGTACAAATCAGCAAGCCCGAGGCAGAGTCAGCCGCTGCTGGAAATTCCCTTCAGGCGGGGTTGCTGCCTTGCAGCCCTGCTGGAGAAAAGCCTTCCATGTGTGAAGAAGGGGGTCCTGATGGCTCTGCCCACGGCCACAGGAAAAAGAGGGTGTTTCGGTAGTTGCCCCTGCCCCGCATCTGAGCCTCTGCGAAACCTTGTGTGGGGATGCTCCGAGAGTCCAGCGCGATTTGTCGCGCAGGCTCAGCGGGAAGTGAAGGACTATCCTAGGATGGAGGACGCACACCAGGAGCTCTCCAGACGCGCTTAGCCGCTTTTGCGTTTTGTAGACTTCGGGACCGATAGCCCTGGCCCGATTTACACAGAGCCTTTCCCCAGCTCCCGTTAGAGTAGCCCCAGTTTCTCATCATGCCTTACACTGGCCTTTTTTTTTTTAAAAAAAATTATTTTATTTTTTATTTTTTTTTATTTTTATTCAGGAGCAGCTGTTCGTGCAGCCTGGAGAAAAGCGCAGCCTGCGGTGAGCTGTATTTCCCCCATCTAAACGGCAGCAAGGTCTCAGCTCCTGGCTCCACCGCTGCTCCTGGCTCCACCGCTCCACATAATAACTGACCTAAAAGAGGAAAGCATGCGTGTGTGGTTTGGGGGTGTGTGGAGCGGGGGGAGGACGTCCACGGGAGCCCGTGTCACCGGCGCTGGCAGCGAGAGCTGGGCCCCGCAAAGACCACTCAGCAAGAGGCCGCTTTTTTTGGGAAGAGCATCGCTGCAGGGTCCCGGCTGTCAGGCCGGGCCGAGGGGCCTCCCCCGTGGGAAGGAGCCTCCGGCCGCGCCGCGGGGAACGGAGCGGGCACCGGCGCGGCGCTACCCACGCGGGGAGCCGCCACGGCCCGGGAGCCCGTCGGCGCCGCTTGCCCAGCGCTGCTCGGGAGCGCCGCCCGCAGGTACTGTCCCACGCGTGGGGCGGGCGGCCGTAGGGATCGGTGAGGGCTTTAATTTTAACTTTGGAGCGCTATTTTAGTTCGCTCCAGCGTGAGAACTACTTTTCCCTTGGCAGGGGCAGCGCCTGCCGGCCACCCCTTCGGTTTAACTTACGGGGTCCTACTTGATTTTACCCAAAAGCCGTCGCCTCCTGGCCGGGAATCTCGGCAGTGCTTGTGCGGGGCTGTGTCCGCATCAGGATGCCTTCCCTGCTCCTCACTGTCCAGCCGCCTTTTCTTTTCCCCGCATCTGTCTCCCGCAGAGGGTCGCTGGTCCCCGGCTTTCCAGGTGGGCCCAACACGAGGAGGTGAGCTGCGCAGCGGGTCGCCTCAAACGGCGTGGGACCCCTCCGCCTCTCCCACCCCCTCCCTGTCCTTACCCATCCACCCCTCCCGACGGTGGGAAATCCCTCTTCCCATCTGTTTCCAACCCCGAATCCTCCCCCACCCAAGCGGGCGAACAGTAATCGGGTGGGAAAGTGCCGCTGCCCAGAGCCGGGTCCTTTGGACGGGGTGGTAGCCCGGGCGGTCCCGGGGCGCTGCGGGAACAGGTGTCGGTGGCTGCCGGGAGCGCCCCTCGCTCCGCAGGGAGCCCATCGAGACGGTAGCGGAGTCGGGGCGCTTGTTTTATCCTCCCCCCCCCTCCCCCCCAGCCCCAAGGAGTGCTCCTGTCGCTGAGCCCTCAATGAGAAGAGCCGTAGGGGGTGTCCCCCCCCCCGCTGCCCGGAGCACCCCGCGGCGGGGCCGTGGCTCCGGCGCCCCCGGAGTTCACCATGCAATACGGTGGCGTTTACCTTCCTGCCGCTCGGGAGCAGCGCCCGGGCCGGTGCGGGCACTGCGTGGGGTCAGCACTTGCTTTGGAGCCTCTTCTGCGTGAGCTTTTCTTACCTACGACCACCTCAGCCAAGTGATCCCCCTTCCCCCGACCGACCCGAGGTAGGAGGGGGCACCCCCTTTTCTTTCTGCACCTCCTCCTCGCCGGCACCCATGGTCCGGATCCTCCTGGGGGGGGGACTAGACGCGCCCTCCCGCTGCCCCGTCCCCCGGCAGGGAGTACCGGGGGGGGCGCACCCCTCACCCGCCGGGCCCTGCCCCCCCGCTGCCTGCTTCTGGGCCGCCGGTTTTCCGCCCTTTCAGCCGCCCCCGCCGCCCTGCTACCGGCGGGAGCGTAGCGGCGGGTCGCCCCCTCCCGTAGGCCCAGACCTGCCGGGGCCGCGCCCTCGGGGCAGCGGGAGCGCTCCCGGGGGGCGCCGGGCCTGCCGGGCTCTCACGGGTCACACTCAGGGTGCGACTTTCACGGGCGCTGTACAAAGCCCCGGAGGTGTTGAGTGGCTCGGTGCAGTAGCAACTTGCCGGATTTTGTTTTGTTTTATTTTATTCTATTCTTAAATTTCATTGCAATTCATTGCATTTCGTTTTTCCAGGCATCATTCAGCATACAGTCACTCGAGCGACACTCCCGACATAAAAAATACCTCCCCCTGTAAATATTCATGTGTCAGATCCGTTAAAGGAGAAAGCAGCACAAATAACGAAAAATTACAAATGAGTTAATACCTGTTGGTTGAAGAGATGAGAGTAAAGAAGCCTCTGTTTTCTTGTTTACTTTTTCTTTACTGTAGCAAAATAGTTCTTAACTAGGTAAATCACGACCCATTGCATACATTCACCTTATTTTTGCTAGTAGATGTGTGTACGCTGTTTGCAGAACTCCATTTGGCAGGATGCCCACACTGCAGTGCGTGATCGGCCAAGTGTGTTTTACTTATTTTATGTAAAAATAAATGCACGTGATATTTCTCATTTGGCTCAAGAGCAACCACGTAAGTATTTATTTCAATTATTGGCTGTTTTGTTTATGTTATGATATACTGAAACATAAATGGAAATGCTTCTGTTGTGTGTGCCACCGTGTGCCAATTCTTACGCAATTACTCAAGATCTTTTTGAAAGTTTTGTGTGTTTTGTTTTGTTTTAAAGTAACTGCAGTAATATGGCATGGAAGAAACACTATCAGAGGAGATGGGAATTCGATTATGCACAGTGAAACACATACACACCACTTTGTAGAATCTCACCTAAATTGCAAAAATGGTATTTCAGGACATATACAGATTTTTTTGCAATACACGTATGAGGAAGCAAGAAAGCAAACTGAGACAGTGAGTGCAGTTAATCTATATAAACCAGCATAACAAATAAAGCTTTGTAGGAGAGACGCTTTTGCATGAATCCTAGAATTATTTCTTTGTTAAAGTTGCCCAAATGACTTCATAGACCCAAGTCTGTCCTTTATTTTTTTCTCAACAATATCTGCTATTTCCTCTCTCCACAAGTCTTTCTCTCCAAAACCTGCAGTGAATCCTCTGTGAGCATATCTGCTTTACTGATGTAAACCAAATATCACTGTATTGGACAAAAGATGCAAAGCTGACCAACTGCTTGTAATATTCATGCCAACACAATACTCCAGTTCTTCTGCAAACTGACCTTCCTATGCAGAAGGTGGACTTGGTTTGTTAACTTGGCTTTTGAGTGACGGAGAGCAGAGGAATGATACCCTTCTTTCACTGCATAGTACCATATTTTCAAATTGTTTGCTCCGTTCTCCTCTACCTGCAAAGAATTATTCATTTCCCTGCCTCTGTCTCCACAGCAGTTTTCCGGAAAAGCATTGGGAGAGACCAGTATCCATCATAAATGGCTTTCTTGACTGGCTTCAGCTCTGAAGAATCAAATGTACAAAATCAAGGCTGGCTTATTTATACTCCTCCCCAGGGAGCAGTTCCACAGCTTTATCCAGCTTGCAGTTCCTAGGGCATAAATTAATTCAGGCTGAATTAGCTGCACATTTTCGTGAGCTGTATTAACATGGACACTCAGCAATTGTGGGATGTGTGGCAGCATGATGACACATATAAAGAAACACTTTGGCCATTTACTCCATCAGGGGACTTACGCTAACCTGTGTATAGCAAAAATGATGTTTGCCGTGGAAAAGGATGCCCGGAGGTTCTATGTAGTGTGTCCCATAGTTTTATGTTGAAATGTGAGAATGTGAGTGTCAACTGGTAACACCCTAAAATCATAAGCAAGAGCCATAAAATAGGATAGTCAACTAGCATCTATGGGAAAGTAGAGGAAGGTCTGGATTCGGTAACATTTTAGGACTCCTCGGGGGCAGCAGCTGTTCAGTATTTTGGAGAGTGGTTGGTCCTCCCAGCAGTTGGCCTAAGCTTCTGCTGCCGCTTCAAGCATTTCAAGGGTGAATCTCCCTGCTGAGCAGATTTAAGGGAATGACATCAGGAAGGTCGCTTAGCTCACCATGTGCCTTCCCTTTTGTTGTCACGTTTGCTCAGTTCTCAGTGTAACTACTGGTGAGACGAGGAAGAATCAGATCTAATTCAGTCCTCCTCCACCCCTCCCCAGCCATCAAGGCAGCTGCCAAAGTATTTCTGCAGTGCATGTGGTTTCAGGTTTACTCCTTTTTCGGTAGTGACTTAAGGTGGGATGATTGGGAGGGAATCCAACACCTGACCTTTCCTTCAGGTCTTCCAAAAGAGAGAGATCCTCTCTTCCATCCCAACAATTTCACAGCAGGATCAGGTGGCTTTCCTATTACGCACTGAACAAACAATCCTTTTCCCCTTTTCAGGATCAATACCAAGGATCACCATCCATGCTGTGCTAGAAATCCTTTAAATCTTTTTTTTAACATTACCCTTAGAGGTAGCTGGAGCTTCAGCCTCCGCAGACACCTCTCCTCACCCTTTGCAGGGCATTTCCTTTTGCTGAAGAAACTGATCAGATGTCAAGATTTTTCTTGTGATTAAATGGGATTTCTATGTCCCCCAACACTGAGTCTTCAGCTGTGAAACCTATGAGATCTACAAACACACACATATATATCTACATCTATATATCCACACTCAAGCTGTTGTCCTAAGAGAACAGCAGAGTTGGACTGGAATAGCTGACTGGAAAATCTGCTGTATTAACTGAAAGACAACGGAGAGCAGAGATAATATGATCAAATTCTAAAACTAAAGCAAGTAAAGGGCTGAGCCCAGCAAAGACTTTGGCAGGTGTTTAGCTGTAATTTCGCCGTTTATTGCTTACAGCCTTCTTCAAAGCCAGGAGTGTCTCTGACCTTGTGCCTATAATAAAGGCTATGTGTGATGGGCTTCTAGAAGTAACTCATGTAATTCCTCTTGGACTATATAATAAAATGGCACATATCTGGAAATATTACAGTCACCTCATACTAAAAAAATAAATCTGGCATTCATGGTCACTCAAAATGACCAAATGATTTTCTCATTGTAATGGTTTTCTCATTATAAATATGGTTTTAAATAAAAGGGCTCCATCTTGTTTCCAACTTTTTATTTATTTTTATTTTGAATTATAAAGCAAATGCCATTATTTAAATAACGTGTTTCAATTGGGAAAGAAAAAAAACACCAAAGCCCAAAATCATAGGAGGAAGAAAAAATTTTAACTATTTCTGTTGGCATAGTGCTGGCAAATACAGATATCTCACAATCATAATGGAGATTAGCAGAGCTGGGTGTGCATATTTGTTATGGATCAAAGATAGGATATAGTGATTAGAAGAATGACAATGCTTTCAACACTCACAAAGGGATTGAATGTGTGATTTATAATACTAATTCCACAAAACCTTTCTATGGCTGCTTACTGCACAAGGGATTCAATATGGATTGATCACCGGAAAAAAAAAAGAAAAAGTATTTCCTTCAGCTCAGCTGGATCAAACCCTAGCAACTAACCAAAAAGCTTTTCAGTATCGACAGTTTCTGATTTAAGAGATTATTTCCCCCCACCTGTTTACTCCACTCTTCTGCTACAGATTACCGTCCCCACAGTGTAACTACCAGAGAAGTTTGGGTGCTACATTCCCAGTGGCCATACTTCACAGTTCAGTATCTTAGCTTATAATTAATTGATTTCCTTCGAGTATTTATGGCCATTTTATAAATATACGTGGCAGAAATACTAAAACAAAGATGCTGATGCAAAGAGCAAACAGTAGCCTGTAGCCTGAGGATACATACCTCTGATTTTCTATTTACTAGCAGTCAGAAGCACAGGCTCAGTTATGAATCTGCCACTGGTTCTACTAGGGGACCTTGGAAAGTCATTCAAGCTCTCTTTGTTCTAGCTCCTGGTCTCTAAACTGGGATAGTGCTACTTGGGCATCATGGTGAAACTGGGTTTGGAAATACACTGTTATCCTTGCTAGAACTATTGCATTGGTGAGTGCTTCCATTTTGAGGTAGACTAGACTAGTGCTTTGGCTGCGGCACACCGAAAGGAGAATCCTCCAGCAGCACCCTCCAGCAGGGCTTGGGGGGCTTTGGACTATTTCATGTGAAAAGAGTTTCACAGCCAGATGGAAATGGATACCAAGACGAGGTTTAGCATCCAGTGACAAACTAGATGTAAGCCACAGAAGAACTAGCAAAGTAGTTATGCTCTTACTTTCCTTTTTCCTTTAAGTAATTGCTATTCAGCTTTCCAAGGACTTTTTCTGGCATTTGCTGGAGAGCCCATGCCAGGCTGTATGTATTTCATGTGCACCACGCTGTCCTGATTCCTGATTACCTAGGTGAAGACGGCTATCAGAGAGCACCGTTAACTCTTCCTGACTGTGCTCCCAAAGCCTATGGGGCACTACGTGCATCTCAGTCCCGTTCCAGCATGAACTTGGATGAGGGCAATAATGTGCACTGGGGGTGGGACTTCCTACATGGTGTGGACTCAGCCTATTTAGGAGAAAAGAAACTCCATTTTCGACTTTCTCCAACCAACTGAACAATTTTTTAAATGATCCCTTTTCTTTTTAAAAAGAAAAAAACCCTTCCTTGTAGCATTAATAGACTAATAATGCAGATGATATAATTTATGCGATATTAGAAAGCTTAGTGATCTGGTGAGGCCTAATTAAGAAAAATAATAATGTGTACCCAAGCAC
This sequence comes from Himantopus leucocephalus, assembly GCA_003993805.1. Classification (NCBI taxonomy): domain Eukaryota; kingdom Metazoa; phylum Chordata; class Aves; order Charadriiformes; family Recurvirostridae; genus Himantopus; species Himantopus leucocephalus. The sequence continues at coordinate 40,305,244 of RSEF01000005.1, read as the reverse complement.
TGAACTTGCACAAGGTTTTCCAAATCTAGATCCATTTGCTAAGTATAAGGATTCATCTACTGATTACATTTTGGACTTTGCAAGCTACAGCGATAGGGCTTAACCTGTTTAACTAAATACTTAATTAAAAAAACACCTTCAGGCTTCAAGCATCACTGTGATCATTAAGAGAGGGGCACGTGCTAATAATACCTGGGGAAAGGGGAAAAAGCCTTCACTGTTTTCCTGTGTATCAGAGACAAGAATCTCGGCAGCTGTCATCTCTGGAGCTCAAGCTGAGGATCTAAAGGATATATTGGCAATGCTTACTTCTGGAATGACCGCTAAGCAACGTGTGGGGCTTAGCAGAGGAAAAATATAGCATTTGGGATTTAACTTGACATCAGCTCCCCTTGGGTGCTTACTCCCTTTCCTTACAAGACCAAGAGTCTAAATGCCGTAAAACAGCAGACATTTATGAACCAAGGCTGGAACCTTTCTTGCAACCTAACTCCATTCTCCAGGAGCCAGCCCATGGTTTGCTGCAAGCAGACCTGGCAGACAACAGGCACTGTAAGGTAACACAGCACACTCATTTTCCATTTTACCACAACTGTTAACCTAAAGAGGAAACCCATGTCTAAGGATTTTTCCTTCTTCCTAAGATTTGTTTGATGCAAATACTTCTTGCCATTCAGCGGCTTCTCACTGGAACTTCCTGATGCAAATACCTCTTCACATGCAGGGTCTTTTCTTCCACATCCCACTGTGACTCCTGCAGAGAGGAACTGTTCTGGGTAAATGAAATCATTGAGGCTTTACGTACTGTTTAGCTAGTTTGAAATGTATCTGTTCTCTAGGCTTACAACTGCATTAAACTGCTAATAGGATTCATCTTCAATGAGGCAATCGAACACTTCATTCCTGTTCTGAACGGCTCTTATGGCCTGGACAGCTAACAGGAATCCTTCAACACAGATCAACTCCTTCATATTCCACCTTCTGCTCCTCTAGCTACTCTGGGATTCCTGCTAGAAAGAGGGAGAAGCAAATCAGACATCGGCTTCCTAGGGTGTATTACAGGGCTTTAATCAGTTATCTTGCAATCAGAAGAAAACCTGCTATTAATTGGGATGTAATGTGATTGGTAAATCAGTTTTTCATCTTCAACAAGTTTTAAGTTGCATTAGCAAGATAAAAGTGGGCCAACTATCCCAGTGTAAGAAGCACTGTTTTCAAGAAGTACACTGGCTACCCCCTTGAACTCCAGGAATAAATACAATTAGGTAGGAAAAAAAAGCTACAAAGCTGTAGCTGAAAGCTACAAAGAAAGGGGAGGATAATAGAAGACGTTTGGCTGTTAGATGTTAGTGGAGCCTTTCGATCAGTTGAGTGACATATTTGAATCCAATATATGCAGTCAGTCCCTACAGTTCCTTGTTATCACACGGGTGTTTGAGGATGCAAACTGAAGGAAAAAAAAAAGACTTTATTTTTACATATCATAAGAGACATAAGTGGATTACAAACATAATTTTGAGAACTGTTGCAGCCCACATATTCATGGAAAGTCCATTGAGTTCAGATTATATGCAGGAAACTTTTTTTTGTTTTGTTTTGTTTTGTTTTTTTTTTTCCCCTGTATTCTACACAACCAGCCTTCTTAGGAACCTGGTCAATGTGACCTTGTAGATTTGTCCTATAGTTATAACCATCTTGATAGATTCACTTCGACTTTTCACATTTTCATTTTATTTATAAGTTCTTTTTTTTTTAATTATTCCTTCGCTAAAGTTTGATAAATTTTGGCACATGTTGTCATCCCTACATTTGTTGGACACTGAAATGGTCATAAATTTTCTTGGTCCACTTTTACTTCATACTTCATGTGTGAAAAGAGCTACTGTTAAGATTTAACTTTCACCAGACAGCTGTCAAATAGATTTGATACCTCTGTTCTTTGAAGGGCAGGCTAGTAAAACTGAAAGACATGGAGTCAGGATTCCTCCCAGAGAACTGGTTTTGGACTTTTTGCTCATGTTAACACGGCAAAGCCGGTCGCTTTACAGAGTCCGAGACGGAGTCTATCCTGTTGCAGGCAATCCCTAGTATTGTAAATTAAATCCTGATAATAGAAACTTTGTTGACGATGATAAATGAGTCAGATGCAGCTGAGTCGGGCTTTCATCTCCAAACTGACCCTTTTACAATTAGGAAAATTAGTTTGATGGGAAAAAAACTGCGTCTGTCATTGCATTTAGGAAGCGGCCGTGTTGCGTGGCACACCAATGCCCAGCAATGCCATTCGTGTGTTTGGTTTTCGGGGCAAAACTTTAAGGAGCCCGTGGCCACGAGCGGAACAAGGTTTGCCCGACACAGGAGAGAAACGATGCTGCAGCGGTACAAATGACATCGGCCGTACCGCGGCCTTCAGAAACCCGTGGTTTGGCTTGAACGTTTCTAACAACGCCTCCAGATGACGCTGAAACTTGCAGGCACTTCACATATAAGCTCGCTCAAGGGAGTGGATTCCCACCGAAGCCCCACGCGGAAAAGAGTCCACCCCCCGTCTCCCACGGGGGGAGTGGGGAGCCGGCGGCTGCTGCCAGAGCCGGCCCTCCCCGCCGGCAGGGGGCGCTCGCTGGCGGCGGCAGCCGGGGCGGCCCTCTCTCTCCCCCCGGCGGGAGACTCGTTGCTTGGTTACGGAGCGCGTCCTTCCCCTGCCCGCCGGCTCTAAAGGGAGCGGCGGTGGCGGTGGCTTCTCTTGGGGCTGCCGGCCCGGCTCGTCGTCGTCGTCCCCCCCCCGAGGCCGTCAGCGCCGTGCGGGGGGAGACTGGCAGCCCCCCTACGCGGGGCCCGTGTCGGTGCGTGGTGGGGTCGCTGCCCCGCGCTGTGCCTCTCGGGCTGTGGGGGCTGTGGGCTGCTGTACTGAGGGGAAGGAGGCCCTTTGCTCGAGAGGGAGAAGTGGGGCTGGAGGGGTCGCTGGGTTTTGTAGGTGGAAAGCTTTTTGTGGTAACTTTGAGAAAGCGCTGAGCTTTATCCTTTCTCTCTTTTTTT
>RSEF01000005.1:40277442-40301208 GCA_003993805.1 Himantopus leucocephalus | reverse complement strand
CAGGGGGGTTGGACCAGGTTCCCTTCCACCCTCAGTCATTCTGTGATTCTGTAATTTCCCTGTCAGCAGACATGCAGTGTGGAGGTATAGGATACATACTGCTCCTTTCCTCTTTGCACCACACCAGTTAATAATGTAGCTATACCCTTAGAAAACTTGAGCTTCGCTGGTTTACTGGAGTCTGCACACTGTTGATCCAACTGTTTCTTCTGACTGTGCAACCACAGTGAGTAGTAATTGTTAACAAAATATGGAAGATGGATAAATGCAATAAACATATATAGATTGTACCCCAGGAAAATGCTGTCACAATTTGTAGCACAATATGTTTAATACCATTGGAGAATAAGAAACAAGTTCTCTGATTCACTGTAAGAATGTATGGGTCTGATTTTTATGTGCAAGGTTGTGTGCCTATAAGCAAACACAGTTATGAGGGATTAATATGGTATAAAATGTAGGTAAAGTTTTAGCTTTTCTGCAGAAATGAGGAGAACTCTTGGCTCCCTACTAAAGAGTATTTTATGAATAAAGGTATATGAAATTTGCTTTCAGGGTATTTCTTGTGCACAGCTCATACTATAAGTTAGAATAGCGTAAACACAAACATTGAGATAATCTTTGCAACACCCAGCCTTCCAGGTTACCGGTTTGTAAGCTTAGTTGCCCATTTACTGAACATTTGTAAAACCATCTGAAAAAGAAAAAAATTGAAGAAAATTAGTACAAAGAGTTTTAACTGAGAAAAACATTTAATTTAACCTCATCATAAATGTTTGCCGTACAAGAGCAAAAGTAATACCATTTTGCACCTTTTATGGGGCAATAATCCCATTTCCTGATGGGACAGACTATTTTACCTCTGGCTTTGCAGTTTATCAGCTTACTGTGTTGTGATCTCATAAAACAGCACGAAAACATTGCATATTCTTATGCAGTATCTAGACTTCTGTCATGCATAACGATTGGCCATAAATGTCAAGAAATGTGATGGCAGTAAGTTTTGTTTTTCAAAGACTAAATTTTATGCTAAGTTGAACAGAACTCATGAAATTACGAGGCTGCAAGTGTCTTGGTTTGGGTCGTAAAATGTGAAATTTATTTTTAAAAAGCTCTCTAACAGGATTGCTCTTTAGGAATGCAGATATGATAAAACAGCAGAGTGGTGGGAGGACTCTGAAAGCAGACCAGCGCTGGTTGTCCCCCTTAGATTTTGCTGCTGTCCTGGATGCAGAGGAATTCCAAGTAACCATATATATCCATCCATTTTCTCTTGTCTTTGCTAGCAAATTCTGTTTTTTAAGTTGGTTTTTTTTTGGTGAGATGGATGCTCTGGATCTTTGAGATAGCTTCCACAAGAATTTAAATCCACAATCAGCATATCTGCCTGGAGACTGGCAAGTGTATTGTGACAAAGTCTGACATCTCATTTTCTCCTGCACTGGAACAGAAAAGGGAGCATCTTCTGTGCAAACAGCTGGGTGGCAGCACTCTCTGGGTAGGAGGTCAGACTTTCAGTGCAGTTGCAGGCGGTCCATCTGCCAGGAGCAGCCTGGAAACCTTCCTGTGAAACTAAATCATAATCCATTTTTAATGTTCCAGCCAAACCTGAACATTCCAGCTGGCTGCAAGTAGTGTGCAGCACAGGGGGGCTGTGCGAAGCTGGCCAAGCCAGGAGATGAGCTGGCTCTGACAGCTTGGGAGCAGCAGCCCCATGGGTCAAGCAATAAAACTGTATTACTGCTGTCACTTTTGAATGGCTTTAACTTGACATGAATTACCTCAAGATAATCTTTAGGAGAAGAGCAAGTATGTACCATGTCGGATGATGCCAGTACAGGAAATCTTTTGGAAGTTTTATTTGCCAGAATCATAAATTCATGTGTTTCCTGTCCAAACAGTATAAAAATTTGTAGGATCCCAGTTATTATCATATGACAAGGCCCTCACTCTGCACACTCTCATGCACATTTAAGAAATTATGTTTACTATTATGTGAGTAAAATGCTACCTAATAAATGTTATTTGTGCGAGTAGCCTTTGGAAGTCTACACTAAATGAGAAAGCACGATAACTGAAAGAAACTATCTTTTTGTGTCATGATATAGATTTTGGCTATCAGAGAGCATGACTGAATGTCGTTACTTCATGAAGCCAAAATCCTTGTGATCACACTGATTCTGAGAAATGTGGGGTATGGTAGCATCCTATTTGAACTGGAGTCTTCCCATCTTTTGTGGCTGCTCAAATCCCTTAAAATGGAGGAGTACAAATATGCTTGTTATTTTATTTTCTTGACTGGGAGTATTCTGAATTTGTGACACTTTTTGATATCTATGGAATCTCATTTGTTCTTATAATGGTGTGATTTTTTTTTTTAAACAAGTCGCCACTTCTGGTAAAGCCTCTGAAATAATCAGCCTCCCAACTGCATCTCTTCCTAATCTCTAGGGCAATAAAATTTAAAGATAAGCATTTCTGGGCAATACTCATGCCATAATTACAGACTGTCTGTAGTGTCACTGTATGAAAATTGCTTGCTGGCAAAAAGTTTAATGAGAGACATAATTAGCTAATTTTGTTGTGGCTGAGTGCTTCTGTATTTAAGTGCTGCTCAAGCTATGTTGAAAACTGTTTTCTGGTTTCTTTTAATATCTTAAGATACCTACAGAAGATAACTGTCACTATAATTCTGTTGTTAGACTGGAAACAGTCGGTTTACATAGAAGACAGGCCTCTCTGTAAGGGAAAATGTGGTATGGGACAGCTGATACGAACATGTTAAACTCTTAACTTCTTCCTGTTGCATAGTCAAAGTCAAATGCAAAACATGTCCCCTGGAAAGCAAGATAATGTAAGGAAGCCTAACGAAAGTGCATATACTGATGAAAGATGATGTTTTGCCTTGTATTTTTGCATTGCACTGCAGTTTATAATATGCAGCTTGCAAAAGAAATGCAGTTTTGATTTTGCATTGCTTGCAAAAATCATTCTGAGCCGAAATGGTAACAGATTTATTGCTTTTAAATTATATCCATCTTTTCATATGGTCTACTGCTGAAGGAGTTTGTCTGAAATATATGTGCCCATGCTTCATTTCTTGCATTATTTTAACAAATGAGTAGTTTTATCAAGTAGATAAAAAGTAAAAAAATGCTAGGCTAACCACACCATTGTTGAGGGGTGTGGTATTTTTAGGTGGGCAATAAAAGACTGAGGATTTGGTTTAATGAATCTGCCTCTCCCTGTGGAGGTAAGAAATCAATTTATCGTACTATTTTATATAAGATCATCAAACACTGACAAGGAAGGTGGAGGTACTTTTCTGATGATTACACTAGGTGAATCAAATTGGAGGGTCTTGAAGGGTGTTACAGCCTCACTGAGATAACTAATAGAGTATATGGCTATTTGCTTGTACCTTGCAGGTTTGAATCGTGGTGAGTACCTATAGGATTTGGAAGCAATTGCCATATTCATACATTTTGAGTCTTGGGTCAGTACTTATAGTACTCTGTATACAGGATATTGAAACAAATATTTAAGCTTTTTTCTTTTTTAAATCTCAGCAAAGAAAAGTTCTTTATGTTTGGAGTTTTGTGTCTTTTTTTTCTGTTACAGCCTATATAACTGTCCCATAAACAAAGCAACTATGGACAACTAAGGATTTTCTTGATTAAGTGAATTTATAGTAGTGTAGCAGCAACATGCTTATATCATACATATTTGCTTTTCTTCATGAAAGGTGCGTTTGACTTGCTCGAATAGTGGGATTCTTGCTTAAAGGCTCTTGTGAATAGTAAAACAGTTAATAGCTTGCAATTCTTTTTTTCCCATTGACAGCTGATCACAACATGGGTATCGCGTAATGTTAACTTGTCTAACGATTCCTTCATGCTGGCCTGATACACCTTTTAAGGTTGATTCTCTTTGTCCCATAAAAGTAAGAAGAATGGAAATTTTTTTGTTGTTTCTCCCTTACAAATGCTTTTTTTCTTTGTTCACTGTCTTCCATAAGCGTTGGAATTGAACTTAATGGGCAGGAGTACTAGTAATCTGTGTTGCTCTGCTGACTGTAGAAGAAGGGTCAAGAATTTTGAGTGTATTACTCTTTACTGACACTGCTGCATTTTTAGTATGTTTTGGACCTTTGGACAGCTGTCATTAGCTAGTTTTGATTATGATTCTTCTGTAAAACAACTGTCTATCTTTAAAGAGTGTGAAATAACAGCGATTTCTCTCAAAAAAGTTCTTCTTTAAATTGAAAAAATCTCCACATTAGGAAAAAACCCTCTATTTATGGCCATTTACACTAAGGGGGAAGCCCTGGAGGAATCTTAAATAAGATCTCATCTCAGATTGAGAGATCCTATGCAGAAGTGTGACATTTTTCAGAAAGCTTATGAATAATAGCACTTGATAAAAATTAAATCTCATGCTCCAAACTATATACAATTAATCACAGTGATACAGGAGAAGATATTTATTTCTTCACTTTGTTTCGAGCTAATCTACTCCTTTAATGCAGAGGACAATAATTAAGAATAAACTCTGCAGAAGAAAAATCATATACCAAGCTGTCAACTGAACCCTGTGTTTCTTTAGCAGGGTAGGTGTATAAACCAACATACACCTCTTTTTTCATAGGCAGTCATCAGGATATGACATCTATGTGTTATGGTAATTTTGGATAAACTGTCCACTTAGTGCTGGAGTATTTTCTTACTGGTCAATCTGTATCTGACAGAATGACAGTTGTAACTGGAGAACACAGCCTTACCTGTAAGATCTCTTGACAAAGTCAGTTGTGAATTGATAGTGACAGCAGGTCCCAAGTTATTGTTATCAACTGCTAAAATGTTCTCTTTAAGCATACAGCAGTCCACAATTCTTTGGTAACTTCTGTTTTCAGACATAAAGTTACTTAGAAAAAGTTACCAAGAAATAAAATAACCCTTGGAGTTGTTTGTACATGCTAATATGGGTTTGAGCTGGGGAAATACACTGCAAGATCAGTCCTGAAGTTCTTCTGTATATTGAACTTTGATTAATTACATGCTGTGTGCTTTTGGCAGAAGAGGGCAATAAACTCAAGATAAATCTTTTTTGAAGAACGGAGAAATGAATGTATGTCATGATGCTTTGTGTTGGTTCTGGCTAGTTCTATGTTCTTTTGTGGATGGAGGTCATTAAATCTATCAAATAAAGCAAAAGAGCTGTGCATTGATGTCTCAGTCTGGTGATGTCTCAATCTGGTTCACATCAGAATAGAAATGGTAGACAGTAACTATAAAAACATGTAAGAATTTGTATGTCTCTGGTTAGGCAGTAAACTATGTGCAACGTTAATAAAATTCTGGGTTGTCTTGTCCTTTGACAACCACACACTCAGCTTTGAACTTCCAGACCTAAGTCCTCACCTGAAAAGATGTTTAAATTAACACTTTTATCTTGAGATGACTCTGTTAGTATGGATACTTTGTGCTTTAAAAGCACTCTGATATCTTCTTTTCTCAAGAGTAAGAAGCTCTGATGCAGTTGAGTAGCTCCTGATCTTTCACTTTAATCCAGAGAAGGTGAAATAGAACAGGATGTCTGCAAAAGTTATTATTTTCCCCACTCCCTGAATAGACCAGAATCCCCAGTGGAGTCAGGCAGGAGGACGGTAGAAAAGGATAAGCTAAGTGGTAGAGAAGCATCTCCTTGGCTGTACTTTGAGAACTTTTTGATTTTTTTTATAATATATGAGACCATATAAACCAAAATCACTGTTCAATATGATTTATAACTTTATCCCTCTACCTTTTATTTGGTTTTTGTGTGTATTGAAAACAAAACTGGTTTTTTCAAAAACCTTTTTTCAAACCAACTTTGAAAACAATTTTCAAATGGTCTGTTCATAAGCATATTTACCACAGAAAGCTTGATTTAATTTTTCCCCTGACTTGTTTCTCTGATGAAAGTTCTAGGCAATTTAACAGTTTGCAAATCTCTCCTTTATTGCCCATTCTTTATAAATAGCAAAATAATGATTCTTAGTAGTTAATTTGATGATCACGCAAGAATTTAGCTTTGAGGCATTTTTGACCTCTTAAGAAGTTACAACAAAATGTCTTTTTCATGAAAAGGTTAGCATTAATATACCTTAACAGCAGGTACAATAAGAAAATGACTCGACACTATGTTCTGCTTTTAGTTTGTAAGTTCCCAGTGTGACTCTGGTTCTTGGCAAACATACCTCTGTCATTATTGAACAACATATTCCTGTGTTTTGAGGATGCATAAAAATTATTTTTGTGTGTGTGTGACTGAGCCATCTCTGCATACTGATTTATTAAAATGAGCACTACAACTCAGTTTCTTTGCTTGACAGATTGCTCTTTCTGGTTCACTAAGAAATGTGACACTTTTGTGAATATTATCATGAACATAGTAAACTTTCCCATGACAAATATAAACAGTATAACTTTAGATGGTAAAAGCAGACAGCTCATGAAGACAAAATAAAGAAATATGCACTCTAATTACATAATATCTTCTTGACTAATAGATACATCCCAACTTCTAGTATTATTCAGACCTGTGAGGAAAGGAAATTCTAGGAGTTCTACTTTCACAAAGAACACACTGAGGATCAGTATTTATAGACCTGGACTAGAGTTTCCAACCAGATGAGTCAGAAGTGCTGTGCTGATACATGAGAAAGCTGGGAATGCATTTCCTGTGTTCAGTTACTCCAGAAGAGAGAATGGCAAGATTAATTTATTGTTTATTAAGTTTGTGAGTCCTAAATGCAATTTTAATTAAGAATGTTATTTTTGGTATATTTTAATTGCTTTGGTGCTATTCTTAGCAAATAATCTGTCACACTTACATTGGTGCTGTTAATTTTCTTTTTAAATAAAGAAAATAGGAAGCATATACCTGAGAGACATGCTTCCTTTCACAAGTGTTAGCAGCACTTGTGATTATCTTAAAAACAACAGTAAAATACTCCTTTTGATAATTTGAGAGTAGTCCTTTTCATTATTTTTCTTTTATTCAAAGCACTTAAATTAAATTAAGTGATTAAATATTAACAAAATGTGTACTAGAATATTATCTTATTGTAAAGCACTTCCCAGTGGGGCCTTTTCAGGCACATCCTTGCACAGCTAAACTATCTTCAAGATATTATTTACGTGGTTTCTTTTGACCCAGCATGAATCTTTTTCATGGAGCTTGCTATTTTAGATTGAGGGTTCAGTGAACTTCACCTGATTTTTCTAGAGATGGTGTTAATAATGCTGGTTATTATTTCCATCTTGATGTTATCTTCTCTTCCCCCTTCTTGCCTGGTTGTCTGTGGAGCGGCAAAGCAACACAAGATATGACTACTAAGAGGGTTGAGCACTAAATTTTAATGTACTTCAGTCACACTGTTACCCTTACTTTATTATTTCAGACTTTGCGCTTCTGAGATACTGCTGTGTTGCCATGTCTGTGCTATTTCAGACTTGCGTCTTGCCAAAGACATTTTGCAATGTAGCTGTAAACAGCAGTGGAGTCCCACTGGATGTGTTCTGCTATAAAATAAGTTGATAGAAATATCCACTTGAGCAGGAGCTCTCATAACCTGTCACTAGTATGGTAAAGCAAATATGGATGGCTTCTCTGCTAACGATTAGTACACAAACCATGATCACAGAAATTTCAAATTTTGAGCTCTGCTATTCAGGATAGCTGTATGAGTCCAGTCTTACTTAAACTCAGCAAAATTTAATATTAAAAAAAAGTCTAACAAATAACTTAATTGCTCTGAGACAATGTAACTCTTTGTCATACTCACTGCCACTCAGCCACTATGACCACTGAGCTATACGAAATTGTTTTGAGGCTGAGCAAAAGGCTATGTAAGACTTCACTGTTTCTTGTTTGCAGCTGGCACTGCCAATCTAATTATAGAGTATTGGACAGATGAGAATTTGGTAAGATGCAAAAAATGCTAAAACTGACTTTCAGACAGAGACTAACAAGTCTCGGGCAGCCTGGGATTGAAGGACTGCAGAAAATTGTTGGCTGTTTCACTTCACCTGCATGGCCTCAGAGAGATCACTTGATCTCTCTGTCCTATATTCTAAAATTATCATCCTCTCATTGCTTTAAATATTTGTATGTGTAACTTTTTTGTCTCAAATTTCTTGAGTAGTTTCCTCTTATGTCTAAGTGTCTTTACACTTAAAAACAGAACTGGAATGCCCTAAAAAGAGCAGGTTTCCGTCAGAAACTTACTGTATAACTATTGTTAGTAATTGCTGACTGGCTTCTGAAAACAACCTTTTAAATAGTAACTATATAACTGAATAATTAAGATAATGTAAGATCTGCAGTCCTTCCAATGGGCTTTATTACCCAAATAACATGAAATCCCAAACGAAATGTTGCATTTTTTTAAAAAATTTCTCCACCAGCCAGTTCAGAGGTAAATATGTATAGCCTAATTTCAATTTTCTATTTTTCATTGTTTTTTTCCCCTGAAAATTAGGAGAGTGCTTTCTTCATCATTCACCCTGACAATCCAGATTCATGCTGGTGCCTTGCTTGCTACCTAGTACCCACATAAAAACAAATGCTGTTTGTGCAGAAGGAGTAACACTGTTCAACTGTTGCATGAACAGAAACAATGGGAATGGTCTTTCAGCTCTATTTTCTAACTGTACTATAGAGTTTTCTAGTAAAATAATAAACTATGAGGGTTCTTTATCTTTCTTATTCCCAAATCCAACCTGAATAAACTCCTTCTGGTGAGCAATCAGTTTTTATAGGTTGTTCCCCACAAAGTTCCAACAGGTATGATTCTGGTCCATTTTTTTTTTTTAAATGTCACTCCTTACCCTTGCTCAAGTGATCTGTGAGAGTGAACAGAGACAAAGGGATGCTGTGCAAACACTGATGGAAAGCAGAATCAGCAATTCCTTAATCCGAATCCTCGCATGTCTTCAAAACTTTCTGTATTTTAAAATGGGGCTGTCTATTTCACATTTTGTCTGTGTTTGCAAAGAGGGTTTACATGGTTAGGAGGCCATACGAGGACAGGTTGAAACAGCCAGGTATGGAACCCTCTATTTCAGAGTTATTTAGCACTCTAAACCACTTGTTTGAACAATCTCTGCTTGAAGTCAAGACTAACAGATGGATGCTGCTTATTGAAGGGCAGGAATGGCAAAATCCTCATACTAAGCAAAGGACTGCCTGTGCCTTTGTGTGGAAAAGGGAATTAACCCAATACCTCATCTTGGTTAAAAGAACATGTTTGTGCTATTGCCATACATATGTAACAATCAGAAATAATGACCTGCTACTTCAAGTGGAGCCCTTCTTTGTGGCACATTGCATGGCATTATTCAAAGGAAGGGTGCTAAGGCATGTATTCATATCTTTGCTGCATGATTTTAAAGTGGTAAGTGGTCCTGCCAGTGGCAGCTTAAAATCAGTTTAGGAATTGAAGACCTGGAATCACACAACTAAACAGACTTTAAGATTATCTATTGGAATAAAAAATTCAGAATGCTAAACATCTTGTCTTTTGAATCTTTGTCATAGGCCTAGTACATGTAAATATATACTCTTCTTTGCAGTTTAACATGTATTACTAAAAAGAAGATTGTGATGGGTCAGACTGAGGAAAATAACAAACTTTCAATAACCCTCTTGATTTGCTGACTTCAGAGTTTCTGAAGTGATGGAAGTATAGATGGATCCTGAATGTAGACTAATACAAACCAAGTTTGTCAAAGCTTTAAATCGCAAGCACTGGAGTGAGTTTTGAACACTGGGTAAATGCTTTTCTGTTTGTTTATACCATCTTCTTAAAAGGGGTGATTCAAACATGCAGAAATCAGAGGAAAGACCCAATTAATCTGACCTTTCTTCAACGAAATGGAAACTATTGTAAGCAGTTAAGCTTACTTTTAACATCCATTCTACTCAAGATTATCTAATTGACCCAATTTGGATAAAGTATGAATAAATGTCCACTTGTTATCAATGTCTACTTGACTTTTAAAGACAGTATCTTCAACATGGTTTTTATGCTGGCATAATGCTACACCATACAGTATATGAAACAATATATAGCTTGTGTCTTTCTTTTTGTTCTTCGAAAAGTTTCTCTTAAAGTCAGCTATAACTTCATGTAAAATCAAATAAAAGATAAGAATTACTTAACACACTCATTTGTGTAGTTGTGTGTGGTTGTTTTTTTTTTTTTAAATTGTAGAATCAGTCATTGTCTCATTATCCAAAATTACAGTGAGTTGAAGAACACAAGAGTGGCTGGATGGAAGATTAGATTACTGATGACTTTTTCCAGTGCTTGTTGTAAGCCTCCATAATTAATTTTCTTGGGTTTGTTTCTATCCATAATTCAGTAATGCAAACTTCACAATTCCTTGTGTCTTCTTTTCTGGTCATCAAGAATGCAAAATTCTTCTTGCAGCAGATGAAGGAAGAATCCTCTGAGATCAGAATACAGGAGTATTCCCATCACAACAGTCACTGAAATGTGTTCAGAGAGCCTTTTTATTTATTTAAAAATGTATCCTGGCCACCTACCAGGAAGGGGAGATGAAAGACTATATATTTCGTCTAGGGCTGCCTCATCCTGAACGATTACCCTTTTGTTATAATCGTTAGTGTTTGCCTTAGATTAATGAAGTGGGAGGCTAAATGACAGAAATATGGGGTGCTGACAATGGTTAGTGGAAGCACAGCATTAAATGATCAGCAATTGGACACCACTAAGGTGGATGGTAGGAGAGTTGCTCTATTTGCAGTCACTGTATCTAAGTTTGAAATAATTTCTCTCATTTTGTAGCCTAACTGTAATAATCTGTAAAACTGTAACAAATGTAAAAACATACTGTGTTTAAAAACTGGTGTCTCAGCTGCTCTCTAGACTACTGTGAGGACAGTAAACGTATGGCCTAATCTATTTTGTCATCTTGCAAATGTTTCTGAGGAATTTTTTTTTTTTTAAGTCGATATGTGCTGGTGTCCAATAACCAATTTCCATGTTTACTGCATATGGCAAAGCAATGAAATAAGATATTATGTCCTTAGCAATTAGCTGGAGGTAACAAAATGTTCTCATTTTGAAAATGACGTGATGACTATATGATTTTATAAGTGGGTTATGTTGGGTAGGCAGTTCTCTTATTCACTTTCCCAGGAACTGATCAGGCATATGCAGGTCAAAACGGTGTTGGCATTTGTTTGAATTAAGAAAGAAAAACCACTCTTTCTTCATCTCTGATTGTGCCTGTAGTTTAGCATATGCCATGTACAGGCTTTCAAATACCATGAAGTATGAAGGTCTCACTATCGAGAGTTTACTCAAAAAAGAGAAACTTGATTTAGAAATGTTTTGGAAAGTTTTTTCTGTCCAGGTCCAGTGAGGAAACTGACATCATTTCCTTGACAAGGCTTGGGATGTTTTTTTGGTCTGTGGGTCCATAATCTCAAAATCCGCAATGTAAATCTGGATTTCTGGTTTTGGAGAAGCAGGAAACCTTGTATTATTGGAAAGCACCCAACCACAATGACCTAGAAGAACCAAAGTCTGCGTGTAAGATATTTTCAATCCTTAAATTTTCTGCTAGGTTTGTGATGGCCATTATATTACTTGGCTTAAAATAAAGTGCTCATTTATGCAAAATTCTTCCTACCCAGTCTGAGTAAACCGCAGTTCGTTCAGAGAAATTTCTGAAGGGTTCACTGTTACATGACAGATGTGAAGGAAGAAAAAATCTTGGAAGAAAAAAATCTTTGGCTTGGACAGTCCCATAATCATTCATGTATGTGTATATTCATAACACTTTTGGTTGTGGACTCATAAGTCTGTATAAACCATGCAATGTGGCCTGCATTCAATTTAATATACAGTCATTATAGAAAGTGACACCGCGGCTTTAAGGAATTGTTTACTACTGAACAGGGGCACCTGATGTCGGATTCAGTCTGGAACAGCCTGAGACTGACCACATCAGCTGGTACATAGACATGTGGCAATTATCTTGGGTAATGGGAGATATCCTAGCTACTTAGGGTAGCTAGGGATGTACGGTGTGTCATCTTTGTTTTGTTGCCTGTTGTGAATGTTGAATGCAGCAGTATGTCTTTTGCTACTTGCAAGTCTGCCTTTGTATTAAACAGTTGAAATAGAATGAATATATTTTTTTCTAATTTGATTGTCTTGTCTTAAAATATCCATTTATGTATTTGGAGTTATAATGGCAAAACTTGAGAATTCTTCTCAGGAAGACTGGACTGACTTGTGAATGTCAGACAGTATTTCATCCCACATCCCACTGGTGGTCCTATGATATCAGGAGTGTCATATAAATGACACCACTTGTATACACAACTTGTGTATATATGGGGAAAGTACAGGAAGTTTTACTTCCTTCTGTTTGTTTGTGTTTTTTGTTTATTTTTTTTTAAAAAAAAGCTTCTTCGGGTTTGGGGAATCCCAGGTGGGTTGATGTAACTGCTTAATTATGCTAAGGGCTGGAAATTGGATCTGTGTTTTTGTTCATGTCAGTGTAGTCTGTCTCCTGGTATTACTTTGCTTATACATTCAGATATTTACCTTTTAAGACATGTCCAGTTGTTGCTAAAGATAAGAGCTCACATAACTTCAAAATTTTTGGGGCTTGCCTCACATTTGGATGGACCTTCCTGACTGAGACTCATCTGTCTCGTCTGACTTTATCAGTCTGGGTCAGGGGAAAGAAGAGAATATACTTGTCTCATCTTAATAAGAGTGACTATATGGCAAGAATTATTTGGGAGGGAGGGGAAGAGGGGATAGAACAGTCATTCCCAGAATGAATCTTGACACTGCAATAAAGAAAGGACTATCCAGACGCATCTGCATTAAAAAGGATAAAGTTCTGATTATGCATCCTGCTTCCTAAAACTTTCAAAAAACTTTTTCTTTTTCCTCTTTTTCTTTTTTTCTTTTTTTTTTGTGCAGAGATCTTGGATATATTTTGATGCTTGTGACTGACATCAGCAAAAAAACAATGGAGATCTTCCTGAAGAATTAGATGTCCTTTCTTCAAGAAGACAGCCAGCATGGCCTCAAAGAAACAAATGCACATTTGAGCGCCTTTTTATGGATAAATATAAGCCAAATCCTTTGTTTGACCTAAAAGATGAATGCTTTCTTGAGGGCTTCAAATAGTAATCGCATCCAGGAGTCTCCACCAAGTATCTTCTAACGCTGCTGTAACAAATACTGTTCCATTCAACATGAGTTAGGCCTGCCTGGGGCTTACAAGATCCCAAAACGCTAGCATGTATGCTGAAATATCAGCTGGCATTAGGTGTTTTTCAGTGGTGGGATGACTGTGTGCTTCAGACAGGATGGTTCTTGAAAAATAAAAGATTTCTTGGTTTTCATCAGTATTATTAAGACTGCAAGCATAAACTTCTGTGTTTAGAACAATTACTGTTCAACACTCATCTGCAGAAGTACACAAAAGGCTGTGTGTAGAGTTTCACTTATTCATTATTTTTTAAACTTCAAATGCATGAGTTTAGTACAGTGTTGCAAGGCACATCAGCCTCTCACTGCTGCCTGTGAAAATAATGGAAGAATGCTACGATGGTCCCTTTAGACCTGCTGCAGAACTAGTGAATGACAGTACTTTTTGTCTTGCCTGTATGTCATCAGATTTTCAGACAGTTTTCTTTTTCATCTCTTGAGACTGAGCACCAGAGTAACCTTGTCAAATAGGACAGTCTCCACACTATCTGCTTATGATTATAAAGAAATATTTGTACAAAGCAAACCGATACTGAGAAAAATTTTTGTCATTTCTAATGGCACCGCCAGACTGGGAGGAAACTGGAAATGTTTTTTTCAAAACTGGAAAAGTGCAATGTTTCACTACTGTTGCTATGGAAACTAGTACTGGTACAGTGTGTACTTTTTGTTCCTCTGTACTTATGGCTGATGTGCAGGAGTTGCTCCTAAGAGGACTCTTATGAATAACATCAGGATGCCAGAGAAATTTGCAAGCCTGTTATCACTTACCTTCCTTGTTTCTGAACTGTGATGCAGACAGAAGAGCTCTGTTGGTTTGGCCTTGCAAAGGGAGCATGACTATTACAGAATCACACAAAGCTGTGAGAGCTGAGTGAGCAGACCAAACAGCCAACCCTCCCCCAAAACCAACAAACCACCCTCTGGGGTGGGTGGAAGGACACAATGTGATGAGAATTCTTTGCAGTGTACCTGTGGGAAAGGAAGAGCACAAAATGTTGCATTATTAGTTCCACTGCAATAAACTCAAACAGGACAGAACCACTAGTTACATTTGGAATTGATGAAGCATGATGTCCTGTGCTGTTAACTCTCATGTGGCTCAGATGTGTGCTGCTGAAACAGACAGTCTGCTCACTAGAGTTGTCAGGACCCTGCCTAATTGTGCTGTCATGATTTCAAAAGTGGAGACAATCATATTCTTTTCAGAAGTGAAAGGACTTTGTCAATCCCATTGTCACCTTAGGACTGTAACAGGCTGGACCCTTAGCGCTAGAAAAAACAGATGCTGTGTTATGAAATTCAGTTGCTGCTGATGATCCCACTTGTCTTGCTAGTGAGGGAATAGTAGTTTCCTGAGTCCAGAAACACTGAAGTGGATCTCCTTCAAGAATACTTAGTCTACAGTTAATTCCTTGATTTAAAGAAAGGATGAACGTGTAATTGACTCTGTTATCATAGTGACTAGCTTGAGAACAGGTCCTCCAAAGGTGGCTTCTGCGCATTGACTTCTCTTTGAAATAGCAGTGTGCAACCACATCGCCTGCTTGCTGTCTCGGACAACCAGCAGCAGTATAGACAGGCAGAAATGATGGGCTTCTGGGACACATCTCAAGGTAACTGCCTAATTTTGACTCAGAGTCCTAGCAGTCTGACTTCTAGTCAAGTCTGCTGATAAATACTCTTTTGCAGCATGCAGAGAACCTCAGATTACACAGAGATAGCCACATAGCAGTGGCTGTGGGTGTGCGGCCTGTAGCATGTTCTGCTGGTCTTGCCATCCACTATTTAGAAGAAGTAATAGCATATGGACTTACAAAATAGTCACTTTACAGTTACACAGTCAACAAAGTCTAGTTACCTTTTACCTTTTATTCTTGCTGCTTATGTGCGTGTGGGACCCTCTAAGATAGCAAGACAAGCAAGAGTGTTTTTTGGTGTTTTTGTTTTTGGTTTGGTTTTTGTGTGTGTATGTGTGAACTGTTGTGAATTTTTTACCTTCTGGAGTGGAATAAAATTATTAGGAATTGATAGTCCTTGCATTCTCCCTGCCCAAAATGAACGAGCTACAAGTTCTCCAGCTTGGTCACTTGGAAATATTTTTTTGACATTTATGTGAATCCTTTTAAATGTCTTTGAGTGTCTGTCTTCAATTCTCAGGTTGCCCACAAGCTTCCTCTTTGTTTACAATGTGTTTCTTAGCTGTTGGACAGCTAAAAAAAGTAGATATAACATGGGAATATGATATTTTGAACCTTATAGGACAAGTCAAATTGAGAAGTTTGAACAGTGATAAAGCTCACTAATTTCTAGACAGATGTGACAATGCAGATGGAATCTATCATTTGCCAATTTTAGGTGCACACAAAAATATCTTGCTGAGCTTTCAATGAACATCATTTAAATATTAAGAAAGTAAAGATGATAGAAATACCATGGAAAGCAAATGCAAGAAAAATAGGCTTGTTTCATTAGATTCAACCATTCTTCCAGGACTGCATAAACTATGCTATGTTTTTCTCTTTGCACGTCTTAAATGGCATCTTTTTATTGTGAATTTGTGGCTGGACATTCATTGCCATATTTCTGGAGATGTCTCATGTTCTACACTCTGTTGAGGATAAGAAGCAAGTACAGAGATGATAGGCATCCAAAGCCAAGATTTAACTTTGTTGCTTCCAGCCATCTTCTGATTTGTGGCTGTTGGTGGTCTGGTGGCTTGTGGGTTTTATTTGTTTCAGGTTTGTTTTTTTTTTTTCCACCTGCATACAAAATGCATACGTGCATCTTCTCAGACTTTGATGAGGGAAAGTCTTTACCTTTGGCATAATGTATTAAACTATGTGGTCACACCAAAATCAGTCCAAGGAGTGGTAAGTGATATTAGTGCTCACATGTGGAAAGAAATGTAAAATACACAAATGACCTAATTATTGTCTGCCACTGGCATAATAAAAGCAGCAATAGCTTTAAAGGAATTATTGCTGTCTCCTTGATGCCATACACCTTCCACGTTCAGCAGTGTTCAGCTGTAGAATAAGTTTCATGTATGCTGCAAGAATGCTGAAGGTGGGAAAAACACTTTTGATAAAGTAATTAAAATCTAAACATAATATTTACTCTGGAGAACTGGAAAACAGAACACTTGGAAACTAATTTTAACAAGCATCTATGGAGAACACAGGATTAATTTTTCTTTTCTGAATTTCTAATTTGGTTGACCTCATCTCTATTGTAGAGATAGCACAAAGTACATCCTTGGCACATTAACGTTATTCTGGTCTATTCTCCTCCAAAGACTGATGTGCTGAAAAGGCAATTAGTCAAAGCTGAAGGAAGTGTATCCCTAATCTTCCTTCATGTTTACCCCAGGGGTATGAATGCATGGTTGGTTTTGCTTCTTGTTTCATTCTGAGTCCTCAAACTGCATCTATACTACAAATCTTTTAGTGGTCAGGCTCTAATTCAGGTCGTATGAAATCAACCCGAGAGAGTTGGGGTTGTTCAGCCTGGAGAAGAGAAGGCTCTGGGCACACCTTATAGCAGCCTTCCAGTATCTGAAGGGCAGCTACAAGAAAGCTGGAGAGGGACTTTTTACAAGGGCATGTAGTGAAAGGATGAGGGGTAATGGGTTCAAACTGGAAGAGGGGAGATTAGACATTAGGAAGAAATTTTTCACTATGAGGGTGGTGAGGCACTGGAACAAATTGCCCAGGGAAGCTGTGGATGCCCCATCCCTGGAGGTGTTCAAGGCTAGGTTGGATGGGGCTTTGAGCAACCTGGTCTAGTGGGAGGCGTCCCTGCCTATGTCAGAGGGGTTGGAACTAGATGATCTTTAAGGTCTTTTCCAATCTAAACCATTCTATGATAAATCAAGCTGCATCCTCAATGAGGAAACCCAGGTAGGACTAAGTAAACTGTTTGCTCTAGGGTTTTGGATTGGATAGCACAGATAAAAGTTAATCTTCATTGTATATCAAGGCTTAATACATTATGTCAAAGACAAACAGTATGTAATCATAAACACATAAATTATTATCCAATTCTCAAGGCAGAATTGATCTTAAAATTTATTTCCTTGAGTGCAAAGGGGTGAAAAAGATTCTTGACTCTCAAGGAAGACCTCTGTTTTCCATCTTATTTTTTTTCTTTTCCTTTCTCTTTCATGCTTTCACATGCACCAAAGGAATATCCAGAAGATTTTCTAAATTCCATCAGGCCCTTAGTAATCAGAGGTTCTTTACTTAACAGTGTTTAGTTTAATTGTCATTATCAGCTTTGGTGTGACTTGCTTATCAAAAGTATTGTTTCTCTTTAAATTTATTGTCATATTCATGCCTTCATTGTGTGAAAAGAGAATATGAAAAATACTGATCAAAAGTGGTTTTTTTGATGCACTTCGTAAAAGGAAGGAAGCTAAAATTATTCCTTTTATCAAGAAGATATTTGTGTGTTGGTAGATCATACTACTTGTTATTCCTCCACTCATTAGAAGTCCAGCTTAGAAGGAATTGAGGGGGGGCAGCGGAGGGCAGAGAGAGGTGGTCTTTCCACATTCTTGTTTGGGTTTTTTGCAATAGAGAAGCTATTTTACTGCCGTTGTATACAGAGGTAGTTTGGATATCAGTGTGCCGAACATTTGCATGTGTGAATGGCATCTGTTTTATAGCTTTATTCAAAAAGAGTTATTTACTGGGAAAGAAGAGGGATTTTAGTTACAGCTGGACATAAAACAACGTGGAATAGAATTATTTATTTTTTTTTTAATTCTTAAACAGGGTTATTTTCTCTTCCCCTATTCAATATTTCAGATTTCCCCCTTTTTTCAAGTTACTGCAGTTTTACGTATCTCAATTGTACAAATAATTTCTGGAAAGAGGATTTGGCCATCATTAGTTTTGAAAATATTATTTGTTATTTTTAGTTACTGTATCTGATGCTGCTACTTGATTTTGTTACACTTTTTTTTTTTTTTTTTTTTTTTTTTTNTTGCCCAGCATACTGAGGAATGTCCATGACCCGTACCTTCATACAAATAGTGTAATTTGTCCATTGCTTTTTCTTCCATTATTGATGCTGTTCCTCAAGAGAACAGTAAGGTCCTTCTTATTTAATTATCCATACAAACTAATGTCTTGAACAACCAGTCACAATTTCCTATTATATTAAGAACTGCAAGGACAGAGAAAAAAAAAAACAAATAAAGAGCTGTGTTCCATACACAAAGGATGTTTTCAAACAGCAGATAATAGGTTTCTCTGAAGAAGGGTTGAGTCTTTGGTAAGAAAAAAAATACTGGCAAAACGTCAGGTTTTTGAAATATTACTTAAATGTTCCTATGCATGAGCTAGTCTCCTATGCATTGTGTTTGATCTTCTGCTGGGTTTAGTTGCAAAAGTTAAGTTTCTTAAATTTAACTGGTAGTCTCCAGATTTATTTTCCTGGGAAAAACAAAACCTGCCTGACAACAAATGTTGAACTTGCCATTTGCCATCTGATAACCCATTGTGGCAGATGGATCACTAATATAACCCAGCTTCTTTGAGATGAGATGTTTCAACTTCAGGGTGGGAGAAAGTCTCATCCGTCTTGCCCTAAACTGTGCTTGCACAATATGGGGCACTTGCGCAGAGGCTCTAGGCAGAACTGTCCCTCAGCAACTGCAGCAGATTAACTGTGGTACTAATACAGATGTTTTCTGAGTTATGAATAAGCTTCTTAAACTTGGCCAGATGCCTTGTGGTCTTTATCTAAACTGAACACGTTTGTGTTTTTTTTTCAGAGAAGCAAGATTCAGGTTTCTGTCTATGCATGTAGAGCTATACTAAAGACATTAGGGAGAGAGGGAGAGAAGTACATGTCAGCCTACAAGTTGCGGTTTCCTGTTTATAGGGAAGCTGCTTATGTTTTCTTTTTTATTAGGAGAGATTTCAGGAGAGTTCATGAAATGTGGCCATTTTCCTAGATGTTACACATAGTTTATGTACAAAGTGCATAAAAGTTTTTCTAAGCTATCAATGCAAGATAAGATGTAGTATATGGAATAAAAATATGAAACAAATATTTGCACAATAGAGCAGATTATGGCCCTGTGTTCCTGCAAGGCAGTGACTTCATTCAGGATAATTTGAATTCATGGGACTTGAATCTTCAGGTCTTTGCCGTATATTTGTATATACATTAGTATTCACTCGCAGAATTAGTCAACAATGTTTTTCCTCTTGTGTTTTCCTTTGTTAAGAGTTTTGTAAAACTTATTTGTTATCGTGATTGGTGGTTCTTGTTTTGTCACCACAGCAGTATGCTTTTCTCTATTAACCAATTAGGATAGACTAATGGGACTCTGTTGAATCAGTTACAATGAATTAGTCTGATGAAGGTCAGAAAATGAAAAAACATTAAAAAATAGGAGAACAAACGTGCAGCTGTTTCAGTGCTAGATTTCTTTGACAAACATGTTTGTATATCAATGTGCTTGCATAACCCCTGCTATCCAAACATTGTAGTAACTAACTATGGCATTTAGGCACCTCACAAGTAGCAACTTTATTGTCCTAATAGCACCTCTGGGGACATGTATTTATTTGTATTTAAAAGAACATAGCACAAAGGATTTGTGCTTAGGATTTGGACTGAGCTTGGAAATGAACCAAATTTTGAGTTATATCCAGTGACCTATTGGCCACAATATCCATTGTCTCCCAAGAATGATAAATGAATTCATATTGAGTTTGCTTTCAATCAATAAGATGATTGACCCCCTCTTTTCACGCTATATATTTTGCCAGATATTGGTACTGTAAGTCATTGCACATACTGAAAAGTATAATAATACATTGTGTGAAAACTGTCTTGACAACTATGCATAGCAACCAGCAAGGCAGAACTAATTTGCCAAAGAAAAATGGAGAGACAAAGGCCTGAACTGAAATGGAAGGACTTGTACTTCCATATCTCTAATGACTTCATCTGAAGATTTATCAGCTTGATATATCATGTCTTCATTAAAACTATAATAATATTGCTTGTTATTTGGTTATATTGTCACAAACAAGTCTGGGGTTTTGGTTGGTTCTGTGAGACAACCATGAGGATGTAACTAGTTTTTGCAGTGTAATAAGCTCACTAACAGTAGCCATTACATGACATTCTGGAAATCCTTCTACTTACAGGCCAGAAATTCAGTTGGGAATGGGTGTTTTGTTAAGTTTTTATCCTCCTGTGCTTTGGTACATGGTTTGAATGCCACGGCTCTCTTCTCCAGCAGCCTCAACAGGACAATTCTGAGTTTTAAGGTAAGCATGTCTTAGTTGAAGAAGACAACCCATTCCCATAATTTCTGAAGTTTCTTCATACACAATACCAGCTGGTTCCTCTCTGCTCAAGAGGTCCACAACCCTTGTGTTAACTTGTCCTATTGCTTTCTGGTTAGATAAGAGCAGATGCATCTACTCAGCACATGAGTGATTTGTTTCTCTTGAAAACACTGTGCCTTTCTGATCTTGAAAGACTATTTTGGTTGCCAAATATCTGATTTATCAAGCAATTTGTTTCTGAATGTTCCTATTAGAGGAAATCTAATTTTGAATCTGGGAAATGCCACAGTGGAAAAGATAGTGCTGTTATTATGGTTAATTTACAAATTAAAAAACAAACAAACAAACAAACAAAGTTGTATAGGAGAAGTTCAGCATCTTTTGCATGTGATCATTAAAAGATGAAACAGACTGAAACTGGGACTTTAGAATTTCTATCTGATAAAAAAACACTCCTACAAAACAAAACAATATATATTTCAAACAGTTTTTAATCTGTAGTGTTGTTTTGGTGTCTTCATTCTTAATTATACTATTAATGTCAACTAAACTTTATGTTTTTAGAAATAAATTTGCTATTAAGATTTCAAAGCTTTGTTTGCATGTAATTACTGTTTAATTGCAGTTTTGTTATCTTTCATAGAGTGCTTTTGCTGTATCTTGTATATTCCCTTTCTAAGGCACATCCTTGGTTATCGAAGTATGTATCAAGCCTGTAGGAGGACATTTTCATTAGATAGGACAAGATAGGATCTTGAAGTTACAGCCTTACTTAGACATTAATTAAAGATCAAAGTATTGCTACCACTGTCACTTTGCTCTTCCCTTGTAAATATAGTTCTCTTGCCAGAAGTTTTGTGATTCTTTTGAATAATCTCTCAGGCAACTGATAAGGGAAAGTTCCCAGCTACACAGCATGCTTTAGACAGCTGGGCAGACTCAAAAATAGGACATTATTACATGTGCAAAATTAAATATAGCACTACTAATAGTATGACCTGCATGGGAGGGCTAAAAAGGTATTAAAAAAAAATTATAAAATAGTGAGACAACAAACAGTACACAGAGCAAAACGCGTCTTTTGGTAAAGTTGTTATCATTGTTGCTATGAAGGTTTTGGCTTTTTTTTTTTCCCTTCTTCTTCCTAAGGCATTGGTTTTCCAACATTTTTTTTTCTCCAATCTTCCTTTACTTTCTAAGAGTTCTTCTGTGGAAATATTTCTGTTTCATTGAATTTTCTACAGCTATACTATAGCCAACCTTATGACTTCCCTGTATTTTAAAATTGAATACTTTTTGATTGTCGCAACCATCTTTGACTCAATTAAAATGACTTCTTTAAACCTATTCTTATAAAAGAAGAAAGGAAAAGGATAAAAAAAGGTGAAGCACTTAAGAAAAAAAATAGGTCTTTCACAAATAACCTGCTTTTTAGGTTCTGAGCAAGATAGAGAAGCTGAATAAATACTTAGTGGGTTTTTTTTCTTTCTTCTTCTTTGTTTTTTTTCCAAAATTAATTTTTCAGATATGAACCTGGAGCTATTTAAATTGTTTCGTGTACCGCTTGACCGTACAATTGTTGAGTAATGGGGAATTTAGCATACTGTTGTGCCCGTTCAGGATTATTATTTGAGACATGCACAATGTTCAAGGAGATTTGCTATCATTTGTTGACCATAACAATAATTTTGGCATTTATTTTTGCTGAATTCAAGACTTTTTCCAACAAAGGAAAAAACATTTTCATCTAAACACAAAGATAAGTAGACTGCAAACACTTTTTTAGTCAAGCGGAGTTCCTACTGACCTGTTCAATCTTCAGTCAGTTCTGCAGCTCTTCAAACATTGTATACCTTGCTTTTTTTTTTCATAAAATTTCAACATCTGAAAAGAGCACCTTATTAGGTCCCAAAATTTCTGCTTTCTGATTTATTTGCTGACTCAGTAAAGGAAATACAACTTCATGCACATTTAGAAAAGCAAGTGGCTGAATGAAACACACATATAATCTCCTTCAGCTCTGTCAAAGCCTCTCCTGAAACAAGTTCTTATGGAAAGCATGTCAGAAATAACATATGAAATAGAATGTTGTCATCATCTCAGAGTATAGTGGTACATGGGTGGGATTGGACAGTTGGGTCTGTTAAGTAATAAACTCTCAGATCTGGCATATCTGACTTTTTTCTACTTCTGACTTGTTATGTGGTGTAGGCAAGGAACTCAAGATCCTCCAGACCAATACTAATCTCATGGACATTAATACCAAAACCAAATGATTGCAATGGGATTTCCTTCCTTCCTTCGTTTCCTTATACAAGAGTGGGTGAAGTACATCAACTTCTGTGAGCAATTATTTTTTAATATTTTAGGATTCTAACACCCATACTACCTGCTTATTTTGTTTATTGTTATATACAGCAGTATTTCAGTTGCAATGCTGGGAGGCAGGGATGTACCTTACTGCCTTTAAATGTCTAGAGCCATGGCAGAAACTTTTAACGACCAAATCTTCCAATGTTCTGATTATAGGGCCTTGGGTTACTGTGCTGTTGATACTGACCTGTCCTCCTTTCTGAATTTGTAGCGATAGGAATGGCTCTTCAGATGAAGAAGCTAACTGCAGTTGTTAGTCAGGGATTAGATTCTTGTTTGTTCTTGTTTATTCAGTAAATGTTGTTAGAAGAATTATTTTGAATTCATTTAGGAAATGATGTCCAAATCTTGCCCAAAGACATTGTAGAGATTAATCTCACGGTAATTTTTTATAAGTGAGCTTGAAATATACTGTTCGACCTCTTTATTAATGACCTGGACAGTGAGAAAGTGTCTGACTCAGCAATTTTATGGTGGTACAAAGTAGGGGGATCATTCAGTATGGTGTAGGGCAGGGTTGTTACTCAAAGGAAACCAACATAGTTGAAGACTGGCCTGTGGGAAAACCCATCAAGTTCAAAAAAGACAGACGTAAAGTCCCAAAACTGTGATGAAAAAAACCTGTGCAGTGGGACAAGCTGGGGACCAGCTGTATGGAAAGCAGCACTCTGGGGAAAAAGACACAGGGTTGTGGTGGGCAAGTTAAACATAAGCTAGTAGTGTTTCACCAGGTCAACTCGTGGCTTCGGGACTGGTGTTACCGACAGG
>RSEF01000005.1:40264032-40277432 GCA_003993805.1 Himantopus leucocephalus | reverse complement strand
CAGCCTCCTCTTCTCCAGGCTAAACAGCCCCCAGTTCCCTCAGTCGTTCCTCAAAGATGGGTTACTTAGCGTGGAGAAGGCAAGAGGGAAATCAGCTACATAATGGGTGGTAAGAGAAAAGACAGAGTCAGACTCTTGTGAGAGACGCGCAGCAAAACAGGAGGCAATGGTCACAGGAAAAGCCTTGATACTGTGCAAACATTGTTCAGCAAGAGCTAAAATGTTGTGTAATCAACACTGTTTTAGCCACACAGCACCATACCGGTGGTTAAAAAGTTAACTCTATCCTGACCAGATCAATAGAGTGGGATAAATATTTGTGTGGGTGCATTTAAAATAAATCTCATTATTTTTGTTTGTGATCAACAAGTCTACACTAGACAGCTTGATGGGCCATTTCTACATAGCTCTACAGAGAGCAAAGATTTGTCGTACCTGTGAATCCAGGAAGAGCTATCAGTTTACAGCTGCATGGGCTCCATGCTTGGGCACACAGCTATAGCTCTAAACTTTTGAGTTCTGTTGCTCAGATTAAAACAGGACTTCCCAACCTTTTGTATAATCTACTGTTCTATTTCTACTGCTTGTGTTAATTACTCTGTAAGGAGGAGATGACTTATTGTTTTGGGCTGCTAAATAATGCCTTTTATATTTTGGGTGATTGTTTCAGATACATACCTGTCAATGGCTGAAATTTACAGGAAACAAGGTGATAATACATTGGCAATCATCAATTATAGTTCTGCAATACAGTGCTGCCCTAAAGATGATGACATTTATTTTAGGAGAGCTGAGCTGTATTTTGAGGAAAATCAGTTGTTATTGGCCATGGATGATTATGCCAAAGTAAGTTCAATTTTTTGTACTGTTACAATAATGTAGTAACTCTGTGTAACTTTAGTAGAAGTAAACTGTATTTGGATATATCTGGTAAGTAGCTGGGAGAACAGATATCCATTCAAATAAATTATGTTTAAAAAAAATCAGTGCTGTGGAAATAAGTAATTTCTGTTACTCCTGCTGGCTAATTCAATAAATTACTGAATGTCTACAAATTATCAGCCACTAATAAGCTTGCATCACTGCTTTTTTATTTCACTTTACAGTTAATGGAAATGACATTAGGCATTAAAGGACAAAGGAATAAAAAAGAAAATCTGAGAATAAAAGAATATATTATTTTTGTGCTTGGTTAAGACTTTTAATCATTAGAAATAATAAGAATGAGGAATAACACCATGTACAACTTTATTTCTTTCATTATAGTGTTTTCAGTATAACCCAAAAAGAACAGATGCACTTATGAAACATGGAATACATTTCTTTGACCATTCAGTGTTGACTACAGCTATTCAGGATTTTACAGCTGTGATCAAGGAAGACCCCAGCAATGCTCAGGCGAGGTAGAATATATAGTTTGGCAAAAGTATTTGGATTTTAAGTGGATTATTAAAATACATATTAATATGTAAAAGACTGAATATGCATTAAACAATAATAAAGCAATTGCATTTTCAAAGAGGTGTCTAATAGAAATAGAATAAGACTTCTAGGCCATGATATTCACTGGGGAATCTTTGTATTGCTTTAATGACTTTGGATTAGTCCCTAGACCTTAATTTAGCTAAGCACAGAACCATGTGCTAAGATCCCACTGGAGTAATGCAAATACAGAGTCAGTTGAACTTAAGCACGTGCATATGTGCTTTGCTCTAAAGAGCTGGATTTAAATACATGCTCAAAGTGAAGAATGTCCGTAAGGATTACAGAGTTCTATGCCTAATTTCCATTGGTTGTCTTGATACTTCTAGTTTTAGAGTAATGCTGAATTAATGTTTTCTGTGAGAATTTTGAATTATGAATGAGAAGCATCTTTATTTTTGAACTATAATGATGATTTTGACGTTTTACTTACAAAGACTGAAAAAAAAATTATATGATTTCCCTACTATAAAATGTGACTTCTTTTTAGTATCATTCCTGCAAAGATTTACATTCTTTTTATACTCTCTTCTGGATTCATGAAAATAGATCTAAAATAAAAGTAAAAGCAGATAATCAATACCAGATTATGGTACCCGAATTTAGGTGTCAGCTTGGTGTGTCCATGGGGTGTAGGTGTCTGAGCAGACATTATCACCAATGACTCTAATCAGTACAGTTAGTAGAGTCTAGATAGACTGAATATAGACTCTTCTATAAGGCCTGGAGAGCTTGTTCAGCTAAACAGCCAGTAAGTGTATATTTTTGGATTAACTGAATTACTCTTATGTCCTTGGATTATATTGACTGGATCTTCGTCAACTGTAATGGAAAGTCAGACACCTAACATATGTTGTAGACATCTGCAAATAAACACCTAAGTTCAGGTGTCTTATTCTGGAACTGATTCCCATCCAAACTGAATAGAAATGGCTGGGGAAGGATTCCCCTATGTGTGTCTTTTACCTGTCAGTCCATCTCCTTCATCACAGGGAACCACAGAATCACGTAAAGCTTTCTTATGACATTACGTTCCCGTGTTACTAAAGTAATTTACAGATGCTCCTTAAAACTCTAACTTTGAAATAAAATCTTGACACAACATAAAGCTGCATTTGGCTTCCTGAAATCCACTAGTTCATTGAAGCTCACATGTTGATGTGTGGGCTCTGTGAATAGTCCTAGTGAGTATGATTAGTATCAGCGCCTTGTGTTTTTGTAGAGTTAAGCACGTGATTTAAATTCTTGAGGAATTGACTTCACTGTGTTAGACTGAAAAAAGAATAGTACGTATTTTGCATGATAACTCTGCATAGAAGTGGGGTGTGGCATAAGTCCCGCTTAATAGGTGAAAGCTATCTTCAGTAATACAAACCCGTAAGTTTTATACATTATGTCTTGCCCTGTTTCCCTATTTCAGGTACACTAAGATGGCACTTAGGGACATGGTTTAGTAGTGGACTTGGCAGCGTTAGGTTTATGGTTGGACTCGATGATCTTAAAGGTCTTTTCCACCTAAATGATTCTATGATAAAATAATTTTACAGCCATTGGTGTCTATTCACGCTTTTCACCTGTGCTTGTGATTTATCGTGTTTAAATATATTGCTAGCTTCCTGAATTTGAGGGAGGAATAGTGTAAAATGATTGGTCCTGATTTTGTAAACTTGTCTGTTTGAAAGAAATATTGAAGAAAAGAATGGATGTTTTCAGAAAGCTTTAATAGTAATGAGGAAAGTTTTATATTTTTTTTCTTTTTAGTCAGATTTAACAAAATCTGGTGTTTCCCATACAGAAACTGCTGCTCCAGTAGGCTGTGGAACTTGGAGAGAGTTCCATTCAACTCTGTGATGCTCAAAGCTGATACAGTTTTCTATTATATTGAACTCAATTTATGCAAGTGCGGTGATCTGCTTATATGGTATAGATTACTGGACTTTGTTCCTTCAGACTTTCTTTATTAAAATCAGAAATAAAATTGAATGTTTATTCTATTTTTCAACATTTTTTCCTGAATAATTTCTTCAAGGTTGCATGACAAAAACATAGGAAGAACTCCTGACATTAAGTTGATTCAACCTGTTAATATTATAAATAAGTCTATGGCTTCACACTATGACTTCATGCTGTAGGTATAATTTTCTAAGGGAAATTATATTTAAAGAGAAACTTTCTTCCTTATTAGGCTGTATCGAGGAAGAGCATATGCTAAGCAGCAGCAGTATAGAAATGCAATACAAGACTTAGCAGCAGCGGTTCATCTGGACCCTTCTTGTTGGTTAGCATTCTACTACAGAGGTTGCATACTACGACAGATTGATCCAAAAAGAGCTGTGCAGGACTTCAGTGTTTCTGGTATGTTTGTTTCTTGTAATGGTGGGTATGTTTATCATTGAAAAGAGGAATAACCATTCACCAGTAATTACTATACTGCAATATAACAGAGAAATTTCATGTTGCAAATATTGAAATGTATGGTTGTCATTCAGTGTTTGGTAATAACTTGCTCCTTTTCATTTCTATTAAGTTTGCTATTAGACATTGTTTCTTGCTGCTGTTGTTTTTATTGAGTTATTTTGCCTCTGCTTCCTAAGCTTTTCTGCTTCACTTTTAACAATTTGAGTGGGTGTAATTGAGAATTATAAATATGTCTTGAAGGTATTTCATGCCACAATGAACAGTTTCCATTAGGATCTATTATGTTACATTATGGTTTATCTATGATATTTTATAAAACTCCAAGAAAACTAGAGTAAAAAGTAATGTGCAAATATATGTGAATATCTGAACAGTTGACTTTTGTTCTCCCTCTCCCACAGTACTCATCAATGACACTCAGGAAAATTTCTGTTCTTTTCTTCATCGTGGGATTGTTTACTCGGAACAGTGCCAATGGTCACTTGCAATCTCTGACTTTGAAAGTGTCCTAGCTTTGGACAGGTGATTGGACTGCAGAATTTTAATATATGTTGTCTATATTCTGTTTACCTGGGGGCATAAAAGTACTAATAAAGAAAAGTAGAATCAGAACTGTTATTCAGCAAATATATTGGAATTAAACCACACAAAACCATAATGTTGTCTTCTTTTAGTATCTTTTGCCCCATTTACTATGGTCTGAGTAGAATAAAAATAATTATTAATGTATTTCAAAATTAAATTTTATTTTGCCATACATGGCAACTTGGCAAATAAATTATTCTGGTTTGGCAGACAAAAGATGGAACTGAAGTCCCAATTAAAGTTGACTATGCCATAATAATTTCATTAGTCTTTTGAGAAGGAATCTGTCCACAACACAGGTAAAAAGTCATACTAATTTTTTTTTTTCCCCGAAGGAAAATGCCCCAATGTTTTCATTAGCAAAAGCAAATAAATGGTGTCCCTGAAATAAAAAAAAATTAAAAAAATGCTGTTTGTGGTCCTTGATAGTTTGTGGCTGAAGCTGATGTGGTTTCTCTGAATTGCATTTCTTCCTACCACTTAAAAATACTTCAGAAACAGATTATATCTGTAGCAGCCCTGCTGTGCAAATGGTCTTATATATATATGCAACAAACCTCCTGTGTTAATTACTTTTCTCTAAAGGTATTGAGTTCTTGTTCAGCCTCTGGCAACCTCAACAGTCCTGTCCTGAGCAAAGGCTTCGATTCCGATCTGTGGCAGGCGTAAAGACCCCTCAGCTGTTCCTGTGTCTTGGCTCTGCTATAGGAAGTCTTGAACTTTGCCGAGAAACGGTCTGTGAGAGCAGGCTGTGCAAGATATTGCAGATCTTGGAAACCCAGGTCTTCCTAGAAGCTAGCCAAGTGAAATAACAGAAAATAAGGGAGCAGGCTAGATGGAAAACTTGTGAGCTTTGTCAGCCTTTTGAAATTACCATGTGGTTTTATTGTTGAAGGATTCAGTATTTCTTGGTGTATTCAGAATGTACAAAATTACCAGCTAGCTCTATTTCTAGTCCAGCTCCTACGACAGAGACTTGTCATCATTTCTTCACAATTCACATTTGGAGTGCTCTTTCTGGTGATCAGAGAGCCTCTGGTGTGCAACCAAACATCACGAGCCACTGAAATGGTGGTTTTTAAGGAGCTATCTCCTCTGCTGGCAATTACAAGTCTTTAGCTCAGTGTGATAATAAAATAGATGTGTGGTAAATGTCATAAAAGTAGATGAAGCCTGTGTAAGTTGTGGTTAATACAATGACATATTTCATGCAATAACAAAAGGAAAAAAATCTGTTTTTAGCTCTGTCATCTTTGCTTACCTAAATATTGGTTTGATACTGCTGTTACATCTCAATCAATACTATGAAGCTATTCGATGGTTTACTAATGCCGTTGAAATTGATCCTCTCAATGTTCAAGCCTACGTATGCAGAGCGCAAGCATATCGTAAGGTAATAAATTCCTTTTTCTTTTATTTGCTACTTAATATAGCTTTATTTATATTTATGGTTGTTGTGACTATTTTAATACTTATGCCTTGGTGTTATACAGATGTGAGAACCTGCTTATAGCTGTACGTTTCAAGTAGTCCTTGTCACCATAATAGAATTACGTACATTGCAATTGTGAAATATTGTTGGCATCTAATGCAATTACACAAACTATTTCAAGTGTCATTTTATCTTATCTACATCCGTGTACATCTTATCCGAGCTTTAATAAATTTCTTGAAATACATTTAAAAAAAATTCTGTTGAAAATATGTATTTTTTAAATATAAAAAACCAAATTTTGAAATATAATGTTTTCTAAACAGAATTTTCTTGAGAATACTAATTTTTCAGGAAACTCAGATTTTCTTCCCCACAAATGGAAGTGAAAACATTTTCAATATTTTAATTTACTGTGAAACAGAATGTATTCTACTTCTGCGTGGGATTTGAGAATGGTTTCTGCTAGCAGTTTGTTTTTTGAGACCCTCTCAGGAGTACAAGGAATGGAGTATTCAGTGTGACCTAATTTCTGTAGATTTCATTGGCAGAACTCAAACAACTGTTGTGTCTCACAGTGCTTTCTTTGTTTTCAAAATATTTTGAGAAATTGCTTACACTGTTCATTTTCTTTAGTTGTGGAAGGAAATGGCTTTTAACTCAGAGTCCATCTAAGTGGACTGGTGATAGTGTTTTTTTTTTTTTTGATACTGTCTTTAAGAACTTGTGCCTGATAGTTTGTATTGGAAGTCATCCACTAATGCTCAGGTGGCTTTTGTAGGGTTATTTTTTGATGTTTTCGGGGGGGGGATTTTTTTTATTTCAATGTATAGCAATAAAATACAGCTCAGTACATGCATTCCATCAATGCTGTTCTTTGAGAGTTCAAGTTAGCAGCTATCCCAGCTGGATGAATCCGTCCTTGTAATGATCAGTCACTGTAATGACCTCCTTTCTCCTCAGCATCTGAAGCACACTGAATGGGACCACATGCACAGACACTTGAAAAATAAATGCAAATTCATTACAGAATGAAGATTCATCAGGACATACATGCATGTGGATCTCATGACCTAATCTCCTTCCCAATAGTCCAGACTATTCTTTGGATTTTAGAAAAGTAAAGAAACTGTCTGGAGTTTGGATATGCCCTATGGGAGAGTATGGAAATATGTAGGGTAAATGTTTCAGACCTTTACTAAAACCATGTTGAGCTCCTTTACAGAGGGCATATGTGCCTTGTGAGTTGTTACCATGTGGGCATTACATCCTGCAGAACCACATTTACAGAAATAGCAATTTTGTCTCCAAATTGTGTTCATATTAGCAATTAAATTGCCTTTTTTTCTTTATAAATTACAGATTCATAATTTACCAAATGCTGTGAAGGATATAAACCGAGCCATTCATCTTTATCCAAATAAATCACAACTTTGCATATTAAGGTAGGAAAGTGATTAGTTGAGAACTTCACAGATATCTCACTTATTAAAAAAATTCCATTTGGAATGCTATTGGTAGATACCCTCATATTATTTGAAACCTGCTCTGAATGGGTTTTAAAAAATGTAGTATTTTCATAGCATTTTCAGACCTGAAGCACTTTATCTGCATAGTGTCACCCAAGTATTGTAATGTTACCTTAGAGGGAGGAACCTTGTTTCATATACAGGATTCTGCTCTTTGAGGTACATATAGTTTCTGGGGAAAAAGTAGTAAATAGATGCCATGACAAAAAGGCAAGTCGGAACTTTTAAAAAAATTAATAATTTTAAATGTTTTCCCCAAGTGGGATGGGTACTTCACAGATTTGTCTGCCGAATCCACATAATGCAAAGAACGTGAAGGATTGAGTCCAGGCCAATTTCGATTTCAACTATTCTTCTTCCCCATATTCAGCCCAGTGAGAAGTAGTGACTTTTACCAAGACTAAAAAATAAATTACTAGATAAAGCTGTTTCCTCCCCTGAAAAGCCGTAAGAACTAAGGAGGAAATGCTAGGATATTATTCCTCAGGTGTATTAGGAGAATTAGTTACTATGTTCCAGTCAATAATACTGTATTTTCCTAGTTTTAAGAGTGGGTTTGCTCAGCTTGTCTCTCAGAGCATGGTTTGGCTAGCGTGACCTCTTATACTGATGCTGATGTCTGAGGAGGCAAAAAATTGTCTCTGAAAACAGAATGTATCTATCAGCTATCAGTCCGTGGTGGATTTTAGAAACAACTATTACTAAGATTATTGTTGCAGTTCTTCAGATTGTAAGGATTACTATCTGTGGACTCCAAAGCAAAAGTGTTTTTGTAACTCCTACAATCTGAAGAGAGGTAAGCATATAATTTCTTGGTATTGTGATGTGAGAGAAAAAATTAAAAATTTGACGGATATTTCTGATGAAAAATAAGTAAAAACTTTGGATGTTTTTATTAGAAAGCATTATTTCTCCTTTTTCTCTTTTTATACTAATAAAACCGTATTTCAGTAGTATTTACCCTTTGAAAGAAATGCCTGGACATAGTTTTACTAATTATATCATTCCAGGGGACAGTATTTAATGGAGTTGAAGAAATATGAGCTGGCAAGTTTGTGTATTCACCAACTTGCAGAAAAGGATGAAGGTAATGTCAATTTCCATCAATTTTCCTAGGTAGTTGTGAACCATGGCAATGGTCTGTAACCAACGAATTGTTCAAAAAAATTAAGTCGAAGCATGCAAATAGGTTAGTTACCATGAATCAGCTAAAATATAGGAATTTATTATCTAGAGTATTTTGTTTGCATGTCTGAAGCCTTTAAAGGTAATAATGGTGTACTATCACCTGTGATTTCAGAATTTCTTTTATCTTGAGTCCTTGTTTTTTAATTCTACTTTTCAATATTGGTAATTTTTGCTTTAAAGGAATATTGAGTAAGTATTCTGTTCTGTACTTATGTACAGTCTTTCCTAACAAAATATCAAATAGCTTTAGAACTGAACCTTCCCAATGTGTTTGAACAGTAAAAATGTTGCGGTATAGTAGTTCCTTGTTATGTGCTGGGCATAAAACGGCAGTCCTGAATCTCTTGGTGAATCCATATGAATAGCCACACTGTATGAGATTAATTTCCTGTCTCTAGTAGTGATCAAGTGTGAATACACAGGGCACAAGAATATAAAAACAAAGCAGGCATATGGTGATACTTCCGCAGAGCAAAGCCTTCTTGCATGTGGGGAGAGGAAGGTAAATATTTGCAGATGTTTAGCATGCAAACTACACTCATTGATAAATAACTGTTCAACTTGAGACTTTTGTAGGAATTTAGTTTACATTTGTATTTTTATGGATGTTAAAACAAGCTTTGATACTCCAAATATTTTAATAGCATTTTAAAGTTTGCATATAATTTAAAGGTATTTTATATTGGAAAACATATAGGTTAAAGTAAAAGAGATTATTGATTTTCATGGTGGTTTCCTTCCAGAATCCTTTACATCTCAGCCTGTTCAGCAAGCACTCATTCAGTCATTTTGTCAAAATCATGATAAGGCCATAGAGTGCTTACGTGAAGCTACTGCAATTCAGCCTGAGCCTTCAATGTTTGTTATTTTAGGAAAAATACAAATGAAAGCCAAGAAAACTAAGGTTAGAAAAGTTTACATTATATATATGCCAAGCAAGACAATGTTTTTCTTTCTATATTCTTTTAATATTTTATGAAATGTGCTAGTATATAAATAAACCTTCAGAGTACCTCATTGTTTAAATTATAAGAAGACCTGAGTAGGACTTTTCAACAACAGCAGCACTAATAGTTTGGCATAAATTAGGCAATTTTACTTTTAAGACATTTAAGATGATCAATTAAAAGATACACTTAAATAGATTGAGGTCCATTATATGTCATAATTTTGCTTCTTTTGAAGTAAAATAATACAGAAGTATGTCTAGCATTTTTTTCCTAATAAAATGCAGTACTAAAGTTTAATTCATGTGTGTGAACTGAATATATAATGTATAGTTACAGATAGTTTCTCAACTTTGTGAATATATTCATATGTCATAGGGTTTAACTAATATTGTCACTCAGAGGAGTCCTGCAGTTAGCCAATATTTGAGGCCTGCAGCATTGTTGAAATTGGCCGTATGGATTAGCTGTTTCTTTTTGTACACTCATATTTGTTTATACAAAGTATATGTATAGACTCCTGTTTCCCTAAACACAACAGCAGCAAGCAACAGGTCGTCATAGGACCTTGAATCTATCTATCTATTAAGTTGTATGTTTGAAATGCACAGTCTTTCCATTTCCTCTTAGCCTTGTGTTTGCAGGNCTTTTTGTACACTCATATTTGTTTATACAAAGTATATGTATAGAGTCCTGTTTCCCTAAACACAACAGCAGCAAGCAACAGATCGTCATAGGACCTTGAATCTACCTATCTATTAAGTTGTATGTTTGAAATGCACAGTCGTTCTGTTTCCTCTTAGCCTTGTGTTTGCAGANGTTTGCAGGTTCTTTTAAACAAAAAGGTGTGCATTTTGTAAAAATTATATTCCTGCTTCCTGGGCTTGTACCAGATAAAACCTCTTGATCCATTCAGGGTTTTTGGTTAGGCTTGGGTGTTTTATTTGTCTCAAACCATAATGGGACTAGTTCTGCTGTCTTTGAAAGAATGCTAAGTCAAAGACGGTGATCATTAGTACCCTCCAATTCAACCCATTTCTGTTGTCATGGTTAAAAGGATGTGTGTTGGAGTCATTCCAGGATTTCTCAGAGTGCTTCACCCAGAAGTGAGGACTTGCACTGCCACCTCTCCTGGAGAGGAATGACACAATACTCTCAATACAGGAAAATGATCAGACTTCAGGCTATAGTACCCTGAGAATCAGCTGTGCCTATAGAATTATATGTGAGTGAGTTCAGGTATCTACAGTTCTTTTTCCTCTTAAAATAAGAGTAATTTTGAACTGTAGGGATGGAGAAAAATTATTTTTAAATAGCAGTAAATGCAGACCTGTTTCATTTAAAACTTCTACTATCTTGACAACTTAGTGAGGCAGGTGTAGTGTTTGCAGACAGCCCTAGGGGCATTGGTATTTCAAACTGAGTTTTCTAAACACACACTTCTATCTTGAAAGACTCACTTAAGAAAAAAACACTATAATTCTTTTACTCTTCTTGATATTGAAACTTTCAACTGTGGTCCCTTCATAATCCACACAAAAAAAAAACCTGTTCTAAATTTTTTGGTTGTTTTCCTTACACTTTCCTTTAAACCAAATTATTATTAAATACACATAAGNTCTTGATATTGAAACTTTCAACTGTGGTCCCTTCATAATCCACAAAGGCTGACGAATAGCTTCTCTTTAACTGTTCTTAATTTTTTGGTTGTTTTCCTTACACTTTCCTTTAAAGCAAATTATTATTAAATACACATAAATTATTGTCCAGATCTAGGAGACATGGTAAGATCCTGAGAGGCTATTCACTTCAGTTCCTTCAATGCCTATACAGAATTGATCCTTTCAATATATTTCTTAATGGTTGTTAAATTTATGGAGGTAGTCTATGGAATAAAGAGTTAGTCATTATTTACATAAAGAAACCTGTAGCAAGTACTTAATTATTATCAGACTCCATCAAAAGATATACCCTTTCTTCCCGAGGAAAAAGTAAAATTAATAAATAATTATAATTAACTATGTACCTAATAACAGTATAAATGAACTCTATGTTATTTCCAGATCATGTACTTTAGCTACTTTGTCATATATAAATAAAACTCAGGAATATTTCTCTGTTTTTCTGATCAGTTATTAATATGAACCATTCAGAGATTGAGTGTGTTGAACTCCAGCAACATCAAGAAACACTGGACTAGTCATTTTTACCATAATGTTCCAAAGACTAAGAAAAAGACACTGAAAAATAATTTAAAAGGTCTAACAAATCTTGCAGATTTTCAGTTAAGTCCTTTATAACTATTAATATTCTCTGTATTGCAGGATGCTGTGAGAAGTTTTAAAAAAGCTATGAAGCTCCTGATGACGACAGCAAAAATCCCACCTAATACATTTGAGGCTGCAGAAATTTATTATCTCACAGGCCTGTGTCGCATGGAGCAAAAAAGTTTATTACGGGTTCGTATTAATTATATAGAATATATTAGCCTTTGACTCCACTGCTTGTAAACAACAACTATGATAACTGAGTGAACAATTTAAATATTTTAAACAGACTCCACCGCCTTCAGCAATTTTCTTTTGAATTCATGATGTACATTAGACTGTCTTGCAAGTTTGAGAGTAATTTTTCCAGTGCTAATGTTACGATTTTTTTAATTAATGCCATTAATTGCCATTCTGATGGAATAAAAAACTTCCTGAATTTCTTAACTGTTAATAAGACCTGTCTTCACAGGTCTTGTAGACAACACTCATGTGGGAGTATTGGTGGCTTAGAGAATTGGTAGTAAACTTGGACAAAGGAATTCCTAGATTATTGTGTTATGGAGTTGGTTGTAATTTGTTAACTGTTTTCTATATTACTATAACTCATAACACTCCTAGCTGGTTCTCTTTGGCACTTATGTATGATACTTAAGAAATAAACTGCATTACCGAAGAAAAATATATTTCCCTTCTTTCAACAAAATCAATACTTTTAACTATATTAGAGACTTCTTTGTTGAAAACTGTTGAAAGCCTATCAGTGAGCTTTGTGGCAGGCCTAGTGTGAGTTCCTGTGAATGTTTTCTGTGTTGATATTTTAGTAAATATGTTTCAGTTGTTGACTTGCTAAAGGGCTCAAGGCAGAAACTAGAAACATTTGAAATATCAGAATTTCACAGGGAAGAGAAAAATTTCTTGCCCTGTCTGCTTCTGTGATGGGTTGACGCTAGCTTGATGCCAGGTGCCCACCAAAGCCACTCTATCACTCCTCTCCTCAGCTGGAAAGGGGAGAGAAATTATAATGAAAGGCTTGTGGGTCGAGATAAGGACAGGGACATCACTCAGCAATTACCATCACAGGCAAAACAGACTCGACTTAGGGAAAATTAATTTAATTTATTGCAAATCAAATCAGAGTAGGGTAATGAGAAAATAAAAACTAATCCTAAAACCCCTCCCTTCTACTCAGGCTTAACCTTACTCCCAAACTCTCCACCTGGTTCCCTGGCTTTGTCGTAAGTGATATTCTTTTGGAAGAATGTTGTCAAAATTGTCTGAACCCAGGACCCAGGTCCTGCACTTGGGTCGGGGCAATCCCAAGGGCAAATACAGGCTGTGACGCAAATGGATTGAGAGCAGCCCTGAGGAGAAGGACTTGGGGGTGTTGGCTGATGAGAAGTTCAGCATGAGCCGGCAACGTGTGCTTGCAGCCCAGGAGGCCAACTGGGCTGCATCAAAGGTCAAGGGAGGTGATTCTGCCCCTCAACTCTGCTCTGTTGAGACCCTACCTGGAGTACTGCCTCCAGCTCTGGAGTCCTCAGCACAAGAA
>RSEF01000005.1:40229992-40263932 GCA_003993805.1 Himantopus leucocephalus | reverse complement strand
GATGATCTTAAAGGTCCCTCCCAACCTTAACAATTCTATGATTACATGATTCTATCTCTCTCAGCCTTTCCTTACACAACTTAGGCTCTAGACCCCTGGCCATCTTAATGGCTTTCCAATCGACTCTCTCCAGCTTGTCATTCTCATGCCAGGGGTTACAAAACTGGACAAAGTATTGGAGGTGCAACATCACAACCTGGCAGAGGGGAATCACTTCCACTGACCTGCAGGGCCTGGTCTGTCAAATAGGTGGTATCTCTCCCTTTTAAGCTCCTCCTTCCCAGTTCAAAGGGTATGGCAGCACAGGGCTGACTGAAGCACAACAGCACACTGTCTCCGTTACAGGATTATTATCAGCTTTACCCATTAAATTAATGGATATACTTTCCATCAGTCCTCCTTTTTCCTTCTTTTTTTTCTTTCATTTTTTAAAAACACACTAAAGTTAAGTACTTATTTTTGCCTTAGAAACCTAACTTCTGTCCCAAGCCTTTGAATATTCATGTCTGCTTTATAATCTTTTTATAATATGGATAAAACAACTGATGTAAGGTTAAAAACATACAAAAACATTTGAAAAACTAGGGCCAGCGGCAACTAGAGAAAAACACTATGAAAAAATAACAGTTAAGTTACACTTCAATAGATACTTACCTGCTTTATTTTTGCTCCATTTAGTTATAAAATTCAGGTCATCCAAAGCAGCAGAAATTCTGTCTTGATAGAGGTAAATCAAATGTCTATGCCAGTAAGCATTAAGCAGTAGTGGTTCTAAGCTTATAGCCTAT
This sequence comes from Himantopus leucocephalus, assembly GCA_003993805.1. Taxonomy (NCBI): domain Eukaryota; kingdom Metazoa; phylum Chordata; class Aves; order Charadriiformes; family Recurvirostridae; genus Himantopus; species Himantopus leucocephalus. The sequence continues at coordinate 40,263,144 of RSEF01000005.1, read as the reverse complement.
AAAAATAATAAGTAAATAACCTATTTATATAGCAGAAAGAAATTCTCAAATTTGCTAACAATGGTACATAGGAAATGAGAACGTTTTTTGCACTGAAATGATTTTTTTAAGAAAATTCCTAGGCTGACAAACTTTTATTTAACCTGAAAATCTGAAAAAATTTACTAATGTCACTTGTTTATCCAAAAGCATCATGTACTTACACATATGCAGAATGAGAGTCCAAGCTACCAGTATATTCAGCGTAAAATATTACCCAGTTGGGATATTACCATGTTTGATGATTTCTTTAAAATAGTTATCTGAACTATATCTAGAAGTCAGAATTCTTCTACTTGAAAGTAAGAAATAATTAACCTGTCCCTGTGAAAAAGGAATCAGCTTTTCAAACCATGCTGTTATGATTCCTATAGAAAATACTTAACATTCCCTAACAAAAATCACTTGACAGATATTATCAATCAAATAAGATATTTCACATATGTTCATTATGCATAACATACACTTAACAGCCATATGGAAATAAATATAGAGACTGATACAAATCTGAGACTGTTCTGGTACAACCGTAATTCTGAAATTTTGGTATATAAACTATTTCTAGGATCCACAAACTACACAACAATTGCGTTCATATATCTTAAAAAGTCAATGGTGTTTTCACTAAAATATGCAATAGCAATGGCAAGCAATTTTGACAGTTGATGTCGGCCCACTGGTCAATGAACCACTGTGCCAGGGTGTGGAATTTTTAGCCTTTCAGACCCTTGACAGTCTGTTTCTAAAGTTTGGGGTGAATAACAAAGACACAAGATAATCACTGAGTTTCTATGAATATAGTTGTTCTTTTGGTCAGATAATTTAGGAAGTTTGGAAGATAATATGTACAGATTGCAGGTGCATAAAATAGGTACCTATGTCCCATTAAAAATAAAAATTGTAAGTTTATCCCCAAGAGAAGTATTAACAGAAATGGTGTTATAAAAGTAAATTTCACCCTAAGACAATCTGAATTTTGGGAAAGACAAATTCTAGATACAGAGTAAAATCTGAAGGGTGGATTGCACTGCAGGAAACACTGTGAGCCTCCTTAAAATTGAGACTGTTAGCTGAAAGGAATGCAGAAACCAACATGAAGCCATTGTTTTGTTCCTCTGCACATTTCCAAATATTTCAGCTGACTGAGCTTTGCATTTTAGCAAAAGAAATGCTACGTACATTATTTAAAGGTGCCTGTTACGATTGTTTTCAAGGACACTAGCAGACTGATGGTGTTCTACTCCCACAGAGCAATACCAGCACAGAAGATCTGGATCATGAACCCCAAAGCAGCTGCTTCTCTAAACACCTAATGCGGTGTTAAGAGCCAAGATGTTCGTTGAAGAAAGAAGGACATCTTTTCCTGTACAACACTATACATAGGATTAACTGCTTTGGGGTCTCAACCTGATTATGAGTAGCTGTGTGTAATACAGGTGTTAAATGACAATGAGAATACCATACCGAATGTACAACACATGACCCAAGTTTCACAAACGTACAGAACTATACCATTGCTTAAAGAATGCCTTTGAAAGCTTTTACATCTTCCACGTTTAAATTACAGACTTTAAAAATACTCTTTTAATTTCTGGGGTTTTGGGAATGTTTTTATTCTGTTTTGATTGTTTCTTTCTAGTTGTGCAGGATCTTGGGCAGAAGTAATAGCAGGTTTGTAGCACTATAAAGGGAACTTAAAAGTGTTGAAAAAATAAACGTACATGGAAAAACACTAGTATTGTTGTATAAAATCTTAGTGTCAAATGATAGTTTAATTACAAACAGGAAGCATATGGCTTTTCAATTTATTTGCTTACCATGCCTACGCAGAAATTAAAAATATATTTGTCAGCTTTGCCAGCAGCAAAACTTGAAGCAAAAGACTTTCTGTCCTTTTTGTCTATTCTATCTCCAACTCCATTTAGGAGTGTTGTATCCTGAGAAAGGCTCTCCAAACAAACATTATGGTGCTTGGAGAACACTAGGGTAAATAAACACAGTTTATTTAGAAGAGCCTGCATCCTCATTCCTCTGGGACTAAACTTGGATCATGCTGTCATACAAAGGTAAAAGGTGGCAGCATTCAGCTAGTTATCAGCTCTCCTGCTTCTAGTTCTTCCCTGTTGAAGAACTCAGACACTCAAAAAAAAAAAAAAAAAAAANGGATAAAAGTAAAACTTGACATCAAACTTACTTTTTCCAAGTCATCCATAGCTGACTTTAACTTGCCCAGCTTTCTTTGTATTGCTCCGCGCCTGCAGTAGTGAAAAGCCGAAGGATGATCTTCCTTTTCTATCAGCTTAGTCAGTCTTCTTACTTCATTTTCTAAATCTTCAATACTAACTGTTGCGCCTTCAAGAAGAACAGGCTGCATTGAGTCAACTAGTTCTATTTGTAGGTTTGCTTCTCGAGAGTCTACCATCTCAGTTCCTTTTAGTAATTTAGTATCCTTCTCAGAAGCAGTCCCACGAGAAGGGAAAGTTTCATCAAACCAGCAGTTCCATATTCCATGGACCCACATGCGAGTAGAAGTTTCTTTTGGAATTCCACCCCTCACTTTTGCAAACTTTTCAAAATCTAACAAACAAGGGATGCTGTGGCTCTGATATTGTTTGGTTGCTGAAGACACCTTGATACTGAATTCATCATGAATAGGAAGCCTTCCCAGAGACACAGACCTAAGGAAAAATATATTAAAATTATTAACTAAAGGTTCCCAGATATATTAATGATATCAAATTGCAATCTGCCAGTCAACAACTATTCAAAAACCTATTGTTAGCTCTCTTGTTAATGATAATTTTTTAACTTATCAGCCATTTATCAAAATCCATTATTGAAGCTGCAGGTAAGCAAAATTGTTCTGAATGATTCATGTCCCCAGAACATTCAGCACTTATCCATAGTTGCATGCTTTTTCCTCCAAAAGCTTCTAATTTAGGTTTACAAGGACAATGCTAAACATAAGAAAGGACAATAATTCTGAGTGGACAATTACTAGCCTGCCTAAATGATGATAAAACCTAGATGGATGAATATATTGATGATAGATCCCAATGATATTAGGAAGAGGCCATGAAAATATAAGCAGAAGCAGCACCACCCAGAGGTGAAAAAAAAAAAAACCACTTCCATTTACAAGGACATTTACAAAATTATAATCTGGGAAAATTCATAGCTTCCAAGATGAGAGCCTTCACAAATGTTCAATATCAACATCTGCTCTGAGACAACAAAGTGAAAGAAACAGAAGCCTTTAACAAAAACACTTAATCTTTATCACAAAAAATACTAGCCTTGCTAACACAGAAGGGAATACGAGAAGGAAATACAGAGAAAATATGTTGTACATATATATTTTTAATACTATGTACCTAATATTTATAAAATTTTATAATAAGGATCCTACTAGAAAAAAAAAGGGAAATTACATAAAAAACGTAGCAGGCTAACGCGTGAATGGCATGCAAAATACTACAAAGATGAAATCCCTTTGGTTTAGCAAAACTGATATGAGAGCCTTAGACAGCAAAGAACATAGAGTACCCCTGTCTAAAAGAAGACTTTGGAAAAAGGCCATCTTATCCCTTAGTCACAGCTCACTATACCAGTATATCACACCATTTGAGTATCTTCAATTTTCTTAAGAACAAACCTACTGAAAGGTGCCCAAAAGCAAAAAAAAATGAGAAGATGAATGGAAAACTGGCTTGAAGGACCAGGCCTGAGCATCATTTTAAATACAATGTGGACATATATGACTGTACACAAAAATAGACAACATTTGGGGGTTTTTTGCAGGTCACACTTCAAGCATAAGTATTTAAGAAATATCAAAAAATTAGCAAGAACATTAATTTTTTTTATACTTGTATATTTTCTGAAGTAGCCCACATCTGAAGTAAGTAACTAATAAATATTCACTAGAAAAATATTTAAAGTGATACATGAAAACAAAGGCAAAAAGCAAACTACTTGTTTGATTTAATCTACGAAGTTCATGGTACAAAGCAGGTTAGTTGAGCCTAGCATTTCTGTTTCCTAAGAACTTTGGATTTCCCCCTTGTCTTTCAGAAGAAAGAAGTTTGACCACTTTAATCATGCATTTACACTTAGATAAAACTTTTTCTGTTGTTGCATGAAGCAACACCATTTCCATTTAAAGTGCAGTACATACTAAATGTCCTAAAGATACCTGAGCAGTATGTATTTTTTATTTGCATTAAAAAATATATATTATTCCCAAATAACTAAACTATTATTATTTAATTTCAGAGCAATATTTAATATTTAAAAATATAAAACCTGTAATTAGATAATACGGCTACGAATTAAAACACGTTCTTTAAAAAGGCTATACACATTAATTAAAAAAAACCTTTTAAGAATCTTTGGGGGTATACTTAATTTCTTAATCACAGCTTCTAATTTTCTAGGATTTATTATTTTCTTTGATTTCTTTGTTTTCTTTCTTCTTGGGAAATCAGTGTATTTAATCCCAGCCTTTTGAGGTTGCTCCACAAGAACAAAGTCATTCTCACTATCCTCTTGTCCAGTCAAAGTAGGCATTTTTTCTGCTGGTCTGTCTGTCTGCATTGACTGAGGATCATCACAGATTTGATTCAATAGATGCTTAGTAGGGGAACTTTTCCCGATCTCTGTCTCAACCTCTGGCTCAGTTATCCGTTGCTTCATAACCTTCAACTCTTTCATGCTGGTTTTGAAATTAGATGACATTTTTAACGTAGTTTCATCTTTGAAAGCAGTCATCTCCAGTGCTGAGACTGATCTTTTAATCAAACTTGTCTGTTAATAAAAGGAAACTTAATTTATTTAGATGTTCATTTGAAATAAGATTTATATATCACATTTCCTTAGTTTTAATGGACTTGATTTTATTTTACATAAAATTGTAAAGGAAAAAAAAGTGACATGGGAACTACACTGTTGGAAAAAAAAAATTACAGTATTTAATGGGAAAAAATACCTGCATACCTCAGGTTATGTGTCAAAGCGAAGAGATGTGAAACATTAACTTAAAGTTATTTGAAGCTCATAAACAGCTAAATCTTTAAAAAGTATCACAAGAAATTTGAATTAAATACCTTTGAGGCTCTCACTTTTGCATGTAATAGGAAAATATTAAGTTCATTTCAGTTCAGTGGAAGAATTTCTTCCACAAAATCACAGTTCAGGAACAAATACAAGTAAATATAAAATAATACCTCTGAGCTCTCACTGTCAAAAACATTGGGTAAGGATTGGCATCTTCTCAGTAAAATTTTTGTCTACAGATAAAACAAAAAGCAAAATAAGGCTGAATTAGTCTGACACAAATACAAATAGAGTTTTCTGATACATTCTGCTTTTAAAAGCAGAGACTGCCAAAACCAGAGCTAATGTCCAAAGAAATCTCTATTTTCACCAAAAAAAACACAACCCCACCTTTGCCAGAGTGAAGGCAGGCTGGATTACTGGATGTCTTAAACCCATTCCACTGCCAGATGTCAAAAAATCCAAAACACATTCAACATACTCATGTAGATTAATGCTGAAGAGCAAGCACAATCAGTGGACATACTCTATATATGTGCTGTAGATGCTCCAGTCTCAGAACACACTATGAATATGCCATACTGTTGATCACCTAGTGAATTTACTGGGTGTATGGAGATGTCATTCCAATGAACATTTTTTAAGCTGGACGCTTCTTAAAAGTGTCATGTATGACATTAGTCACACACACATTCCTATCTTGGCAATCCCAGACAAAAAAATGGCCACATAATATCACCACAACCATAATTTCCAATGAGAATATTACTTCTTCCTGAGAATCTGTACGTGCTTCATCTGTTTTTTAATTGTTGTTATTGACAGACCTACTTGTACCACAGTAACAGTTTTCTTTTTCAGTAAAAGAGACGCTCCCAATAGGTCCACACATAAACATGGAATAAAATACAATATTTTAGTAACTTCAAACTTTATTACTTCCAATTATTATATCTAATGGCCCAGTCAACCTGCAGGCAAAGGACTACCAGCACTTTTCATCTCTGCTGGACAATTCCAAATCAGTTTATAGTTACATATACAGCCATAACCTCTCTGTGCCTGAAGTCAAACATGATACAAAATTCCAAATAGTTTTTAGCCAAACACAAAATAACTACTGTAAGTTGCTGTTGCCAGAGGATGTAGATGTGCAAAGCTGATCGCAGAATTCTTCCATTTTGACATATTAAATAAGATTCTCATTATTTCTAGCCAGCTTGTGCAAGAAATGTTCAAACCAGCAAGCGTTCCTTTACCATCATCAAATTTATCATTTTATTCCACTTCCATGTCATCTACAAGTCACATACTCTTGAATGACATATGCTCAGACAGCCACAGTCACTATTAGAAAAGCTTCTTTCAAGCACAAAAGCAAGCATGTCTTGCCCAGCATGTTTCACTTTCAAATAGGAAACACATTATCCGACAGATCTGAACTGCTCTAATAGTGCAAACTTGCAGATGGAGCCCTAAATTTTAATATAAAACAGTGCCTCCAAACACTAAATTATACCTGGGATCTCAGCTGCTGTAATAATGTGCTAGCCTCAGTTTGTCCATTTCTGGCTGCAAATACATCCACACATGCATTATTTTTCCTCAGTTCCGGCTGAGGTCTCCCCTACATTGCCAGTCAGTTCCAATCTTTCAGCTGTATTTTAGCCACCAGAACACTCAGTTGTACCTCAAATTCTCTGGTAAAGAAATATTTTCAGCTTACCTCCCATGGCATTTTGGTAAGCTTTTACCCACTTCTGTCTCTCAGATCTATTCACTTGAAATAGCTAACCTTATGTAAACACATACAACTGAACACTATCATTGGCCACTTCAGGTTCTCTGTGGAGCCTACAGCTCTTGCATCCTACATTGCCTCCACGAAATAGATCAACGGTGTTTGAGATAGTCAGGATTCTGCAGCTGGAAAGACTCACACTGCAGCTTAGAGCCACGCTTCAATCTTTCACTTGCAAATGACCTGCATAGAATTGCCTATCCTTTAATATTACATTCAGAGAAATTCTAGATTAAAAAAAAAATATCACACGCTTGGAAACATCTCTTTTCCCCTATTCTGCTTCTTGACTCTTCCAGATTTGTAGATGTCTGGGCATAGTGAAACATCCAGTAAGCTGCTCCATTGAGATATGTTATATTACTCAAAACCTGTTATTTACATCACAAGACCTCCTCTAAATCATCATCTAGTGCCATAATAATGCAAAATAAAAATTATCTTTGAAATACTCAATGACTCTCTCCAAGTAGTCTCAAGTTTCAAAAAGTGTGATTTAGCATTTTCTACCAATTAAAAAATAAACAAATACCTAACATAAAATTGTTTCTTGAAGTCAATTATATAGAAATATTTTGTCTTATGACTAGATCTTCAAACAAGTAATTGTTTTGGTAATCTTAATTTTTAGTGTTACATTAAAAAAAAATTGTACCATAATACACACCAGTCCATAATCATAGAAACCACAATCATCTTGCTCAGCTTCTAACTCTTCTTCATCATCAGTGAAAAGGTCTTCAAATACAACATCCTCAATAACATTGCTCTGAAATATTAATGTATTTGCATACTTGAATATGTGCAATACTATTATTTTAGTCAGCTATAGGAAACAGTAACAGATAAATACATTATAGGCTTTATTTATTTGAGCTAAAGATTATGATGATCAAGACCAAGATCACAGAAGTCACTTACCCTAGGCTTCTGATGGAGCACGTTCTTTAATGTGATCAAGAACTACATGGTGCAAAAGGGGTAGAGACCTGAGGAAACTGATTATTGCTACCTGATTGTCTAAAGTTTTTATCTTTAGCTTCGGTAATTTATGTCAGGTCGCAGTAGTCCATATAGTAACAAGAACACAGCTCTCAATTTCATCATAGTAAGGCTAGGAGATGGGGAACTATGTGAAGTTTATTCCTGCATTATTCCTGCTATCAATTAATCCATGCATAAGTGTGTTTTATCACTTGTACAGCAGTGTGAACTGGTCATGAAATGCTAGTTTCTCTGTAACCTTTGCCATGTGAAGGTGCAGAGTGCTACAAATAGGGGCATACAATAGGCATGCCCTTTTACATGAACGGCCCACCTCTTGCGATAATGTAATCACAGCGGTGATTTTACATTCAAAACATTTAAAAAGTCAAAAACATTGGCATTTTCTAAAATGGACTTTGTTAAATATAAGAAATATTTTTCTCTGTTTTAATAGAAATCACTGCCAGCATAACACAGCAGAAGAAAAAATATGCAAAAGTAGCTTTCAACATAAATGTAAAGACATTAAGTAAGGTAATACAATAGCAAGTGATAATTAAAGATAATTACTACCAGAAACTATATTATTATAGAAAATTAAACAATACTATTCAATACATATTATTACGAATTGTACAAGACTTATATACCATGCTTACAATATACAAAAATGTTAATAAACAGCATAAAATACAACTATTACAGTTAACAAATATAATGTTAGAAAAAGATGTATATTTCTGCAAAAGATGGGAACATTAGAAATACATTTAAAATATTTACCTCATATGTAGGAAATAAAATTTCCTTTAATGAAGAAATTGGAGTAGAGAATTTTGGTGGAGCTGGAGCCCAAAACATTTTTAAAGCTTCTGGATAAATGGAAACCTTCAAAACCAACACAATTCAGTTATCAAATAACATAAAACCACTTTATAAATGTCTGCACTGAATCTGAACTATTAGATGATAAAATGATGTCTTCTGCTAAACATGATTTTGTCGAAAACAATCCCACCAAATACAATGAAATCTTAAGAGGCATAGGGCTCCACATCCTGAATGAACTACCTGGTTTGCTCTTTTAGTGTTTTTGTTTGCTATTAATTAGCACATTAGCATATCTTATTACATCAGAGAAGGAATTGAGAACTGAGACAGGAGGTTTCAGAACAACTCTCCCCATTGATGAAAAAATGCATACACATTTTTGTATTGCATATTGCCAAATGTTGAAAAATCAGCAGAACTTTAATTCCAAGGTGTTTTGTTCTTCTGTTGCATGACACAATAAAAAAAAAAATCCCCTGGATTTTGTGTCTTCATTTGTAGCATTGTGCATATACAGCACACATTTATTAAAATTATTTCTTACTTTCTCTCCTAACAGTTGCAGTTGTGGCTTTTTAAGATGATATTCAGCTGCTTTTTGGCATTCGGTTAGACTTTTTGATGTATGAGGGGGAAGAAAGTGAATCCCATCTGTCCGATTATTCTGGAATTGCTCTGAAATAAGAACTCCTTCATAACAAATTCTGCAGTAACATAAAAAATGAATAAATTACTCTGATTATGTCAGATATTAACACCACAGAAATAGCTTCGTTGCTAAAGACAAAGAAAATTAGGTAAAATTTAAATCAAATCAGGAATAAATGATGAATAAAACTTGTTTTTTTCTAAACTACAGATTGAAATGACTTAATATACAATGCAAACCTGGTGCCAAACTTGAAATTTTTGTAGTCACACACCAAATAATTTTAAGACAACTTTCATGATCAGGTCCATGGGGTTTATTATAGAAGTCACAAGAAAAATTTAACACTAAGCTCTAAATTAGTATGAAATGCATTACCTGTGCAACTTCATGCATGGCAAATACACCACTCCAGTGATATGCTTATAGTCAGATACACTTAAATGCCAAAGGGAACTGATTTCAGCAGGAATGTCTGGCTGGTTTTGAACAGCACCTTATGCGATTACTTGGGAATTGGATTCTGATTATTTTTTGTTTGCCCTTTTTTTAAATAAATCTACCTATGGAAAACAACTCACAAAAGGAATTTTTCACTTTAGAAAGCTGTAGTTTGAAGTAATTATACATCCCAATTTCCTNCGATTACTTGGGAATTGGATTCTGATTATTTTTTGTTTGGCCTTTTTTTAAATAAATCTACCTATGGAAAACAACTCGCAAAAGGAATTTTTCATTTTAGAAAGCTGTAGTTTGAAGTAATTATACATCCCAATTTCCTGTTTAAACACAGGTTCAATTTCCAAAACCAGTGAACACTTTTACACAACACAGTAACTAATAACTATGCTTATATACGCATATGCATATATATATATATAAAAATTCCTGTAATAACTGTTCTACCTCTATTTCCTTTGCTCCTGGCACCTCTAAAGGGAGATNTAACTAATAACTATGCTTATATACGCATATCCATGTATATATATATAAAAATTCCTGTAATAACTCTTCTACCTCTATTTCCTTTGCTCCTGGCACCTCTAAAGGGAGATTCAGATTTGAAGGATCTATTACTACTACCAAGCTGGTAAAACTATTTTAGAGATCAGTAGCAACCACTATTGACATTTATCACTTAAACAGATAATTTACAGGATTTATATATAGAGTTATAATGAATATTTTTATTTAACAGAGTACAAGTTACATTTATATGTTTTGCTGTTCTTCTTGTAGCTTGTTTAATAGTAAATAATTACTTAAGTTCTCACTTCTATTGTTCTTACTGTACTAGCAATTACAAGCACAGAATGTAATAAATGGTGAAATACATAATACATATACAAAAGAAAAAGAGAAAACACCCAATTTCATATATTCAGGTATCCATATATGTATCAAAATTAAAATGCACAACACATGAAACACTTGACTTTCCTCAATACATTGGCATATGCCAATACTGACATCTACTGGTGTTAGTCAGGTTCGGGGTAGTTTTTATGCAAACACTAAATTAATAATGAAGTTTCTTTGTGCATTCATGGAACTAAAGTGTGTAACTTCCGTTAATTTCAATTCCACTGTCAGACATATGTCTGCTATAGTGGACTTGATTCTTATTTATGCTAATTGCAATGTATTTCCCTTTTAAGATGTAGTTAAATTATCAGAATACTGCGTAAACCAGGGGGTCTCAACACAACCGAGAACAAGCCATTTGATTTAGCAAACAAAATGCCTTCTGAAGTAGATTTGGACGTTAAAAAGGAATCCTTAAAATGTAGCACTAGCCCAGAAGTTGTAGTTCTTACACCGAGAGAAAGATTATAGACCTGGGAGTAGTTCTTGAACTCTTTCTGGAATGTTCCTTTCTTCAAGTGGAACTTTTGACAAAAGACCTATTTCTTAAAGAGAAGAAAAACAAGAACTGAAAACCTAACTTTTGACAAGTGTTTGGCCTTCCTAGTTTTTCTTCACATCTAAGTGTTTGGTGGTTCGGACTCTTCAAGGTGAGTGTCTGCATAAAAGGAATATCAAGTGAAGCTATGCAAGATACAAAGAGGTATAAAACAATCAAAATATTCCTTAGTATTTGGCAGTTAAAAGTGGTTTAAGTGAACAATGTAAAAAGAGCTGTCCCTCTTTTAGGGCACTTTGTCATAAATCGTTTTCACTTCAAGGAGTTTATACTAAGCAATCAACTGTGAGTTAATGCGAAACAACATTCAGACTTCTCATTTCTGGAAGAGAGAAGCAACACGGAGGAAAGATTCAAGGAATAATAACACTAATCTAACAATTAATTAAATTCATTAATCTAATTCTGTTCCTATCTGCTGGTAAAAAACTCTAAAATCAGAATGTCTCATGGAGATGCAAGCATTCCTGCATGAAGGAATCTTAACAAACAACATGAAGCTACAAATCCCATTAAAAGTTTTGTAGGATATCTGCCAGGAACAGGTTTGACTACCCATATATAACCTTCATAAAATATATATTTAGCTTAATACTTGTCTTCATGTCTAAAACAGTAGGTTTTTTAACTCTCAGATAACCAATGCCTGCAGAGTATGCCAAGATTAAACAGGAGAGCAAGAGCAAGGCACCTTTGCTACCTGATGAAATAAACTTAGTACAGTCAATCCCAGCACAGAGTTGTAACTGACCTTGGGAAGTTTACACCTTGATAAATTGATGCACCCTGCTCTGCAAGACATTTTTTGCAGACATGAACAAAAATTTATATATATTTTTAAGCCTGTGGATATTTTTCATAAAGATGACAAGACTTCAAAGCAAGAAAATTATTGCTTTCTTGATCTGATCTACTATAAAATCCTACCACTGTAGGCTTCTTTGGACTTTGTTACAGTCAAACAAGACTCTTTCAAGGAAGAACTCAGAACTAGTACAGAAAAAAAATTAAAATAGATCTATTGCTATTTAAACAATTCACAAAATCATTTGAATTTTACTATCCACTACACAGAAATCATGCTTACTCCCACATAGATCATTTGTATTTGTAAAATTAACTAAATGCGGGGAATTGGTCAGTAATGAAATGTGAACAGCTTCAACGGACCTAAATCAGTGTCAGGTAAATTATACCTTTGACCTTCAAGGCTCACATAAGGCAACCAGTTTTAAAAATTAAAAACAGACGGTGATGGTAGAGCGTGCCACTAGATGGCAGTGCTCCAAAGAATTTCGTTTTCTAGATTTCGAGATTAAATGAATTCAGCAAGGAATTTTGGTATGGGCTTCTTTTTAAACTTTATTTCTCTTCATCTCTGGGGAATGTAGTTCTCCATGTAAAAATTTCTTCCCAAAAATTTCTACTGATTCATAAAGCTCAGACTCACCCATACTTTCCTCAACCTGTTGGCCACTTCTTGAAAACCAAACCATTCTCTTCTTCAAATCCCATCCTCCCGCAGCTTCTACAATTCTTCTCTCCTAGTTCCACTGCCATCTAACTCCTTCAACTTCTTGGAGTTCTGTCCTCCACTCTCTTCTCTTCTTCTAGTAGTCTATTTCTAGTAATGTTCTAGTCAAAGCCCACACACAGGTTTTCTCTCCATGGTAATGAATCAGAGCATGATTCATCATTCTGTTCTGCACCAACAAAAATGTCAGATGATCTTCCTCTTTGGGATCTCAAGTTGCCAGAGCTAGGTCAGCAAGGCTGAAAGATAAGGATCTTACGAACCTTTCCCTTTTGAGTCTTCATGTCCTCCCCACTACTTTCTTTCTTCATCACTATGGCTAGCATCCCACCATTCACATAGACTCAAGACAGAACGTAGGTATCATTCACAACATTCTAAAATTAAAGTCTTTTTCTAATCTCTCTACAAAGCTAAAGTATCTAATTTCATATCTTTCTTGCTGCAGCATCCGTTTCTTTAGCCTAGAAAAGCATCACCTTGTTCTGTTCACATTCATTCAAAGCGCTACTGCAAAGATCATAGTTACTTGCTTTGAACGTTATCCCGTTCTATGAAGTAATAGAAAAAGAGAAGCTCATTCAAATATAAGATGCTCCTCTGCTTTCAAAGCCTTCACAGCCTTTCCTTTTTTGTTATCTCTAGATCTGCAAAGTGAAACAACTTCTTTTTTTGTGACTCCTGACTCCATCACTGACTTCCTAAGGTTGGGGTTTTTTCCTTTCTGAACATCTTTTTGCCCACCCTCATGCTGCCTTTCATATCTGAGAAAAGCTCACTACAGCCATGAATTTATTCTCAGAATTTCCTTAAATCCTCTTCCACCATGATCTGCAAAATAGTTAATGGCTGGGCTACTGGTATGCCGAAACCCCTGCTTACAATGCTGATCAGTGTCCTTATTCTTATTGAGTCCTTATATTCTCTGTCTGTTTCTGTCCAGCAAACAGAAAATGCTGCTGAATGAAAAGCAAATACTCCAGTTATGGCCATGAATGATATTCCTATGCTACCCAAATTCCTGACAGAAGCAGAAGCTCACAAAAACCAAAGGGAAACATCAGGGCCTAATCTTGTACCCTGAAATAATGCCATCCTTGATGGTTAGGGTAATCTTGACTTCATCAAAAGAATTCAATGACTGAAAACTTTTCTAAAGCAATTTACGGATTCATATTTTAAGTTCAGAGAGAAGCATCATGATTAACTAACCTAACCTTCTATATGATACAGATAATAAAACTTCATCAGTATTCCTGCATCAAGCTCACAATTTACTGGCTGAAACTCAGGATATACCTCAGAAAGAAATCTAGTTTTGATTTAAAGGCTATAAGTAATTGGATAATTTCAGAAGCTGCTGCTTTCGTTGCTATACATTGAAGTCTTATTGCTACTCTCAATTTGCCTAGACTGAAACCTCAATATAAACTCTGCTATGTTTTCATTTAGCAAATCCTCTTGCATCAGAAACTATACCATGCAAGTAACACATTGAAACCAACTCTATATCTCTTGTGTAAAACCAACATACTCATCTTTAAAAATGTCTTAATACAGAACTGGTATTCAAGAGAGATGGCATACTGGAATTCACACTTCTGCTTGCTCCCCTAGAATGGTATTTGGAACACTTTGTTAAGTGCATTAAATGTATAACATTCCTACAAAGCTTTATTTGGAAGAAGAATCACAGATTTATCCAACAGGAAATCTGCTGCCCCTCTCTGGAACTTAAATTTTTCAGGGACTGCAGGCAAAAATTTCCCTCCATTTCAATCCAGAACATGAAGCCCTCTTCTAAGGGTGGATGCATCCATTCTTTCAGGGAAGGGCAAGGTGATTTTTTTTTCCTTTTACAAGACAGGAAAAAAAAAGCAGAGTGGTGATTTCCACCTCTTTTTGATAATTCATTATTGAAGCACAGAGCCAGGAAATGAGAATTCATTGCTTATCTGAGGATTCAAACCTCACTCACCATTAAATTATTTGACCATTCTGGGTACAGGAAGTTGTGCTGTTGAGCAGAAAAGAATGCAAAAGTCATGCAGCCAAGACAGAGAACAAGTGGTGACACGACTACCTCAGTTGTTAGAGCACTTACCTGGAACAGAAAAGCTTTGTATAATATTTCTAATCCCAAAACGTTTTTTCTATATTATTGCTAATGTCTCACCTCCTTTATTTTAAGGTAAACATGTTTAATTTAAAGTTCAGAGAGTATTACACAGTCATCTTCTGTTGCTTATCTTTCAAGACTGTAAAGCTCCTTTCAGAGTTACTACTTTTCAGGATACAATCTCCCCTCCTACAAAGGATGACCCTAATTCCCTATTCTTATCCTTATGACCTTGCATTTGGCTGCACTAAAATGCATGTTTTTCAAGTGAGCCCAAGTTAACAAGCTACACAAATTGCCCTGTAAAACTGACCTAGCCTTATCCTTATTTACCACCCTACCATTCTTTAGATCACTACAGTTTTTATGAGCAATAATTTTATATTTCTGGAGCTGGTGATACTCAGAAACTATAAGTAGCAAACCACCAGTCTGAAAAACCATCAAGAAAAACTTGAGAATATTAAGGCTCCAATTCTGAGTTTTTTGACATTAGTATATAAACTAGAAAGGCACAGAAAAGCAAAAATGTAACCAAAGCAATAAGCAATGAAAAAAGAATATGCTTCATATTCGTTCATATGCACATTATTTGAGTGCAAAACATGTCCAAAAAAGCAAATGAAAACCCAAAGATTTAGGAATTTATTACCATCAAATATAAAAACTGGTAATATAATAGCATGATAAAACTGAGTAGAGTTATTCCAAAATCCATTTCCATCTCCTCACTACTTCTTATAGAACAAATTTTTTGACAGATCTCTTTTTACATGCTGCATCAACCTCAGAAAAATTGACTATTCTGCATTTTGTTCTACTTCAGCTCCTCATTCATTAAGGATGCAGGATCCTGCTGTTATCACATGACTACCTTTTACATATGACTACAAGTTTATCTAGATCCTAGTTCTGTATGTGCTTAACTTTGTGCATGTGTTGAGTTCAACAGAACTACACTCAATTACTTAAAGTTATGCTTGTTCCTAAGTGCTTGTAGAATCAGGATTGAGGTAAGACTGTCTCTGTGATAAAGGGCTAGTGGGTGTGCGCTTTAAACCTTTTACGATTGCAGAATTTTACATTCACAGACAGCCTACTCTATTTGCTCAGTATTTCTTGTTATTTCAATGGTACCTCTCGTGAGTAGAATGAAGTATAAAAATTCATATATTTATAACCTAAATTTTGACATATAACTTAAAATATGACTACAAAATGCAATCTATTTTTTAAAACAAAGAAAACATTTTACATTCTAAACAAGATACAAGCCTTTTAGTACCCTTGTTCTAATTATTTTAAAACACACCTACCAAATAAGGCAATTTTTTTCAACTCTACTTCTTTGCCACTTCTTGGAAACTACTAAATACTGAAACACCATGAAAGTTATTTCTCTACATATAATCTTACAAAACTTAATTTAACTTAATAAGCTTACAAAATTAATTAAATCATAGTAACTCTGAAAATAAGTAAGTTCATACCTTTTCCTTTCAGCTTGCTCTTTCAAATAAATATATTTGGAACACGTTGGTTTTTTCTCCTGATTGTCCATGTCCTCTGCAGTAAATAAAATATTGTGACCTCTTCTGTCTAAAGTATGATAAACTCTAGAAGCCCGTTGTAAATAAGGAGGCAATATAAAACCAGGAAAAGCAGTACAAAGACGATGAATGCCTGGATAATGTTGACCTCTAGAAAGGAAAACAAAGAAATCAAGAATCTTAATATCCATTTTCTATATTCTAAAGTACGTAGTTTATCAAATATTACATCATGACATACATCAGACCATAGGATAGAAATTGCTAACANAAAGGAAAACAAAGAAATCATGAATCTTAATATCCATTTTCTATATTCTAAAGTACTTAGTTTATCAAATACTACATCATGACATACATCAGACCATAGGATAGAAATTGCTAACATAAATACTTGGCATAAAGTGCCTGGTAATTTCTACTAAAAGTAGAGATCATATTATTTAGAAAAGAAAAACAGGTAAAGCTAAAATGCTGGTAATAATTTTAAAGTAAAAAATAAGTGCAGTAATCACAATTTTACTTTCCCAACTTAAGTAGAGCTTTCACTTGCTGCACTGAAAACTTAAACCAAGCAATGCATGTTTACAGCTTGAGTATGTGAATAAATGTTATGTTAAAATGTTACATATACGTTCATCTGCAAATTCTCTCCCATGACAGAGTACCTTGTAAATACCCTTAAAACTTTGAATTAATTTTATGATACATCACTTGAACTTCTAGCTTTTCAATTCAGCTGTTGATTTTAGAGGAAACACCAGGGTTTTCACTATCTTTGAAAAGTTAATAACTAAAAAATTCTACCATTTAACCCTCCAATCTAAGTTGTACTGAAAGTGATGAAAGTCTATTGACTTCCACAGGCCATGGATCAAATTCTAAAAAGCAGTCTCCGGCTACTGTATGAATGCTACAAAGTTAATAAATGTCTAACGAGCAGACAGTTACAACGTGAAGAACAGTAGATGGAAAATGGCTGAGAAGTAAAAAACTCAGAAATGGCTCCCCAAATATATGCTACTTTTAATTAAAGTTCATTAGTGCCTTCCAATTTTAAAGAGAAAATCCCAAATGAAAATGGTTAAAATTCCACTTTGAAATTACACTGAATCGATTTCAGTTTTAACTATTTTTCTGAGGTTCTCCTAAGACAATGACAGTTTCAACAACTCGTTTTTTTGTTTTACTGAGAACTATGCCATATGTTATAAAAAGATATTATAAAGGGGAAATCAGCAATAACTACAAAATGAAGTAAGGTAAAACACAAGACTGATTTATCATGCAATACATACTCAAGTTACAAAAATAATATTTTACATTTTCTGAAAAATAATGACAGCAAAAAAGTAAAAGAAAAATAACACATGTAAAGGAAAAAAATGCACAAAAATCAGTGTAATATAACAGAAATTTGACTCACAATCAAGAAATTATCACATCAAGTATATACCAGATATATCTCCATTACACTAATATAGTTTGAGTCCCTGAGTTTATAGGCACACGACAACCCAACAGGAAAGAGTGTCAATAAGTCTTTTTATTTTAATTAAAACTGCTTGAAATAATTTTTTAAAGCCATACAACTTTAACATATAGAAAAGAGCCTGGTTACTTTATGCTTCAACAACACAGTTTCACCAGATCTTACAATCCAAAGCCTTTACTGAAATCAGTGGCTTTTTTACCTGAATGAGAACAGGGTCAAGGTTATGAAATAAAATGTGAAAGTTAAACACAAAAATGAAACATCTGCTTTGAAAAGCAACTCAATCACACAATACATGAGACTGATTAGGATTTAAGGCATGCCTACAGCAACCCCATTTAACGCAAAGGATAATTTTTTAAACTAAATACTTTCAAAGCATAAATGGAAATAAGTAACTATTTTGAAGCATGAAATCAGAGATCAGTGCTTTAATAGGTAGATCACATTAATTTAAAATTAAAAATATTTTACACTACTTTTTTAACTCAATAGAGATAATATAATCTTCATAAATGTTTATAGTATTTTACCTCATTTAATTTAAATAAATAAAAACAATTTGAATGTTATTTTAATTGCATTATCATTACTGCTCTTGTATAGAAGTTTATCATTTCATTGAATGAACTAACTGAATACTTTATCAATGTAAACTGAAATATTTGGGGCATGCTGCAGGTAAAGGTGAATGTTTTTACAGCACACACTCTCCTAAAACAGACTATTTATCATTCTTTGAAAAAAGGGGACATGAAAAAACAATACTATGTGTGTGGCCCACATTACCTTCACTTAATGCACTAAATACGGGTTTTTTAGAAAATCGTGCAGTTTCTGCACCATTGATAATCTGACAGTAAGTATTTATTGAAGGTAAAACACTCATTGTCTGTTGACACTATTTGTTTTAATATATAATCTTGCTAACCAAATGATCTTTAAGCAATGCAGATAAGCAATGGCATGCAAAGGGTCACTTAAATGCCAATTTGACTGTTTCATAAACTTAAGCATTCTTTTCCCATGACTATTCTCAGCTACTTAATTGAAAGTATTATCCATTTACAAACTTTAGGCCTGCCATAAAAAGGCTCTCTTCTCTATCCAATAGACCTTTCAGGACCCTAAGAACAACAAAAGCTAATAATTAAAGCTCCTTCTTTTTTTTCTCCCTTTCCCCAATAGAGAAGTGAAGAAGCAACCTATGGTACGTCTAAACAAAGCTATCTATAAAGATCTTATTAGCAGCGAAGACCATAAAACTGAAGAGTCTCACTTGACATGGGATGGACAGGATCAGTTAAATTAGGACACGGTCTGTACTACTTTTGTAATCTGCACTCCTACTACAGAATGACAGATACAACCTACGACAAGAGCAAGGTAATAAGCAGTTATCCTTAAATTACAGCTCTCCATGTAAAATCTCCTGAATTTCAGACAAGCACTGACTGTAATACAAATTCAAGTTAATGAATTTTTAATACATCTTCTCTATTTAAAGATGATGACTTACAGCTGGCATTGCTTATATTAAATTTGTGGTATTTTCCATTGTTTGTTTTTAATTATTTTGATTAGATTATGCTTGGAATTGTATGGACAAATTCAACCCCCACATAAGCAACTTCAGTTTCTGCTGCAGTCAAGAGAAGTTTCATCTGCATACAGCAGGACTGAATAGGCCCTCTGGATTTTAAAAACTGTAAATCAGAACTATTCCAAGGAGATAAACAGCAAATTAGAACTAGAGATACCAAACTAAACTTGATAATTTAGATCAGAAATTGCAAGTGTTCAGATTCAAATTTGGGGAGATGGGATTAGTTCTTCTCCAAACTTATCTATTGCGCTATGCACTAATAATTTGATATATTTTCAGTATTTTTCTTGTAATAATGAAATAAGATTAAAGAATTACTTGACATTTGAAGCCTGAGGAGGCAAAGATTGTTGCAAGTCGTGCTCCTCTTGTAGCTCTTTCTGAACTTCCTCTGGTTTAATTTTTAATATTGCTTTTCCTTCCACCTGTAGCACATCCAAGGATGGAGCCTAAAATGTTCATGAACAGCAGATAAAGACAGCATTACAAACTGATAAGTTATATGCATATTTTCACACCCACTCTAGAGAATAACAAGAAGCAATGGCACACAAGCAACTCTGACGATCAGAAAACACAAGTCAATTCAACTAGCGTAGGTTAGAACTGCTGTCACTATGCAGATTACAGCAGTGCCCACAGCTATTCAGGACATGGAATCAGCAGAAAAGTGTGATAAAACAAAATTTCCAATGGGCCCTACCTAAACTGCATTTCTGAATAGTGTACAAGATGTTTTTCAACATGTATTTCAACGTGCTACAGAGAGAATAATCAAAAGAGCATCAAAATCATAATATTACTATTCAGAACTATTAAACTTAGAGGAGCATGAACACATCTGAAATTTCTATTATATTTTTAAGCAAGTTCAAGCAGATACACATAGTTTAAAGGATGACGTTTTTAGAAAAGTATCTTCAAGGTCACGTTTACTAAATACAAAAACTTCAGCAGGAATACAGATGTAAGGAATTCCTACTGTTTCCACCCACAGCTGCTCATTCCTATTTATTAGCGCACCACCTGCTTAATTGTGCCAGAATTTGTTTTTCACACTGCAAAATAGATCAGATTACTTTTTTTTTCAACATGGACCAGTTAAAAAAAAAAAGTGTGGAGGGAAGGCAGAAATTAATCTAGATCTCTGATTCCCTTTGTAGAGTATCCCCACACAGAAATTTTGTCTGGGGCAGCTCACTGTAATCCAGAAGCAAGAGCAAACAGCAAGGAAAAGGAACTACTGAAGTCATCATTGCTGCGAAGTGTCTACATCTATTTCATAACACTCAGCTTCACAATCTACACCCTTGTGCTGTTTTTTCTATATTGTGATGACCTCCAGAGATCCCTTTTGACCTCAACCATTCCACAATTCTGTTTCGTGCAAACTGTTAAACATCTTCCCAAAGCAGACTAGCAGTGCCATCAATCAAAAGGCTTCTTCTGAACTCCACTTAAAATCTTGCATGCATAACACAGCAAAGCAGGTTCATGAAAATAAAGAAGTATAATCATAGCATAACAAAGACACAAACAGAACAATACAGTGGGGAAAATTAATTTTAAAGTGCTTTGTCTTGAAAAAAATTTCTCTTTCAATATGAAAAGTAAGTCCACTTTTTTGCCCAACTCTTCCTGATACACTGTGCTAATTAATTCTGTAAGGCTGGCTAGCTTAGTTTATAGGAACCCAAAGAATACAATTGTGACCAAATGCCTTTCTAATTAAGATTTTCAGTCACATCTCTGGTTAGATGAATCACAAAAGCATAGGATTTTACTCCTCTTTTCCTTTTATGTGCTTTATTTATCCCAGAATACAACTGGGCAAAATGTCTGTGTCTACTGATAACTTCAGCAGTATTTAAGTTCTTAGAAGAAATCACTGCATGAAAAAAATAGGGAATTTTATAGTTCATAATCAAATATATTAATCACCAAGTAAAAGTGAGAACTGTAGGACATACCTAAATAAGTCACTACCTTCTGAAAAGGCTTATTCAAAACTAAAATGATTTCATATTGAAACTAACACCGCTGTTTATATCAGCACATACATAAACAAACATGAAGGACCGAAGTCAGATATTTGATATTTATAAGAGAAACTGGAAGTCAATCAAAATTTTACATATAGAAAATAGGCTAATAAAAATAAGGAAGTTTGAAAGTAATGTATCGCCCTGAAAATGTATCATTAAAATGAGCCAAATATAAGACTATGATTTCTGGTTCTGAATGCCAGGTAAATGTTTCTGTCATTATCTCTTGTCCAATTTAAAGAAAAATGCATTACCACTACCAGCTTTTGGAATGACAAGATCCTCAAATAATTTGAGTATGTAAACGCCATGTAAGTGATACCCAAAGTAACAGAAGATACTCAACAACATTTGTCAATGTCTTAGATGCCAATATGGCTAATGAAAACCTCCAAAACTAAAATTACAGCAGCTATTATTTTAAAATCATAAGCCAAAGTTCAATGATCTCATCTTTTATGTGGAACAGATCATGAAGGGGGACTTCAACACACTATTGCTAATGACTTAGGAAGACTATACAAAGTAAAGAGGAGTTCCTTTAAGCCTAAAATCAGAGAACATGAGCCAACACACTTACTATTAGATGGACATTTTAAATGTATACAATCTCACATTTTATTTCATTTTCTTTGTAGAAAAAAACAGTGAACTAACATTTTTTAATCAAAATATTTATGTAATTCAGTTACAGATGTAACATAAAATTACAGTAACTAAAGCAAGTATCTTCATTTTTTTATGTCACTGCTTTGTGTATAACCAAATTTGCAAGTTCATCTGCACAACCAATCAATTTATCTTGAAATCGCATGGGCTCTGCAGCCCACAAAGCAAAGCAAATTAATTTAAAAAATAAGATGTCACAAAAACATGCCAGTGAATAGTGTTCTACAGAAATACTAATACACAGTACATCGCCGTTACTCTATAGAAAAAGTTCTGCTAAGGATACAGTAGAACATTTAGCTAATACATATGGGTTCTTAAAACCATTTCTCTTTCTTTTTCTAAAATTTTGTCTCCATTATTTTTTCTGTGTGTCAAAGTGAAAGAACGCATTTTCAGGTTAAAAAATATAGTTAAATTACGTAGTACTTTTGTTAAATAGAACCACTTGTATGTTATCTTTTCAGGTCCCAATCTTGCAAACTACTTTGTGTTGAAAGATCACTGAACACACACTGATGGGGGGTTTTGCAACAATACCACCAGTGCATTACAGAACTGGCATGCTGCTCAAAACAAAACTGTCCAAAAAAACATCACAGTACCCTAGTACTGTTTAAATAACTGGGAAACTTTCTATTGGCAAATAGTACATAATTTAGAAGTTATAAATCACCTTACAATATTCTTGAATATTACGAAAATTACCATCAGTGACATTTTCCTGTTTTCTTTACACACCATTTTGCATATTTAGTTTAGTAACCAACAGATCAACTGATGTTGCAGAGTATGCTCTTAAAAATACCTCCAAACATCATTATTAATATTAATTATATAAACATCATAGGCAAGTGCAGATGGCACATGAGATTTCAGTTACTGAATGATTAGAAACATATCTGACCTATAGACAGATAAATATCGTAAGGAAAATTTCAAAACACAGGATTTTTTCTAATTTAGCAGAATTTTAAAAAAGTAATATAATTCCATTTTCATCCATTGTCTTCAACAAAAGAACTCTAACCAATCTAACACAAATAATTTTGCTACCACAAAAAGTTGCTAGGAAATATGACTCCTTAGCTGTTGAAGAATGCCTGCCAACTGGAACTGCTCAGGCCAGCATCACCAGGTCACGTAGGGCTCTACTTCACATCCGCTGGAGCCCCATTGCAGAATGCACTGCCAGGACTGATGAGGAGTTTCTGTCGTCTCCCTGTAACTCACTCCCAGAACTCCCCTGTCCCTTAGCTCTTGACCGTAAGCTGTGTCCTTTGTTTCTCAGCTATCCCAAAATTGACCAGGAAAGTCAGTTGCTAATGCTTTGGAATTCTAGGCAGGTACCTACCTCCACTATCCATTTCTCCATGCATCTTGAAAAGACACAATCAGGGCCAAACTACAGCGAGTGAGAGGATCTGAAGAAGCAGCTGAAGCAAGGCCCTTAGGCATTCAGAAGGCTTCTCATTTTGACTAGACCTCTGCCTTATGATGACTAGACCTTGAAACAACATACTCGCAAATACTGGGCCATCAACAAGCATCCCACACTTGTCTCACTCTTTTCATTTTGGTCCCTTTATCTACTACTTCTTTTCAACACCTGTATCTCTCTTACCATCTGTCTTCCCATCCAACCTTGTGTTCCTCTCATTTATTTAAGTTTAGGTCAAGGCTATTTGGCACATCTGCACATAACACTGCCTAGTAGAAACATATCCCATTCTTGGTTGCCCTTCTCATTATACCATTTTAAACATAATAAATAGGGTTATTCGGTTTTACAATAAGCATATATAACAACTTTAAGGCAAAGTAATTATTTACATCGAGGCTGCAGAAGGGACCAGGTTAGGGTTTTATTTTAGTATCTAGTTATAGCCTTGAAATAACAGAACGCTAGAAACTGGCAACATATGGAAAAAGACATTATTTGGTCTTAGCAACAAATTTATTCTCTGTGGTACTGTCTCTATAAACTTGATACGCGTTCTCTACTAAAAATCTACGCTTTTTAGAGTTGATCTCCTAATGACAGCTTTTGTCATGTGTGAAATATCGCAAAACCAAAAGGATATTGAGCATTATGCCATTTTCCAGGAAGGCATCCACTTGTTAAACGTAGATCAGGGTTCTATTTATACGTTGTTTCATTTGTAATCTTCTTTCCAATCTCATAAAGAAAAGCCTAACCCAACATCTGACCGAATGAACCTTAATTTGTTTTTTCCTCTAACCTTAAGCTGCAAGACCAGTATGAAGACCTGTTTTATAGAAAAACTTCTTTAAAAGGGCAGGTGGTAAGGGAACAGCTTGCAGACCTCTGTATGCTCTAAAGCATCAAAACCTTAAGAATGGGAAAACTAACACTACCTCACAATAGTACCAAACCTGCTTACCTGCTTATTATATGTTAACAGCTCATCTTTAGGCCAAGTCTCATTTTCTGCTGCTTGAGATTCTTTCTGAACTACTGATGTCTTCTGAGGGAAAGGAAAAAAAAATCAGTACAGTGTTTATTATATGCAATTATTCTTTCATCATCCCTGCATTTTATGAAGCACATAGAACACTATCAATTTTATCTTAAGCCAAATATTTCCTCAACAGCTAATGAGACTTCCAAAAATAAATATAGCAATAGGCAAAGGACCTACAATGATTAACACCAAATAATAATATTTATAGAGATTTCTTATCAAAGATCTGGTCAGTTTCTTGTACAAATTGCACTCGTAAGAAAAAATTGGAAAATATAAGAAGAAACATACATGAGAAATTTATATCAAGAGATCTATGATCCTTTAAAACAAGTAAATCATTAATGCTTCTAAACAATAAGCAATCCCCCAGACATACCTAAGTTTAAATATTTAAATTTTAAAAAACAATTTGAATGAAAGGTATTGAATGATGAGCACTAATATATATGAATATAGATGAATATCTTACGATTCCATTGCCCTAATTGGCATACTACTTAATAAAAGCAAAATTTTTTATATCGAGCAGTTGGAGAATCAAACCCCGTAAGACAAGGAATGAGCAAGAGACACAAAAGGGAAAGAGAGAAAAATAAAGGTATACTTGTGATTTATGAAGTACCAAAATGTTTTCAAGGACTATTTCATTTCCTTCCCCGTTTTATCAGTTTAAAATATGAACTACCTATCTTAACAACTCTGCAAGCAAATAGAAGCACTATTAACTTATTATATTTTAACATTCCTAGATAATGCAGAATGTTAACAGGCTTGCTTGGTGAAAACTTGGCAGGACTTGAGATTCAGTTTTTATTTCCTCATGTTCAATTGGTGCCTGTTGTATAAGCAAGAGAAGAAAACTAGTGTCAAACAAGAATGCTAAAAAGAAATATTATTCATACTACCTTACAGAACAAAACAACATCAAAACAATATATATGCATAAATTAACAAGGACAGCCTTCATTAGACAAATTAGTTTGAAAGCAACAAGTACATCCAGAGACAAATGATCTTAGGCTCATCTTTTGCAAAGATTTACACACACGCTTAGCTCTTTACTATAAATAACTTCTCCATGGAACCGCTTATAGCAGAGAAGTTTAAAAGCTGACTGCAATTTTCAGTTAATCATTTTCTCCACACAAGAAAATTATAATTGCTCCACTAGCAGAAAAGCTACTACAAAATTTGAAGTTCTTAATTCCCAAACATACTACTCTTTCTCATCAAAGGAACAGTTCAGCAAGTCCCCTTTTCATTACAGCATATTCATATGAAAAAAGCAGAAATAAAACACAGCTATAACTCTCAAAACAGATGGTAGTTTTAAGGACAGCGTGCTTTCTAAGTACCTGGTTAGCATACATGTACGTAACTCAGCACACACGTACTTTACCCTTTGTGCCATATACTGGCTTGAGGAACCAAGTTTTAAAGATAACAGTAACAAACAGAAGTATCACACCTAAACTACATTTCATTTTAGAACATAGTTCTTTAAAACTGCTACAGAAATGTTAAATATTTCTGGGGAAAATATTTCAGAGCCACAAGCTGATGCAAGAACGCATTCAAGCTATCAGTTGGATATGTGTTAGAAACAGTCTGCCACGTGATGAAAAAAAATCCTTTGCTGGCACTGCAAATGTCCATTTGCTCTTTTAAGATAAGAATCTTCCACACAGTAGAATTTTTATTCCATTGAGTGTATTGTCCACCCAGCAATCTAAGAATATTATTTCTTTTAATGCCCAGGGTTTTTGCATTTAACTTTAATACCATGTAAGCTGTAACATTTTTTCCTTGTATATTAGAAAATGAAAAGGGAAAAAAAAAAAGAAAAAGAAGTCTCCAGGCCAACACAATGTGATAGATGCATATAGTATCCCCAAAATGTAAACTATCAAGCAATAAAAAGCTATGGCCTTGCAGAATATTGTACATGTTGGTGTTTTGCTTAGTAATTTAGCTACCTTTGACAGCAAAGACAGCTAAGAAAAAAAAACAATTCATATTACATACATTTTCATTACCATGAGAGCAAGGAACTAAAATAGAGGAATGTAGTAACAACTCAGACTAAAAGGAACAGAGTCAGCATTATCTTCTCAAGCTATACCAAACTTTCCTCTTCTTTGCAACATGTGCATATTTTCAAACATGATGATTAATTATTACAGTCCATCCTAGCCGACTGTAATTCTCTCCCCATGCAATTTATTATCCAATTCATGGAATCAGAGATAAATTTTCACAAAGCCTTTCACTCAACCAGACTGGATCAACTTACATTTCTAAACTATTGCATAATATGTAAATTAGAATTTTACATATTAATTTTCCTGTTCTGGCAAAGCCAACCGAATCATATGAGCAAATATTATCTTAATTTCATTTTAGACACCTGTACATGTTATATGATTGCTTTCCTTTGTTGGGTGCGGTGTTTTCTCTTTTGTCCGCTCCCCATGGGAGAATTGTAAGCACAATGCTATTGTGTTATTTTAATAAAATGACGTGTACTGTCTATATATGTACTATGGGCTGTGTGTTTGCATTAACAAAAACAAGGCCAAAGAGGTGTGATCTAACTTTGGGAAATAAAAGTGTTGAGAATTGTGGCAACTCTTAATTCCTGTGGGAATCTGTTCTTGGGTGTTCTGCCCATTCTTGAGGAAGCTCTTTCCTGCACTGATATTTTAACCTTGTGATGGAAACTTCTACTGCATGTTTTAAAAACAGCTTTATTAGCCATAGCCTTCCTTGTGCAGATGTAGAAAACTACATACCTGAACACCCTGATAATTCATTAGAAACCATTTTAACATTTTCAGTCATTTTGGTATGTCTGCGGTACCTTTTGTAGCTGAAAAGACTCATTGTGAGTCCTGACATACAGAAAATCAAGATTTTTTTTTTGTTGTCTGGGTTTTTTTTTTTAATAATTGCCTCTATATTTATCTTACTTAAATATTTTCATCTGGTATTTCTTTGATTCCTCATTTGGTAGTTACATGCTATTAAAATAAATTATTTTCCTCTCTGTTTTGACAAGAAAAGTCCTTATTACCATTGCAGAAAAGACCGTGATAAATGACAAAACAAAGTCAATCTAGATGTGTGAACATACAAATATTTTTAGAAATTCTTTTAACATGGTGATTTTATAAAAATTTTTTATACACAAACATAGCTAATCACCCTGTACACCTTTGACAAAGCCTGAAACTCTGGGAGATTACAATCTATCTGATTAAAAGCAATTTGTCCTCCTATTATAACAGCAGCTTCCTGATCTAATGAGGATTAGTCTCCCAGTTTGTTAGACTTCAGAGTATAAAGATAGTCCTTGCCCCATAAAGTCTAAAGCGCTTTTAAGACAAGCATAAATGATGTGGGCCTAATGATCGTAAGGAACTGGAAAACAATTATTGATAAAATGTAACAAACTGCACAACTGGATTGTTTTTAATTTGTTACTTGCATTGGTAAATTTGAAGAAATAAACAGATTTCAGAAGTCCACATGTGTAAACCATCTACACAACATCTCTCTCTAGGCAGTGTCTTGCAATGTTATGAAAATAAAACACCTTTTTTAAAAAAATCTAAAGTAATACAAGTCAACTATTAAAAAAAAAAAAAAATCATGTGGTAGTGTCCACCCCTGAAGACTAAGAGGCTCAGCAAGTGACAGCAAGTGCCGCATCCTTTGCCATGATTAACCTTACTGAGCATAGTCAATAATGTGTGCTTCCTGAAGCATTTTCATCATGTAATAGCAGACTCATAATAAAAAGCATCATGGTCTTGATTTAGGTACATTTTAATGGATGCTAAGACCATGAGAAGAACATCCCATAAGCCACCTGTAAGCAGAAAATAAGAAAACCAACTGGAAGGGCTAGGGTTTTCCCACTTAAAGAGAAATAAATGAAATAAATTGAAGCATCTTCTTCATTTCCATGACACTTAGAATACACCTAATAACACCTAAAGGGAAAAAATGAAATATTCTCAATAAGCCTCTTAAAAATACTGTTTTATCAGAAAGCAATGTATGATCTGTTGCGTAATTTTCATGTCAGCTTAAATATAAAGAACATATAGAGCAAATAGAGAGATACTGTAAAGTTATGAGCAAATACTTGTTTATATTTGCTTATAGATACAAAGCAAATACAAGTCTATCTCTTCTTGAATTCTGACAATAATTAGTCTCCATCAAACCACTTTTGAGAGATTATTAATGCACTACAGAGAAAATACTCTCAAGGCCTCACTATTGAGATTAGCTGACAAGAACTAGATATTCTTTTTTAAAACTAAGGTATATTTTATGTTGGCTTCCTGCTAGTATGGTGCACTGTATAGTCCTTGTTTAATAGAAGCATTCAAATTTTTCAAGAACAAAAATATTATTCATTTAGTTACTACCCTCACGAGCTCATCTGAGGTACCAAAAAACTGATCTGCTGAAAACAATACCTAACTAAAGATGATGAGCTGCAGGTTCATCGCCAAGAAAGCTGAACATCAAGCTCAATACCAAGAAAATGTATTTCTGAAATGAATATAAACACCCTCCTATGGATACTAAATCCAACATATAACTTAATAACTCAATATACTTCAGGGGTAGCAACAAGCCTCAAGGCAACGAAATTACTCCAGGCATTGGAAATTACATTATTTTTATAAAAACTCCACTTTTTAACAGAAAGTGTGGTAGGAATTATTATTCATAACTGACTTCCCTCAAAGGGAACAGGGCTAAGTACTAATGTCCCACCGAGCTGGCATTCCATTCCCCAGATAATGCTCTTTTCGATGCCGGGGAAAAACAGCGCTCAGCCCCCACAGCAACATCATAAGCTATCAATGCTAAGCAGTATCTTATTCTTGATCTTGCATTATAAAGAGAACAGAATAATTTTTTTGTAAGAAATGAAAAACACGTTTAATCCTGAGAGCTTGTTTTCATTTTAATAGTTCAGTTCTTTTCCTACGTATTTCTGTTTCATTCAAAAGAATACATTTCTTACCTCATTAGAGAAGGCAAGCCTTGAAGCCCAGTGTAACATAAATAAACCATGCATAATAATAATAAAGAATGGCTAAAGTCTTCATGCTATTTGTAAGGTCACTTAAGTTCAAAAGACGCCTGCTGCAAATGCTTTTGATTTAAAAAAAAAAAAATGTAATCAGCAAGGGTTTCGTTCATCCTCACTAATGTCCATACCTTAAAAAAACATTAAACAACAAACAACTGGACCAGAAAGTCATCACCAAGTTCAAATTTTCATTTTACTTTGAGCCTGATTGACATAAGTTTTAGAAATAAAGAATTAAACATCACAGCACTCCAGAGGTCAGATTTGCAAAGCTCAGAGCCCAGTAGCTCCCACTGCAAACAACAGAAAATCAGTTCTCTTCACTTCAAATTAAGAACATTAGGACTTGCTAGAGGCCAGACTTTTAAAGTCTTACCTATAACATAAGCCATATTTATAAAAGAGTAAGAAAAAACACACAATGCAGCACGTCACTAATCACTAATAATTATTTTGGGTAAGTTGAACAAGAAATGGTTTTCCAGATCCAGCATCTTCTTTAGCCCTCTTCCCATGTGCCCTGAAATATTTTTCTATCTAGGGAACAGTCCCAAACTAATACATTCCTAAAATACAAGTCAGGCAATGAAGAGGGATCATCTCAGTGCTGCCACACTGAGGAAAGTCTTCTCTGATTTCAACCCCAATTGAAATACACCAGAAAATACAGAGAGTGGGAGACGCTGTGAATGCCTCAACCACACAATCATCTCTCAGAAGAACAGAAGAAAATCAGATCAGAGGAGATAAATCTATTGGAAATGCAGTTTCAGACTATTGCTGCTCATGGACTTACACACTGAAATTAGTTCAGGATCCTTTTTTCTCCTAAATTTTGTATTTAATCAAAAGACAGTCAATCTCACATTAAGGGAACGTAAGGTACTACACTTACATTCTGTGAGATACTCTATGATCATAAAAGGTAGCATTTTGATAGTTGTGGGAAACAAAGTTCTTTATGATCTCCTAAAGCACAGGTTCATACGCTTTTCATCAGTCTTCCATACTTGCTTGCAGAAGCAGTTGCTGTTGAAGAGTAGTAGTTCACCCCCTATGGTCTATTCATTCCATGGCATCCCTAACAAGAGCTAGCACGAATACCAAGTGTGATAGTGATTCTTGTGACATAAGTTTCAGCCCTGTTGGAACTAGGACAAAACTATCAGTCTGGCTGGGAGGACAAAGAGCCATCTGATAGTAAGTTACTGGTCTAGTTAACAAATTAATCAGCAACCCTCTGATGAAAATCTAGGAAAGCTTTCCATAGCATCTACCTGATGCCTAGTATTACTGATACCTCCTGCTGTAATTAATTGAAGAGACTCTCTTACAGCTGCTTACACAATCTACCTAACTGTGACAATAAAGGATTTGTCTTATCTAGACTTCACAAGCTAAACAATAACTAAAAGAAGCAATACTTCCAACAACATCCCAAATGCATTTAATGCTCTTTTTCATCTGTCAGCCTTGACTATGTCATCTTAAAAAAGGGAAAGGAGAGTAAAGAGAAAGAGGTATTAAACTATAAGCAGTATAATAAAAACAACACCCCAAAAGAGCTTATGTTTTAATATATTTTCATATTGGCTCATTTTCATTTTTAAGGGATATCAAAAACACTGGCAGAAGAAACAGTGAAGAATATTCTATGATACATTAGTGTCTTTATGCATCTGTTTTGTCTGGCTTCTGTGTTGTAACACATTGTAGGAGCTGGAAAAAAAATATACAGTTCTTATAAAAGTAATATTTACCCAAGAGAAAAATATTGCTCTTGTTCTGGTTCACCTACTTCCATTTTTATGTTGTAGTTCTGGCCAAGAACACTCTCCAGGAGTTCTTTGATCGTCTGGTCTGAGGGAGATGGAGAAGTAGACTGCAGGGAAGCAATTATTTCATCAATAGACCTTGCAACCACTTTCACAGGCAATGCTGCTGTGGAAGTAGGCTCTTCAGGTTTGCTCTGCTGGAAGTTCTTCTCGTATATTTTTGAAGTGTCTGGTCTAGCCACATCTCTTGCCTCTTCCAACTGTTCTCGAGCAGACCTCACACTTGGCTGCTTGCTTCCTTTTCTCAGCACTCTTCCCGATTCAACATCTAAATCTTGTTGCTTTGCTTTTGAAATCACTCTGCTTCTCTTCTTACAGCTTTCCCTGGTTATTTTTCCCTTTCTTGAAATGTTTTTATTTGCATCAGAATCTGTAGAGCTAAATTCATCGCTATCTTTAATCACAGTATCTGTTTCTTCAGTTTTATCTCTTTTTAAATTCNGGTATCTATTTCTTCAGTTTTATCTCTTTTTAAATTCTGGGGATCCATCTGTAACATATACACTCTATCCTTTGCTTTACTAACAGCTTTTGTCTTTTCTAATGAGATAGGGGAGCTATTAACATGAAAATTAGACCTGCAGTAACTTGGCTTCTGAGGTGGTGCTGGGTGCTTCACCATTACAATTTTTTTAGTGGTACCTGCAAATGATGCTATTACTGGCAGTTTTACAACTGTACTTTCATGGCTACAAGTGGCATTTTCTCTGTTAACTTTTTCAGAGCAACTTCTCTGATTTTTGTCAGCACTGTCTTCTTCCACAGATTTATTTCTTTGAGTCATCACCCTGAGATCAGGAGTTTGTTTTTTCATGTCTCTTACTTCAGAAGGTACCCTTACTTTCTGTGAACATCAGAACACCCAATGAATTAATTAGGAATATTTTTATTTATATTCATGACAGGCTTACATGGACTCTTTGACCTCTGGAGAGGATAATGTTCTAAACTGATGCGATTGATCTGGTGTTAAATCTTCCAATAAGGGCTAAATGCTCACGTTTCTAAGAGCAGTAACTATTGCTTGTTTGATCTTCAGACTATCCCACTGAGATTCCCGGCATATAGTCTCATGATCCTTAATCATATTCAGTTCTTCCACATAACTCAGTCCAAAGTGCTCGTGTTTTCTGGCAATTTTCTCCTACTGTATGAGACCTGTAAATTCAAACAGACATGAGTTTTTGCATTTTATATACCAACACAGAACCCAATCTTGCAAAGAGCACTCCATTTTGCTAAGGGACCCATTGATTTTAACAAGCTTGTTCGGAACATATATAATTAAGCACCAGCAATGGCTATTAGCATTCTACCTCAGGAAACAAACAAACCATTTTGATCTTTGGGAGCATAAATTGGGAGCTAGACAGAAACACCCAAGAGAGAAAAACAAAAGAGGGGAAAA
>RSEF01000005.1:40194600-40209894 GCA_003993805.1 Himantopus leucocephalus | reverse complement strand
CCCCCCACCCCCCCAACCCCCCCCGTCTCTTTAAGGCAAGGGCTTGGTGCCCCCCGCCCCGCCGGCCCCGGCTGCTGAGCCCGCCCCGGCCCATCGCCGCAGGCAGCGCCCGGCCGGGCAGTCCCCGAGCGGCCCGAGCGCTCCCGCACGCCGGGGAATTTCCTCCTCCATCCTTCCTCCTCGTCCTCCTTCGCCCCGGAGCGACATGGGGCAGAGGCACACCGCCGGGGGCGGCGGCTCCCGGGGCGCGGAGAGCCGCAGCCGCGCTCCCTCGGCGGGGCTGCCGCCGCCGCCCCTCCTCCGCGGGGGTCCCTTGCGCTTCCAGCCACCGCTGGGGCGCCTGGGCTGCCGCTCCCCGGCGGGTGGGTGTCTACTAAAACCCGCCTACCTGCCTGTAAGGTTATTTAATTTTTAAATTTTTTTATTNTTTTTAAGCACAAGTAACTGTTCCTCCCATCAGCGGTGTTCTTAAAAAAAAAAAAGGAAAAAACCAATCCCCCCGCCCTCCCATCTAAGTTGGGCTTAAATATATGCCAATGGCCCCTGTAATAGCCATGAAATCGAGCCACCTTCATGCCAACGGGTTTGCAGTGCGTGTGTGAAAATGCCAGCCTCATCGAGGGTGGATGTGAAATCTGATCTTGCTTCGGGTTCAACTGAAAGACTGAAATGATTCATGCTTGACCGTGTCTCCTTGATATTTCTTATTTCTATTTTTCCTGCTTCCTCCCTCCCGTCTCCTGGTGCACACTCGTTCCAAGGGGTCCTTCAAACACTCGAGGAGGGTGAGAACAATGCTATATGCGGTATTTCCTTGAAGGGTTTTATTACTAGGCTATCTAGAACGAAAGCAAACGGCATTTCGCAAAATACTTCTTTAAAAGAAAAGCAGCCGGCGGTTGTTAAAAAAGGGGAGGATACATGGCAAGCCACTGGTGCGTTTAATAGTATCCTCTCTTTCCTTCTGAGCCGCACGATATTTGGTCTTTACTTCGAGCAGTTGTCATGAATACCTGATTCCTGCATTTGGTTTTAAGAAGTTTGCTCCCCAGATGATGGACACCTTTTCCACTGGCAGGGGTGGCACCACGCGTTGCCGTCTGCCAGGTGTCCGCCACATCTGCCTGCAGGTGAAGGGAGACAGCACTTAGCAAAGAGGGCCATCAGGGCCTCACGCAAGACCCTGGAGAACCAGGGAGAAGGCCTGTGGCTGTGGAGCATGAGAGAAGCAGGGATGGGAATAACGAGCAATGAGGGCTTGGAGGAAAGATTGAGGGCGTGGAAGGAAGGGATATAAAGCAGACAGTAAGCGAGGGAAGGTGGACCGCGTGGTCACAAGTCAGGAGAAACTGAGGGATGCTGGGAAAGGGAGATGACTGCAGGCAGCAGCTGGCTGATAGGGGATAGGGGACAGCATGAAGGTGGACCACACCTGGAGCAGCTGTCTGCCTTTTCTAGGAAGTGAAAAATAATAGGAAAGCAATCTACTGGCTGTTCCCCCTCATGCAGATGATAGGAGACACACAGTGGAAGTCCGCCTCTGAACAGCAAACAAGGAAGCTTGCTTTTTTATGTGTGTGTTTAAAGTTGAATTTTGACCCCGAGCTGACGTCATGCAAATCAAGGGTTGGCTGCTTCCCTCTAAAGGCAAAAGAAATCCAAGGAATAGGGTTAAAAAGAAGAGTTACTAATGTTTAAATACGTCCTGGTTCGGAGTGTAGGGAGGGGCTGACTCAGGGGTTTCAGAAGCTGCCGTCACCTTTGCCAGTGGTCAGGAATAACCGCGGCTGTTTATTTGCAGTACGCACCAGGCCCTTTATAAACCCGCGGAAGGACAGTCCCTGCTGCTGCACCGCGCAGTCTGAGGACCTATGAGATAGGATCATTAGGTGTTTCTTGGTATAATAGTGTCACAGTGTCTCCAGGTTGGTTTTAAAGCATGTAAGAGCATGTGGAGCGTACTACTGCGAAAGTTACAAAGCTATAGGCAATAGAGACTCAGGTTAGATAAGGGGCTGGCTGGGTGGAGCTGGTGAACAATGCACGAAAGTGCTTTTCTTTCACTGATCTTGGTTCAAATTAAGGTTAAATTCCAAGGGGAGTGTATTTTTTTTTTTCTCTCTCTCTCTCTCAACCTCTCTCTCTCCCTCTCTCTCTCTCTCCAGGAAGAGATTTTAAAGGGCATCATTTTCAGTTTCAGAAAAAAAAAAATCACAAAGAAAGATACAAGTTAATACAAATGTAGCATTCCACAGAGGGGAGCTAAGAGCTGGTGGTGTCGCGCCCACAGCTTTTATTCAGCCAAAGCAAGTTCAGCAGTTTCAGCACCTGGCAGGAGCAGGATTGATCCTGCTGTCAAGAAGCAGCTACAGCAAGAGCAAGACCACATACAAGACACAGCGTCTATACAGAAAAAATGCTGATATACAGGACTGGAAGATAGGATTATGAAAATAATACATAGAGTTCAAGTAATTTTTACTAAAATGGCACAGTTCTTACTTTGTATGGCTTGGAAACCCACACCTTCACCCTTGGAAAAAAAGTGAATTGAAATCTCATCTGTGCAAGCATACAACAGAAGGAAATTGAATATGAATTTTGCTATTAAAGCTACAAAATTAAGTGCTGTGTCTGAAAAAGTCAAGAAGGCTTCCAGCTATCTACTCTGAGACCTGCTTCTGCTGGGAAAAAAATGGAAAAAAAAAAAGGAAAAAAAAAGTTGGATCAGCTTCGGCACAAAGCAAACTTCATAGAATTTGTTTTGCAACCTGTCCATCATTAGTTTCTGTTTTAGAGCCAATGTTCCGGGGCACTGTAAGAAAGTGCAACAGATTCTGTGTCCTTCCAAAATCTGAAAGCAGACGTGCAGTCTCTCCTGTGATAAGAGCTCCCCAAAGTGCAGGGGCAAAGGTGGCACACATTTAATGCTGGCTTTTCTTCAGTATGACAAGAGCTCTTGAAAATCAAAGGGGAGATCTGTGGTCTTGATCCTATGAGATAGTACGAGTTTGCTATAGGGGAGTTCTTGGCTTTCAAAGGAGCCCACAGGACCTCCGCCCACACACTGCTGTCGAACTAGAGGGGTGCAGCCAGCTCTGCTGTGCTCAGGACCATTTGTCATCCCTGTGACTGCTTTTGTCTTTTAAGACATATGAGACATCGAAATTTGTTATATGGCAGCACAAACTACCATTTCTCCCCTCAGTAATAAGCCTTATTTGCCATGTACACAGTACATGCTCCAGAAACACAAAAACCAGCCTATCATTTCTGAGCTGTGACTCTTTTCCCCCATCAAAACAAAATATTTTGCCCCACCAGTAAAATGAGTGTTCTTCATAATGACCCTCAGTAGCTCCTCATTACCATAAGAAGGCTGCTGCATGGACTCAAGAAGTGACTGCTTCATGCATCTTACATGGCTTTGCAGTCCAAGGTTTCTGCGCGAGGTGTATTTTGACCTAAGTGTTAACATTCCTAGGAATACTTTGTTCAAAAAACCACACCACTCCACCTAAACAACATTTCTTTCTAGTGCTGCAGCGCACACAGCTCTGACAGCATTGCTTAATCAAACAGTAGTAATTTAAGGTCCATCAGTGCCATAGCTGGTGACTGAATGCAGCCGTTACTGATGGACCTGATAGCTAAGTTACCGCCTGGGTACACCTCTAGCTCTGAGGGGCAGACGCTGCTGTCAGGTAGGGCAAAACTCAAGTGACTTCAAGGTCCAGCCCCATACACGTTGTGAAGTGTCCTCCAGGGAGGGTGGATGCTCAGTGCCGGCATTCAGCTCTGCAGTTCTGTTCTTGTGATATCCTTCCTTACATCCTGGAGTCCTGCTTTTGACCTGCTCCCTCTTAACCAGCGTCAGTGCAGTGTTTCTCACCCCCTTTTCATGGTCAGTGCAGTATCGCTCTTCCTACTCAGCAGCTGTCATCCCTCGCCGCCAGCCCTGCCCGCCTCTTGGCACTGCTCCCCGTCACGCTCATGCCAAGAACAGCCTCACCCCCTCCCCGGGAGTGGAGCAATATTCCTGCCCATCAGATCTGCCCCCAAAATCACTTCTTTCCATTCACATTCCACTAACCTCTACCCAGCCACTATTCTTACCATCCTTTAACTTAGCTCAAATTACAGTGTAATTAAAATCACCATGGAACACAACTAAACCAACAAGANTTTTTTTTTTTTTTTTTTTTTTGTAGCAGCCTTACTAGACATTTACCTGGCTTCAGCTCTTTGGACTTTCAGATCATTATGACAGGGACCTGTTTCTTTCCATATTCAGGAAGATTCATGATCCAGCAAAAAAATACAGGACAGAGGCATCAGCGTTAAAGAAGGAGGGATCACTGAAATGAGCTTTCTAACCCTATTTTACCATCTTTGTTTCAGTTTACCCTTTGTAAGATTGCTTATCTTATTGCTTATCTGTGCCTCAGATTATTTTCTCCCTGATCTCTTCCACATCCAGAAAATTTTAGGGAGGAATGGACCACAAATACACCTACTCTGACTCTAGGATTGACACTGAGCATGAGGTTCTGGGGTGATGCTGTGCTTTAGAGAATGAGCACGGTCCTTGGAATCAGGAAAGTACACAGTCAGGGCAGGGAAAGATCAGCCCCGTATAGACCATGTCTGAGAGCAGGAAAGGAGTGTTGTGCCCCATTCAAGCGTCTGCATGCCCAAGAATTAGAAATGCGTTACTGTCTGAGCAATACCTGATAAGTGATATCAGAAACTCACCCTGTTCAGTTTATCCAAGAGAAGATTAATGGTGATCTGTTCATGGCCTCCAATTATCAAAACGGGGAAGAATTTGGGAGAGCAAATTGCTCTTTAAGTTCTCAGGAAAAAGCAGTTTGATGAAACCTTCTGGTCTGAAGTTGAAAGAAGACAAAGACAGACTAGAAAACAAGTTCAGTAACAGCAGTAGGTTCTCTGTGCAGTCCTTAGTCAGGGATCTGTAATTCCTGAAGGCCTGGGACCTGCTTTAGGGGAGGCCAACAGACCAAGGGGTGCTGGAATTAACGCAGTTCTGGTTGGTATCCAGCTTTCCTAGGGTGAGCGCACCAGAAAAGCAGCAGTAAATCAAGGAGGAGGAGCCTGCCATGTTGGTTTTATGTGTTGAACCGTTCTGCAGGGTTTCTCACCTTTACAATTCACAACAGCTTTTCAAGCCAAGGAAATCCTTTTCTTTGGGTTGAACTATATTACACGTACATATTATAATCACTATAAATCGACATGGTAGCTAGCTAGATACATGTGTTGTATATGAATTGCTTAGGTAAAAGAGTAACCAAATAGGAACTAAAGACATAATTTACAGGTTTTGCAAGTGGGGGCGTGGGGCGGGGTGGAAGGAGGGAACAGGACATGCCTATGGCAGGTGGTGGTATATCTCCTGCACATCCTGGGTCAAGAGGGTAATATGTGGTTCAGCCTGCCAGACCTCGGCCTGCTTTACTACTAGTGGAAAGCAACAGTCACAGCACCTAGTTAGACACCTGCAGCAGGTGGTTTTAGAAGAGCCCTAAGAAGATAAAATGTCAATAGCACTGAAAAAAAATAATATGACTTTTAATGAGATAGTAGGTAGCAGGTCACCCGATAACACATGGTCGGTTCTACAGGAAATGAGGCTGTGCAAGGGTGAAGTTCTGGATGAAACACCTCGTAACATGTAACGTTAGTCATTTGCAGACCAGATTTCAATGACTGGAAAATTACAAGGATAACGCCATTGCTGAAATGCAGGGTGGACAGTTACGATGGGCAGTTTTGGATTCGCTATATAGGACTGTTGAGAACAGTCCTGTGGGATTTCACGAAAACACACACTGATGAAAGTGTATTTTCTTTAGGCACAGGCAGTTCAGATTTATAAGAGTCTTACTCTAGTGGCCGTTAGAGCTCTGGGGAAATAAAGTTATCACGAGCAGACAAGCAAAATATGGAAGCAGCAGGGCATTTACCTGCTTGAAAAGCAATTGAGCTGAGTTTCTCCATTATGCGATCAAAGAAGAGTAAAACTGTGAAGCTTTCTGGCCTTCGTTCCAGCACATGCTACGGCAGTCGTTGCTGTATTCAGATGTTTGATGCTGTAGTTGTGCAGGTAAGAGCAGTCCCTCTCACTCTCCACANGCTGTATTCAGATGTTTGATGCTGTAGTTGTGCGGGTAAGAGCAGTCCCTCTCACTCTCCATGGATATCCCTGCCCACCGGCACCACGACCCCGAGTCATGCCTTCGCTTAACACAGAGCGCAGGGCGAGTTTGCACGTCTTTGTCCTTGCTTCTCTTGCACTTCAGGCTCTCAGGAGGTGAGCAAACTCTGGTCTGAAAGTACTAGAAATGGGTGCAGTCTGTCCCCTGTGCAATGCCTTTGGGTCAGAAGAGGGGAATCGCAGTCCAGCAGAGTGAGCCCTGCCCTGTGCAAAACAGTCGTCTCCAAAGAGCAAATTCCTGAGGCAGATTTCACTCAGGATGCATCTGCAGTTGTGTTTTGGTTTGTGTTAGGGCTGCACTTCAAAAGCCACTCTCCCAGATGGCTCCACTTTCTGTGGTCTGATTCACACCCCCAAGCAGTCTCAGTGCGCTCAGGATACCACAGAAATGAGACACTGAGAGATGTGCTTCCATCGCCCACTACCAGGCAGCCCAGCCCAGGGACCAGCATGGAGCTGGCCCCAAATGCACAGAAGTTGGCCGTGGGATGCTCCGTTGCCATCTTTTTACTCTAGGCATCTGCTTCTCCTGCGCACTGCCCGACCTGGTAATCTAGACGTGCAGAGGTGCAGCCATCATTTGGGCACAGCCTTGGTTCATGCACCTGTGAGGTGTTACTCTAGCAAGGGTGTGCAGAAACACTGAACGTATTCAAACAGGTGGATTCTGTAAATGGCTCAGGTTTAGATTTGACTGCCTGAATAAAACAGAGGTGACTTCAGGCATGGACAGGCGTTAGTAGTTGTCAAGGGCGGGAATGGTATTAAAAACTTGCTTCCAGTCCTCTGTGGACACAGAGGTCAGTGGTTCTCTGTCTGCTGGGACCCCACAGCCAGATGATATCTCAAGACCCTACAAGGATCTGCAAAGCACAGTCACCCTCCACTGTTCCTCCCTCCTTTTCTGTCTTGATCTCTCCTTCCCTACTTGGCTCACCAGCACACATGCAGCACCACCCCTCTTGGCCACAGCTGGTTTTATCAG
Source organism: Himantopus leucocephalus (assembly GCA_003993805.1). Taxonomy (NCBI): domain Eukaryota; kingdom Metazoa; phylum Chordata; class Aves; order Charadriiformes; family Recurvirostridae; genus Himantopus; species Himantopus leucocephalus. The sequence goes on along the minus strand of RSEF01000005.1, from coordinate 40,202,671 downwards.
TATTTATTTGACTGGCTTTTATGGGAACCTGTTGAATCAAGGAAGAACTTACTTCAGTACAGGAGATGTCCGGGCCTAAGTGGTCATATGGTCTGAAGGGCCACATGAGTATCTCTGCCTTGGCAGTGCACGTGTGCACCAGGCGAGGAATCCTGTACCCCCAGGGAAGGGGGAACGTGGGTCATCTAGTCAGCAGAAGGCATCACTGCCTACATTGTGCTGCTGCTGAACCTCAGTTACTGCACACAACGTAGCTGCCCCTCAGAATAATATCCCCTGGGGGAACAGTCCCCAGGACGACACTAACTTTTCTGAGCCCCATTCCCTATGACAGATCCCCCAGGAATCAACTCACTTTCACAGTATCACCCCTGTATCTTTGGATGCCCTGAAACTCCACAGGTTCCCCTTTGCCTCCGAGGGTGACCCTCTCCTTTCTGCAAAGATGAACATTGCTGCTACTGGCAAGAGGAAAAAATAAAATACGTTAGGATGGTAAAATTCAGTTTTGTTGACTCTCCTGGGAAGCTGTAACCAGCTCCAGAGGTTTTTCCATGGCCCAGTAGCCAAACATTAGTCTATAAAGCAGTCCAACAGGGGTATTTTTTTAAATAATATTTGTATTATACATGTGTACATATGTATCTTGTTAATGTATGTGTATTGGTAATAATATTTGTATTAAACATATGTACAAATTTTAATATTTGTACGTATTTATATGTATAAAATTCCTTTTGTACATACAAAATTTGTTGCTGATATGATTTTATAGCTTGACTTTAAGCAACTACTAAGCAAATAAAGGCACATTAAAATTTAAGCCACCGAACCACAACTTTGCTATAGACACAGTCCTTACTTTTATTCATACAGTGGCAACTCATTTACTTAGACTATTAATGGAGACAGCCCAGAATGAATCCCTGAGAGCTGTAAATTAGGAAGGACCAGATCTTCCAGATGTTCCTAGTGGTCACCAGTTTGGCTCACTGAAAAGGCTGCAGCCCCTCTTAGCCCCCTAAGCCAAAATCAGGTAGGTTAACCAAGCCCTGCTCATTCTCCACTCACTTGGACAGAAGAAGGCATGACTTTCTAAGCCAGAGAGTGGGAACCATTAGAAATGTGATAAAGAGCTGTGGATGGCAAGAGGTGGCATTTCATGAGTACACCTGAGCCAGAATAGTGTTTGACATCTGGGAGTGCTGCCTCCTCCAATAGAGGTGGTAAGATCTGCCTGGAAAATCCTCAGTCTAGTTTAGTCAATTCTAATGAGGTCCAGAGTGAAGAAATGCAATGTACAGTCAAATGCCCATTTAGGCACTTCTTTTACCAGTTTGGGGATAATGTACTATTGTTATTAATTTTCCTTTTAAATGTGTGCTGAAATATGCTGATGAAAATTGCAAAAGGGATCAGATACTATTAAATATAATTCAATACTTACTATTTTGATATCATAACTTTTTGTGTCATATTTATACCAAGAAAGCCTTAGCAATATGACAACTGCCGTTTCTATTGCTCAACCTGTGAGAAGTAGAGGGGACACTGCCAATTCTCATATTGATTATAGAGTGACCAAAATAGCTAAATGTTAATTTGAAATGTTTTATTTGAAATTTAGAACCAAGGTAGCTTGCCCTATTAAGCAAGAATTTAGTCTAAAAACTGAACACAACCAAGTTTCAACAAATTTCCTAGCCTTATGCTCACACACCAACTTTGACCTCAGCGAAACACTTTCAAATATTACAACAGCTGCATCTTGCTTTGACTTCCATGAAGTTTTCAAGAGGTCTATGTGTAAGCAAAGCAAAGTATTTCTCTCACTCATTGTAACAACTTTTCCTCCTTTTCTACATCTGAACCAGGCAAAGCTCCCACACTCAGGCGTTTTTGGATTTCACCCAACTCCTTTCTGCTGTTCTGGTCAAAAATTAATTTCTATCTTGCACTTCCTCTGTTACACTGCTTTAGCAACAACAGGGCAGTCCAGGTGTCCTGATTTGTCTCTTCCTTGTCTAATGGGAAGAATAGTCCAAGTCAAAGCTATGATTTGCCCACATCCTTCTCAGTTTTCTGACTGGAACACACGCTGAGAGCTCATAACCCCATGTTTGATATGGCGTTTTGGAGCCCCACAGCTCCATATCCAATGATGTGCATATGGAGCCCAACATTTTTGGACTGTGGAAGAGGGTAGCATCCCCACCAGTGAGAATACGGCTGAGCAGTAGAACGGGTCTGCCACACCACAGTCATATCTTGAAGCATTTAATTTTCTGCCACTGCCATTTTGAAACAAATGATATAAAAAATGCCATAGCTGATCACATTCCTAATCTTTATCTATTTATGTGTCTCTCTCTGTTGCTTACTCTACTGGTAATGTTTAGTAACCGTCATCTGTAATATTGATGTTCCCCATGCATTGGTAGAATGTTAGGTGTGAGAGAGAAAGTTTTCCCTTTATAAAGTGGAAAAAACAAAGCTGATAATTTTACATAGCATGTTAAGGCACCAAATGGGATGATATTAGCGCTATGAGCATGTGTTGATGGAGACTTCCTACTGTTTGTTATTCTATTTCTAGTCTAGTATGCTTTCACAGAGGCTGCGTCTGAGCTATGTTCTCTGAATAAGCTAAGTATCCAAGTGAAGAAATTAATTAGTTGTTTGAAAAGCTGATTCTTACTTACAGATATTTGAAATCTTGCTTCTAAGCAAAATTTCAGCTTCTAAGCTGGTATCTATAAGTTGATATCTATATCAACTTAGGCATCAGTAACCTCGTTTCTCATTGACCGATTTTTGAAAAGTTTACCTCTTTGGTCACAAAGCTTGTGAAATAGTGGCACTACATCAGTGGAAGTCAAATACTAATGAACAAAGTCCTGAGGTTTCAGACAATGAATTAGAGTAGTACCAAGGTAGTTTTTAATTTTTGAATCTTAAAATTTTGCTTTTCTTTTTTTGCTTTTGTAAGTTTGGCTCTGGTATTAGTTCTGCTAATAGTTAGTTCATGAACAAATACACCATCATTTCCATCCTTTGCATTCTTTGGGGAACCATTACATTTTTCAATTTCACACATTCATGTGTGAGTATTAATCGTCATAAATTCATGTAGCGTATTATGCAAAGTTTATCATACCCTTGCTTTAGCATGGCCACTGGGAAGCAGTTATGACCAATTCTACCACGTATATCACCGTTTTACCATATGACAATGGATCTGCTTCTATCATGTTCAGAAGCTATTCAAATAACGATGAACTTCTGTGAATGTGACACTGTTTGGACCTTTGGCCCAAGGTAACCATGGAGGAACCATGCCAAACCCCTTCTGATGACAGCTTCTCAGAAAGGAGTGTGACTCTTCGCAGCTGGCTGCTGGCTGGGCAACACACCAAAGCACGTGCACAACTGTAACAGTGTGCTCCAGGACTTGGTGAACGGGTGTTCTTGCAGGCTTTAAACAAAAAAAGGCAGTTTCAATTTATACATTCTCAACTTTTTAAGTTTCAGTACAAATTTCAGGTGAAAACTTGCGAGAAAATAAAAGGTGATTTTTTTTTTTTAAATTAAAAATTAGACTAAATATTGCCCCTGCCCCCCGCCTCCCCCTTCCTGCCAAGGGAAGGAAAAGAAAAGCAACTCCAGGTGAAAGACAACTCTTCCTTTTCCTTGAGCTATTCTGTTTTATCAGTTCAGTACACCTTTTCAACCTGTTTTCTTTATTGCCTGGCCCTGCACTCACCATCAGGGTTAGCACTTACTCATCACAGTACATAGTATGACCAAGAATAAAGCACTGCAGGATTTAGCCTCTATTCCTGTATTTGATTAATTTTACAACCAAGTCTTGGCTACCAACATGAAACCCTAAATTCTGAAAACACTTCTGGTGCTGCATTTCTGTTGTTTAGTTGAATAGAGTTACCAGGTAAATGTTACCTTAAAATTGATTAAGCTAATGGCAATATTTTACAATTAACTACCCCCACCCCCCACCCCAAACCACACAACCCTCAAACCCAACTCCTTTTGCAAAGACTATTTTAATAAAGGGATTATAAAATACAAAAGAGAGAGAGACAGGTAACCCGAGATGCAATTTTGGAATGCAAACTTTTAGTTCAAATGTGCAAGCTCGAACTTAACAAATGTTTAAAATATTTGAGTTTTTCAAATGGTGCCAAAATAAACCATGTCTTTTCTAAAGACTACATATTTAGCTAGGCACTGGCAATGTAAATCTTTCAACCATTTCAAGTATTTGTTTAAAAGCCTCCCAGAACACGTGTGCTCCCAACAAAACTGAAGAATGAAATGTTTAGACCACTGAAGCTCAACAGCTGACTTATAATCACCCTAATATGAGAACACCACTTTGGTTTTTTGGACTTGTGAATGCATTTTATTTACCAATGCATGAGAAGAACAAACAGAGAAAGTCCAGTTCTGCAGACCTGATGTGAAATGGTACGGCGATAAGAGTCAGTACACGTAGTGCTGCGATCGTAGCAGGCGCAGTATCAGAGAAACTGCCGGTCAGTGATTTCATGTGCCTCACGGCTTATTCTTGCAAAGGAGGAAAATCTTCTGGGGTACAAATTAAAAAGAAAAAAACCCAATAAACCTAACAGCCAGCCTTCATCTGGAATTATTCTAAATGAAGAAAATAAAGGCACAGAGAAATCCTGACATTTAGATAGCGAGTTCATTTGTGTACGTGGATTAAAGATGTTACAAATCTTGATCACCTGGTAAGAATATTTATAAAGCCATTTAATATGAAAATTAAGGTATCTTGTAAAACGTCCTGTGATTTGGAATAAATAAAGAAACGTGCCTGTGACAACATATTGACATTACTAAACTATTTCAATATGATGGCTTATTTATAAAAGCGGTTTTAATATTCCCCTACATTAATGATTAACTAATGAATCTTACTTTCCTGTGAATATATTTAAAGGGAATCAAACTGACTTCATCTACAGGATTCCGCTAACAAGACTGGGCTGGCTCTGAACTTTTCAAATATCAGCAGTTTTCCCAACACTAGTACAGAAAACCGTGCTACCAGTTTTGGGCTGTGGGCTGAATGAAAAACAGTACTAAATGACTAAAGGTCCACAGTTCTTTTCTGTTAAAGTTGATTTGTCACAATATTGTTAATTAGTGAGGGCTTAGGGAAGGCTTACTATGAATATAATTACAGTGCTGAAAAGCATTAATAACGCTCTTATCCCGAGCCAACATGATGCTATTTACATATTTTACCCTGGCATATACCAGAAATGGCTCCCAATGCGTAACGTGCTGCAGGATCATCAAGAGAAACACACAAAATCTCACAGGGGAAGGATGTTTCTGAGTATCTCGGTGCACTTCAGGACAGCAGGGACACTAATTTGACCAGTAATTACAACTGTTACCATAAGCATTGCCTGTGGTGAGTCACCTTTCATCATGAGCTGCTGTGCCATCGGGAGGCAAATGAATTGCTACTCCTGGTACATAATCTGATGTAATCTCATCCCTCTCTCATAAATTAGGACAGTAGTGACAATTGCATTTGTCTGCTGTATAGGGCAGCCTTCTTTTCACCTTCAGAGCTCTGCGTGGACATCAATCAGTTCTCAATGAATAAACTATACGATAAAAGCCAATTAACTCTTGCTATCATTATCGCCTATTTCTACATGCCAGACCAGAACTCCTGCCCTTCTTACACTGAAAGGCAAAACTCAGACTGGGTTCAACGGGGCCAGAAATTCACCCGAGGGCACTAAAGGCTGGGCCTGCATTACTGAACCCGTGTGACTTTTGCTGTCCACTTCAGCTGGTGAAGAAGTGAAAGTGTTTTGAAGTTAGCCACATAGATGCTTTTGCAAGCTGCCCCGAAGAGCCTGGGCACCTCTTTGGGGGCTGCATACCTTTTATGACTGTCACTAAGGGATTTGCTAAAGACCACACACCAGGTTGTTAGCAAGGAAGAGCGAGAACCCAACCGTTTCCAAATCTTCGCCTCTCAGCACAGTAAATTTCCCAAGGTCCTTTTCAAAGAAGACAAACATTTATAGCTGAATTTTAAAAATCAACACCTAATTTAATTATGATTCAAAGTCATTTATCTACACGATGACAAAACCCCCTAAGTAAAAAGCTCACTGAATTTCAGGCTATTCAGTACAAAACATAAGGCACAGTCAGGAAATATTTTTTCACTTAGATACAATGTGTCAAAATGAAAATTATGAAGCAAAATTATGACCTAATTTTACTGAATTTACCCACAACCGGATGTATCTAACATTAAGCCTGCTACACTGCTTTTGCCTGGCCGAGCCTACTTTCCTAAATAAAGCCAGTTGACACAAGAGGATGGAGGTCAAACAGTCTTGCTGTATGAAGCCTGCACTCACAAGATTATTTGCTCAGAGGCGGAAAGATTTGGGGCAAGGTAAGGACTTCTCGATACTCCTCGGTGAAGGAGGAACTTACATTCATGCATGGAAAACAAGCCCTGATTTAGTAAACTTGTATTTCCAAAGTAGCAAATAAGCTTCCTCATCAAAGCTGCCAAGGAGTAAGAGGGAAGATCTTTCCATAGAAAAATAAGTAGTTAAAAGTTAGATTAAAACAATGGGTAAGAATGAATGTATCATTTTCACAGTGAAGGAAAGTTATCTTATTGTCCTACAGGCGTCTTTGCCCCAGAGTCCATGTTGCTCAACTTAATAAGAAATCACCTTGAAAGGGGGGTTAATTTGGAGATAGCAATATTTCATATCACCATATTCAGCATGGAGATACTGATGATACTATATTACTGTGAGTAGTAAAGATGAGCTGTGAGAATAGACGGAATAGAAGCTCATGGTCACCAGGGAATGCACGTTAAAACAACAGATGACTTTCAGGACTCATAAGTGCAAAGTTATGCATTCAGAAAACAGTTCTGTCTTCATACACCCTATGATGAACTTTGAGCTGAACAGTATAAATGAGGAATGAGATCTAGAGTTGTTAGTATTATTACAGGAATACTAATTCCAAGAAATCAGCTGCCATAATGCAAATCCAATACTAAACATGATTACAAACAGCATAGAGAATAAACCAGACATCATTATGACAACTGTTAAAGTCACAATTCGTCCGTATCTTGAATACCAGGCACAAATCTGGATGTATCTTAGTAAAAACACTGCAGAACTGGAAAAGAGAGAGATTAGCATGACAAGGCCAATTAAAAACATGAGACAGCTTCTTTACAAGAGACTAGGGGTTCTCTCTGGAAAAGAGATGGCAGGGGAAGGATGCCAAATACGTAAAATCACAAGGGGGGATGTGGAAACAATATGAAGAGGGAATGGTTGTTCACCGTTTCTCTAATATAAAAACTAGGTGATAGCAAATGAATAGAGCTGGTTCATAACAAAGAAATGGAGATGTTTCTTCACTCAATGCATCATTAACTGCATAAGTCCTTGTGACAGCAACAAGTAGATACTAAAAGTTTAAATGGATTCCAAAACATGTCACGAAAAAATGCTGCTAAATACAAGGACATCACCTCTGTCTCAGAAAGCCCCTAAATAACAAATTGCTGGGAGACCATTCGGGATAAAGGTCACTAGTGCTGGCCTGACTTTATACCCTTTCCTAGGCATCTTCTACTGGTTATTGCCAAAGGCAGTCTTTGGGCCAGCTGGACCTTTGGTCTAGCACAGTACAGTAGTCCTTACATTTTTATCTTTATTCCTTCCTCACCACTTCCTCAGAGCAAAAATGGTTCAACAGCACTGACAGCTCAGGAGATCTTGTCTTTCACTTAGCGCACTAAAGCCCAATGAGGGCAGGAGGAAAAAGAGCAGTTGAGTCACTGTGCTGGTTTTGGCTGGAATAGAGTTAATTTTCTTCATAGTAGCTAATATGGGGCTACGTTTTTGATTTGTGCTGAAAACACTGTTGATAATGCAAAGATGTTTTCATTATTGCTGAGAAGTGCTTACACAGTGTCAAGGCCTTTTCTGCTTCTCACCCCACCCCACCA
>RSEF01000005.1:40170275-40184514 GCA_003993805.1 Himantopus leucocephalus | reverse complement strand
TTTACATGAAGATTCATGAAATTCTTCAAAAGCATAGAGTAAAATATTTTCTCAGTGTTTGAAATCAGAGATCTGTGAAACATGTTTTGTGTTGAGTTCACCACTTATCCCCTTTATCAGATGTAGATGTTCATCTGTTACATCCTTCAAATAGTTTATATGATTATCTTATCAAATAAAAGATTGAGGTGATCGAGATGAATATATTACGAGGCACAGAATAAAGTGCTAATTATAGTAATTTTATTATACACCTCTCCAATACCTGCAATGTCTTCCACTCAAAGGCTGAATTCTGATACTTCATATGGGCAAAAATTCCATAATCTGAAGCTGAAATGGTAAAATTTGGTCCTAAAGATTTACGTATTCCAACAATCCAGTGTTTAGATCTATATCCTTGTAGCTACATCACATCCAGCAAAAATGTAGAATGGGAAAGCTGAGCAGCTTGCCAATAAAATAGTGGCAATGATGGGGTTAAAGCTTTTGTTAGCGCTCATACGTATAAATACAATTGATGCTGCCTTTCTACAAAATATTGTTAAAAAAATTAAAAGCTTTAGGTTAAAAGCTGGCTATTAACTAATGACTCAGTATTATATTAGAAACATGAACTGCAATTTTCTCCTTGGAGAACTAGTCCCTGCTTCAGTAAAGGTACACTTAATTTTAAGTGTAATTTTTACACTTAGTTTTAATTTTAATGGAAAAATTTTAATGATTTCAAGTTTGCTTAAAATTAACTACCTTGCTGGCCTAGTCAGTTATTTCTATTTGTTGCTGTAAAGAACTGTCCCAGCAATTCTCTAAAAGATACGTAATTCAGAAGCTTCAGAAAGTCTGGGGTCCCTTGTTGAGCTTCTGTACATACATTTACAGTATTCAATCTTTTGCATATGTTAAGAAACAGTATGAGTATTAACAGAAAGAACCGCAAATTTATTTTTATTCCTTCAGCCAAGCCACAAATAAATGACTCTTGCAAACAAACCAAATACTATTTAGTAACGGCAATGTAAATGCCACGGACTTATTTTATTTGGATATAAAATATTAAAGTAAATGATTATTTGCTGTGACACTCATTTTATCATCTTGGAAAAAAAAGCAAGTCTGAGAAAAAGTTTTCTTGCTGTTCTTCAAGGAGCACTCAATCTGCTTCTCAAAGTTATTTAATAATTTGTCATAGAATTGTTAACTATAAGCTTACAAATACTGTGTCAGCATGCTTCTTCCTATTGGGCAAACAACTTCAAAATCTAATTTGTTTGTGTTATTGGCCTTACTAAATATTAGTCTTCGCAAGTCTGGTTTACGCCATTGATGTTAACTATGCCAACATTCTGATTATGTTCTGAAGTATTCCACAACAAGCTGATATTATACAATACAAGCCCAAGAGCTAGCTGATCCAGTTTACTGAGCATACTTAGTGTATTTTGCTACTGATAAATCAATAAAACCATGTTGTAATCTACAAACTTCCATCTCTGTGAAGCAGCTATAAGCAAACTGTAAATGAACACACAGGTCAAAAACTGGGATGCTGTGATTATGTTGACTCTGAAAACATTTGACTCTCATAGAATACATTTCAGCATTTGAGAGAATGAAGTTTCAGCGCTGCTTATATTTTTGTCAAAGGCTGAGATGATAAATATTCAAATGATGATAAATATTTGTGTTTATATTGTAACTACCCATACTTTAAGAAAACAGTATCTGCTGCAATCCACAATTTACAGAGGTTAAGTAAATGTAAACCATAGCTACACAAAGAAAATAAATACTTGACTCAGACTGTATGCTCAGTTTTGCATTCTTCATCCATGTGAAACTCCCTGCAGCCAATGGATATCTCGGGTGTGCAAGGAATGCAGGAAAGGCTTATCTGTCATTCCCTTTGGTTGGCATTTTTTGTCTTTGTTCTGTTAAGTACACCACTGAACATAATCCTGGCATCGATCATAAACTGTCAGATGCTAAAGGCCTCACTGTAATTTAGGACACCCCACATATCCATGAGAATGATATCCCATAATCTGCTCTGGCAATGTCACACATTGCAACTGTACGAGACTTTTGGTACTGATGCCGCAAACTGCTGTATTAAGGGCCATCTTCAAATGAAAACGAGACGTCAAAAGATATTATGAATCATTAGTACTACAAAGGGTCTCAGCTGNGAATCATTAGTACTACAAAGGGTCTCAGCTGCAGTAATTCTGAATATCACCAAATCTGTCTTTTGGGACTCTGGAACTGAGAATGGGATCTGCAGCTCCAGGTGTGCTCTGCACTGGTGCATTCCTCCTCCAGACTGCAAAAAGAGCACAGCAGCACCTTGGGATGGGATTTGCAACAACTAGTTTAAGGAGAAGGGCACTNTTTTTTTTTTTTTTTTTAAACCTCAGGCCCTCAGTTTAAGTGTCTTGCTCCAAGCTGTGCGGAGGGCCTGAAGCTGACCTTCTCTAAAACTAACATGAAGCCACTTGTTTCTTCTAAGGTGACAAAGATAACAGCAGTGCTACCACTCCTCCTTTTGAAAACAAGTATAAAAGATTACACTGACTATCGGCTAGAGCATTCAGCCAAGCTAAGGAAAACTTGGTTTTAACCCACATCTGCCACTTCTCAGGAGAGCTGTACACTGCAGGGCTGAAAAGTCTTCTCTACTTCTCTTTCTGAAGCTATGAATTCCTACAGAAGAAACATCTCAAATGTTATTAGACCTGAAGGTGTGATTCTGTGGGTGGTGGTCGAGGGTGCTCACCTCAAAAATAGGAGATGGGTGTTCTGATACTGGCTTTGTATTTATGTTCAACAGGCATTGGATAAAACTGAGCAAAAGCTCTAAAGGAAAGTGTCAGAACCAGGTCTCACTTCTCAGAGGTGAATAGCCTACTCACTGTTCTCTGATCTGAGAATCCTGCATTATTTTCTGCTCTGTGGTACTACTTCAAGGCAAGGAATAGAGAGCATCCAGACCAAACCTGCGTGGCTAAAACACCCCCCTGAGATACAGAAGATTGGAATCAGGATCTCCTCAGACGGAGGACGAAACTCAGCTCCATTCTGCTGCACCCCGGAGGAGTACCCCCCACTCCGAAACAACCACTTAGAAAACCCGGGCAGGGGGAGCACAGACGCCAAGGAAGCTTTTGAAAGAAAATGTCTGAGGTCCTGCTGCTCTGTGCAGATCTTGGTATAACCAGTGTGCATCCCTGGCCCATTGGGGTCCCCAAGGAATCCAGGCAGAAAAGACAGAAAGTCGATTGTTTTGTATCTTCTTCAGTCAGAAGATTTCTGCTTATGCTAACCCAGGTCCTCTCTTTTTTGGGGTTGGGAAGCTATCAGTATTAGTGGTACTAAGTTATCAGGCACTCCCTCCATCACAGCCTGCAAATTTTACCTGGACTGTAACATGGAGTATGCAATTCAAAAATTGGTAAGTGAAGTGTCATCCAATAAAGATAATATAATCCAACGCAGGAAATACATTTCATTAGAGCTTTGCGTGTAAGGTAGCCTTACCAAGGGAAACAAGATCTGCCTAGTGATACAGAAACACAGTATACCTACAACAGTCCAGAGAATATGACTGAATTTGTTCAGCTCACCTTAGATTTGAATACTAGTTCAAAATCTTATTTCCTCCAGACCCAGAAAAGTTATTTCACTTTGTATGTTGAATTTCCCCGAGGCTGCACACATCCTCACTGGCTTACTAAATTCTTTTATTACAACAAACAGGTATTTCTACAAGACTTTTTAATTCATCATTTCACCATGCATATTAGTGCAATCTGCAGGGAATTTTTCTGAGAGGAGTCACTGGCGTTAGCACAGAATTCCAAGTATTTAAATAAATTCTGACCCTACTATGTACTGCTTTCTGTTAGATCACACATGACTTTCTTCACACATTTCCATTAGTCTTAATTCCTCACTAAATTCCTAGAGCAGTACTTCCAAGACTGTTGCCCCTAAATCCAATAAATTCACATTGCCTGTTATTGTTACACTAGTTAATGGTAATATTTTACTATATGATATGATGTGATTGTTACTGGATTTTGTGTTTTAGACTTTCTCATGTTCCTATTCATGTCTTGCATGCCAAAGAAACTTTGCATCAGCTCTGCTGCACTCTGCAGAATTCTTCAGGGTATGTGGTGGTTTTGCGTGTCTGGGAATCTTCCATCTGGCTAGTGTGGGTTTCCTAAACACCATAAAACCCCGCCTGTGGAGATTGTGTATCTCTTATGGGCCCCATGGAGCTTATAATCTGCTTTTAATCATTGCACGAAGCAGCCAACACATCAGTCCTCATCAAGCAGTTTTTTCCATATTGAATCTCCTTTAACAACTTTTGATCCAGTTCTGAAAATCCAGAACCATTGCTAATTGTCATTGCTATCTTAGACTGCTACAAGAGTTGTCTTCCTCGGCTCCCCATTTCCTTCCATAAAAACTTGCATAACCATTGACTTCTGTGCCTCTCTATCGCAAGTAAAAGATTCTTAGCATTTTGCCCTCCCTCACTCTCCTTTTGAATGTACCCACCAGCATCTGTTTCTCAGTAAACTACGGGTCATATCCTTAACTGGGACAAACGAATGCAACTCAGGGCAAAAGAGCTACGACAATTTGCTGTAACTAAGAAACTAGCTCTGCATCTACATTCTTCAACAAGTCACCAGAACTTACTTTACTTTTCAAAATGCCAGCACCAACTAAATTATTCCCTATATGATATTAAAAGATTACCAACTATCCAATCCCAGCAGAACTTCACAGCAGCAGGCAGCACAGTGGTTTTCATTAAAAGCAAAATCACTTTTGACATCTGCTAAATTATTTACTGACACAAATCAGTGAAACTATTAATACCTATGAAGCTGTACTCCTAGCCTCCAGTAGTTAATGTGTTGATCTGACGCTCATCAGAATACAGTTTTCTAAGTAAAAAGAAAGCAGTCTAGTTCGATAGGGAAGTGTGAACATTTAAATGTAACATCTTAATAAAAGCAGACATTAAATTCTATTTATTACTTTGAAATATGAAAGTTAAAGAAATGTATCTCTAAAATTCTAAGTAAAGCCAGTCGAATTATCTAACATTTGGTGGTTCCTCCAAAACAAATAGCTTTAAGTCCCGGTGAATGTAAAACTTGTTTCTTTTGTGCAGTGCTTCTGCCTGCAATTTCTAATTAACCAGCTCCATTCTTATCTACAAGGAATGACTGAAAGCTTACAAGCTACAATGTATAGTTCAACTAAATATATGCAGGTATGATTTTAAAAGGGAGATGATAACTAGTTAACAACATTTGCATGTTGCAAAGAGGCTCAATTCGAATAATAATTCAGAAATCTTGCTTTTAGCCTGTTCCCTGCATAGCTGTGCTGTACTAAATACAATCTGCACACTAAAGATATCATGTTTGCAGTTAAAAATCTCCAGAGACTTTAGACCCATACATAAAGATACTTATTTCGCTCTTTTCTGAGACACTGACCTGTATCCTCATTTAAAAATGAACACCACATCTTTATGTTATTAAATCTTTGTTTTGATCTATTAGTATTCACCAAAGTGCCATTTTATACAACGCCGCACTGAATAGGCAAGGCTGGAGGTAACCATCTGCAGCTTTAGAGTCTGCGTTTGAATTGATGAAAAGAGCTTTGTGTTTTCATTGCCAAGTTTGATTCTTCCAGTCATTAGACATTCCCCTCAGATCGCATCAATGAAGCGGACTCTCTTACACCCATGTGTTAAATTCTCTTCTCCTCATGGTTTCCTTTGCCAGCTATACTCCAGAAAGACTACTGGGTCTTAGCCACATTCTTCTCACAGCTGTGCTAAAAAAGAGCATCAGAGCGTCTTCCCAAAATCCATATGTGTATCTGGTCAGTCCCCTGTCGGAGGGTCACCTCACATTGTGGTGTGATTATTCAAATATTCATTCTTGTTCTTCAACTGCACTGCTCGGATAATTCTGGGAAAGATTAGACCCTCCAGCCAGCACTGGAGAACATCTTGGATGTTGACGTGAAGCGCACATAGCTCCTATACTTGGAAGGCAGATTAGTTTTACTTGCAGAAGAGGGGAACTCTAACCATTTAATAAATGCTTGCTCCTTATTTCTTTCCATTTTTGTATTCTTTTCAGCTGTGTCGAATGTTGGTAAGAACTGTTTTGTTTTTGTTGTGTCATCGATCGACTTATTTACCAGCATCAGCTAAGGGACAAAACTAAGTGAGCAACTATGAAAGCAGAGAAAGCGTGTTTAGAAATGCTGGAGGGAAATCCAGGACCACACAAAAAAAAAGGGTGTGCTCCAGTAACAATGAAAGTTAGGTGGCCAAAAAATCACACCTTAAGAGGTAAAGCAAATGTTTTTAAGGGTAGTATTTCTTTTATGAGAGATAGTAATTTCCTTTGATAAAACTATCTGCTTATTAAGAAGATTGCTTAGTTTGCTTTTGTATTCAATCCACTGAAGTATTTTATCCAAATCTCTAACTCTCCTGACATCCTCCTTAAAAGAAAAAAAAAAAACCCAAATAAAAAGTAAAGGTGTCTTTAATAAACAGTTAAAGGCAAATGAGGTTAAGAATTTCTGTTTTACATCACTTATATACTTGTTTTGTTCATAGTAAGAACTACCTTGACCAAGTGCATAAGCAGCATATTTCTCACCATTTATGCCTATTTTCCGTACCTGTATATTTTAGCATTGCACCATTACTTGGTGGATTTGTGTTTACTTTTCGAGGATTACATAGAAATTCTACGCGCGTACCCTCCACTGCCACCTTACACAGCTATGTGAGTGTGCAGGTGTGACTGTGCCCACACGCGGAGAGCTACGCTGTACTGAGCTAGAATCATTAAGCTGTGAGAAGAAATAGAAGCCCTCAATAGACAAATTGCATTAAAATTCACTTCAGCTGCAAAGCTTTTGCAGAAAAATACAACATTTTCTGGAAAAAAAAAAACCCACATCAAAAGTGGCCTCAACCTTTACTGATAATTGGCTAATATTGATTTGGTATTACATTATAACCTCCTCTGATCCCACTGACATCAGCAGCCACTCCTCAATCCCAGAGGTTCCAGCAGGAAGGACAGTTTTAAAATGCCTTGCTTCCTCTGCTGGCAGAGGCATTAATTAATTCACAGGCTTTTCCAGCCACCTTCTCCAGGTCAGCCCCATTTCCCTGCTGGGGCTGCACCAGCTGGCTCCTGGCTTCTCCGGCAGGACAAACTTGCAGGGGGCCTGTGGCGCTGAGCCAACACTCCTGGTGAATTCTGCGCCACTGTCCTAATTCTTTGTTTGCAACCATGAATTAGAAACATTAATTAAATATAGAAAATTATGGTCATAGCCATTCTACAGAGTACAGGTTAAAAACATTAAGTATTGTGCAGGTCATCATAATTTCCTATTGAACAAATATGTACTGTGTTATGTGTGCACATACATGTATTTATTTACATACACCGTACCGTTAAAATGTGTATTTGCTTTACAAATTAGAATAGCGCTCTCTTAAATGTCTAATGTGTATCTTGTTAACGTTTCAAAATCAAAATAGATTCAAAGAAATGCTGCTAAATCTGTGTGGTCACTCTCCGAGCATCAACATTTTCTGTTTCACACCACCAGCCCTGCTAGGGTGGTGAATCCGAATCATCTGCACAGGCAAAAGCACAGAGTCGCAGTTTATATCTCACACGGCAGTGAGCCCATGTGAGATTTCACCCTACTTCAGTATAAACAGAATTTTACTATATCCAAGTTCTCTATAAGCAGATTCCAATATATCCCCCTTCTGGCTCACAGCTGCTGTTTCATGTGGGATAGGATCCAGAAATTTTTTACATGCTTTGTGTCCTGACGGAAAACACAGGACCACTATTCTGACTTAGATCTCACATTTAGAAAGCAACAATTGCAGGTGGGTACACAAATGGCTGACACGATGGCAATGCCGTGGAGAAATTACATCTCTATTTCAAGCTCTGTATGTGATGCTGAATACGAAAACTGAAGTTTTTAAGAATATTAAAAAATTCTTTAGTGTTGTCAAAGAACAGATTAGCAAAGGCATAGTGAGCACCAGTAAATTACGAGGTACAAAGATACAAAGCACACGCTTTTTCAACATTATTTTAATTGTTCTAATTATATTCTTTCTTAGTGAAGCTCATAATTATTTTCCTCTTCTGATTTTTAACTGTTGCTACATTACTCAGATATTTTACTGAATAATACTGAGAAACTACTTTATATAGCTGCTAAAAATACCTCGTATGTCAGAATTCAATTTTACGTAAGCATTTAAAAGAAGTCAGGAAAACAGATGTCAGATATTTAGGCTATGAATCTTAGGGTCACATTTTAAATTACAATAAGCATCCTCTTAGGACAGTGCTAATAATTAATACTACTGTAATTAATACTAAGAAGCCTTTCTGTTGACAGGTTTATAAATTGTCAGTTCCTTTTTGAAATGTAGAATATCCTACATCTCCGAAATAAAAAGCTAAGCTAACAAATGAGTTCCTGCCTAATTGCCAAACACTGATTTGTATGAAGCGGTTGAGGTTACAAAGAAATTGGGAATTCTCAGCCCGGTTTCCCTGCTGATGAGTACGAACTGTCTGTGTAGCTCTCCCAGAGGTGTCAGAGGAATCTCTATAGTGTCACACAAGGGTTCTTAGCTCAAAGTAAACACACTTTCCACAAACTCAGCTGCTTAATCTGTTTGCAGGTTGAATTATAAGATGGGGGTGGATGACTCCGGGTGCTGGGAAGACGCACAGAGCATTTCCACAGTTTCTTGGTAAAAAGGGCATGCTATTGTCATCAAAAGACTTCACCCAATTGTTTAATTTTCCTATAGGCTCAGTGATCTGATCTTAGCAATAATGAAAACTAACCTGACCAAAATTTTCCCAAGTAGCTGAGCGTGTTAAATTGCGTAAATTCTTTTCTGTATAAGCAGTACATCACCACCACTTTAATTCAGGTTGTGGCTGCACTTCTACTCTAGCCACCCTGGTTACACGGGATTAAACAAGACTGTTTCACTAAAAAAAAACCAAAACCAAACCCAAACCCAAAACCCAATCGACACTTAAATATCTATGGTTAGTAATAAATAAAATAACAACTTTAAACAATGTACAGAAAGGTTTAGCCAATATTCTCTTTAACATGCTGTAATTATTTTTCATAGGTTTATTTTTATCAAGCATGCACCTGCTGAAGTTTCAAACACATCTAAGTGTTTGGAATAAAGATTGGGATGATTCTCAAACTACCACTGGAGGTTTTAAAGAGATGACTGAAAATATGTATTTTCATATATATATCTTAACTATATTTTATGTGGTTACAAATAAATTAAAACCATAAAAATATATATATATATATATTAAATAGGAAAACTCAGCATGTGTTTTTTTAAAACAGGAAGAACTCTTGTTAGGTCTTTGCAATATATTACAAGCCAATTTCTGGCTACTCTGGAAATATGCTGCAGACATTAAAGTGAAAGACAAATATGGACTGAGAGGCAAATTTGCATCAGTTCAGCATTGACCACCATGGAAGGGTGTGAGCGGGCTATTTTACAGCTGGTGATATAATGCAGAGATGTTAAGTGTCAGACTGTGAGGAGGCTCTGCATACACGTTTGCCTGTGTCCCAGGAATCAGACTTTGGAAGGCTTATGTGATAGTAATAACAATCACGACAATAAGGACTTCAGTAGAGATGAACTTCAGGTTTTGGAGTTCAGTAACCTTTTAACAGGGAATCTTATGATGGGAAAGAGAATACAATCCCTGTTCAGTGACTTGGAGACTTCCTGTTGTTTTCAGTGAGATTTTGAAGCCACCCCTAAACAACCCCATCAGCATTTACCATGGCATGAAACTTGTTAGATGCATAACAGACCAAAAATGAGAACCTTAATATTCTACCACACAATTATAAAGGCAAATACTCTGTTGCCATAGGATTGCCATGGGTAAAAAGGCAGTGAAAACCATTCATAGGAGATGGAAACACTTTCTCTGTGCCTCACACATGTAGAAAGCGGTTTCAATAACAGTAAAGACAGGCACGCTGGCTTGCGTAATACTATAAAACTTAAAATGATGGGCTTCACACTGAGTCAGTAACGAGCTGAACCGCGGAAAAAGAAGGAATCATTTTAAAGGAACTTTTCTAAGTACCGCCACACTTTCAATCATACACAAAATACCAGAAGAAACAACGTTTCATTTGGTTTTCAACTGCAATTTTTCTTGAAAGAAGGCAAGTGACTTACTTCTGAACTTTTTCGTTGGCCTCCCGTGAAGCCTCCAGGGCTTTCTGGAGCTTCAGCTCTGTGTCCTTTTGCTCTGACCGAGCTTGCTGCAGCTGAGCTGCCAGATCTTCAATCTGGTGATAGGTAAGGGTCACAACACCCCCCCTGCCTTGTGGTCCACCTTCAGAAGTACCAAAAGAACAGTTCAGCTGGTCCTTCAGACTCATTCCTTCAGACAAAGATTTGTATAAGCTGGGAAAACAAAATCATACATGTTATTAAGTTTCAGTCTGAGCCTGAGCTGCAAGAATACTACACTCAGTTTAATTAATATTTTTAATATGATCATAGATGGATCCACAGGCACTAATATCAAAATAAGTTTTATTTCAGAAGCGACAGAGAACAAAAAGAACATCCCGTTTCCACGAGGCTATTCTAGAAGTATGTAACAATCATCGGAATTTTAAAAAGTCAAAAACCTATTCAACAAAACCTCAAAAGGTAGTATTTTTCAGCTGTAGCACCTTCCCGATCACCTTTGAGCTGCAGCAAAAAGCTATTAGTGTGGTTTACATTTAGATGAATTAATCAGTGTAAGTTACTGAAGTGTTATTAACTCGTGTTACACAGGACTCTCTTTTAGCAAGCAGACTCACCAACTACAGGGGGTTTATTTGCAAAATTGTAGTTTTTTTCAATATAATGAAAGGAATAAAAATGCTACAATGCAAAAAATAATATAATTAAATCAGCAGGATTACTTAGAAATATGAATGATTTGCACATGCTAACCAGTTCTAAAGGTCCTTGGTGAACATTTTTGTGAGAGGAAACCTGAACTATTTCTTGATGCTCATTTAAGTAAGCTAGTAACACCTGTACTAGAATATTCTGTGTCTTAAACAGCCTCTCTATAGTAGACAGAGATAGGTTACCTGCCAGAATCAGGGTTTTATCACAGGACATTTCAGTATCTATAGTGTCCTCTGCCTTAATTTCTTGCAAGGTCCTTTCTGACCCACTGTTTTGGCTTCACTCAGGTACAAAGTAGACACGTTCGCCATCTACTTCACACTGAAGTGCCATGGATGGATATTCAATCCATTCAGTTTTATACGTGGTTTTGAGGTTTATTCATACAGATAGCAAATCCTAGAGCACAAAAATAATATCCTGCCATTGTACAAGCCAGAATACGGTCTCTTAAGGCAATAGATTCATGGAGCTAAAAGAAATAAATATGCCTGGATCAGCTGACAATAGCTATGGAGAACAAGCAAAAAGAAAGATATTAAACAGACAGGTTACCTATAAATATGGAGAAGAAACTGAAAAAAGGAGAATAAAGAAGAAGATGGTGCATCAGGTAAAAAAAAATCTCAATGAAGCCTGTTGACTATGGAATTATTTCCCAAGGAATCAGCAGGTAGCCAGATGCTTGAGTTATTAAGGTGCAATGGTAGAAATCACATTAAGAGCTGATCAGTAGGGGAGGAGCCTGCCCCAGCAAGCTCTCCATGGAATTAGCAATGATTGCTTCCCATCTCTTCATAGCTGTAATTCATTGGTGAATTTTACACCAGTTGAAAATGACACTGGCAGTAGAAGAAATTCATCAATGACATTGATAACAAAAGTGATGGCAACAGTATGAGCATTGTTTTCAGATAAACACTTGAAGTAATTTTAAAACAACTTCACGAATGTCAGAAGCTGTTGCTGTACTGATGAATATGACTTAAGACCATCCCTCTGACAAATGACCATGCAAATATTAAACACTATTTCTGTGTGGATTTCCAGTAGCAGCGCAGACTGATTACAATACTCAAGACATAGCCTGCATGACAGCTGCTAGTATGCAACAGCATATTTTCTTCCTTACCAGTTTATTAAGCTGTTTGTATGGAAAACACCCTTTGTTCCAACAGCCCATAGAGGAAAACAGTATAGAAACCAAAATATAATACACATGGACAAGCAAAAAATGGATGTACTAATAGAAATCCAGAAGCTAAAAGGTCAGAGTGTTGATATGTCATTACGCCTACTACCTGCGGTTGTCTGAAAATAATGTGAAGAACCTTTTCAATTAAATGAAGACATATTGAAAATATAAATATTTATAAAGGGACATTAAAATCCCTAGAACAGACTCATTAAAAATAAAATTACTTCAACAGTTGCACATAAAATTTACTGACTGAAGTTCCACTATGGTCGAGCATTGATCACCATGGAAAAATACAAAGGTATGCAAATAAAGCTGAAAGCAGGTTACCGAAATACCACCGCTGCCTGCTTCTTGAACACCTGGCACAAGATTAAAAGAAAAAAAAAAACCACAGATGAGGAGCTACACTGTTCAGTGAATATATGGGTCCCTGATTAAAAAAANAAAAAAAAAAAAAAAAAAAAGAGGATAGCCTAAATAGTCTAACTTGTTCACAGAGCAGCTGAGAGGTTTTTTTACAGAACTTATGAAAAATATAGTCATTTATTTATATTCTAAAATACTGGCCCTGTCTGGCTACGACTGGGCTCCTTCTCAAAGACTGGCCATGAACAATACAGTAGGTGATACACCATTACATGTTTTAACTCATAATGATTGCATCTGAGTGATCAACAGATTCTGACACGTATATATTTTGTAGCCAGTATGATTCCTCCAGATAAAGACACTGTAGTTCATAGATCTTTTAAACTTTTTTTTT
This sequence comes from Himantopus leucocephalus, assembly GCA_003993805.1. Classification (NCBI taxonomy): domain Eukaryota; kingdom Metazoa; phylum Chordata; class Aves; order Charadriiformes; family Recurvirostridae; genus Himantopus; species Himantopus leucocephalus. The sequence continues at coordinate 40,171,458 of RSEF01000005.1, read as the reverse complement.
TTTTAAAGCATGCTATTGCTGGATTCCCATCAAAATGTGCTTTGCTAAAATACTTTTATTTAGTCCCTTTTGATACTTATTAATTTGAAATTCCTTCATTAATGTCATGAAGATTATCAAAGAATATTGATGCTATAAATAAAAAATAAATGGGAGTTCTAGGTCTGAAGAATGGGTCCCAGAAGCATTCAAACAGTTTCTTGATTTAAGAAATTCACATGTTCTTTACAGTAAGCCTTTTGCTTTACTATGCCAGCACGGCCCCTTTCTTGCTCCAGCTTGGATCTGAGAGCTTCAAGGGCCCACCTTGACTGTGTCCAGGCAGAAGTAAAAGTGACATGAGATGATGTCACTTATGCAGCTCCTGCAGAGACAGCAAGAGGTTTCCTCAGCCCCCAAAGTCAGAGCAGCTTCAAGCCTGCTAAAAAATTTCTCCAGTTGTAACTGCTCCCAGAGGGACTTGACTTTGGCTGAAAATCAACTGTATGAAGTGCTGCTCTTAAAACACTTCTCTCCTTGCCAGGCATACTTTTGCTGCAAGGTGGGAAATTATTTTCCACCTGAAGCAATTACTGAACAACACAGAGAAACCTTCCACCTAAAAGAAGAAAAAACAACTATCAAACCCCAACATTCCCTATCCATCCCCTCCCTCCTCCCCCACCCCAGTGATAAACATAACTAACGCTCCCAAAGGCATGTAGGTCTGACCTTGGTTTTCACCACAAATGTTTCTGACACTCAAGTTCTGAAGACCTCTCAGACCTCAGCCTGCACTCAGGATGGCTTTGAAGAGGGTCCCTTCATACCGCTGAGTGCACTCAAGGGCCAGGCAGCACTGATACCTTGAAAATACTACCTCAGAGGTGCTCTTAGGGAACACTGCAATAAGACGATATTAAAAAAAAGCCCATAAGACCTAGAAGGACTTTGACATTTTGCTGTAAAGTGGAGGATATAAAATGGTCAAGTTTGCATTACATGTGAGTCAGGAGCCTGACAGCTGGTAGGCTGGTAACTAGATGGCATTGCCCTACCATAGACAAATATTTTACTAGCCTTCCTTCCTCTGCAATTACACGAGTTAAGAGGACTCTGTTTTCTCTTCAGTACAACCACCCAAACATCTCTCACCAATTTAACTGAAAACAGCAGCTGTGTTAGACTTTGTGGCGCACAGGCC
>RSEF01000005.1:40086173-40170175 GCA_003993805.1 Himantopus leucocephalus | reverse complement strand
CCTCTTTATTTTATATTCTCTCACCAAACTCAATGATAAGCAGTTGTTGAACAGAGCCCACGACTAATTTTCTTCTCTGTGGAGGCTGGTGATATAACCTCAGGATTTTACAGGATAACACGATGACAGATTAGCGCTGATCATGCATGTCCATACTGTCCAAACTCAATTACATGTGAATAGGGATCTACAGTGAGCAGTAGGCTGAGTTTCAGCCTTCTCTCCTGAAATGATCTAGAGAAAACTGCAACCTGTACACAGGTCCAAACAGTCTGGACACTAGATAATTCAAGCACAGGTTCATTGTCTACAGTGAAAGCTTGAACTGACTATCATCCATCTTAGAACTTCAATTTTTCAACAAACACAAATTAAATGCCCCCAGCAAACACATTTTTCCTCCTTGGGCCTCGGTCTCCTCATCTTTAAAAAGGAGCAATCACAATACTACCTTTTCAAGGTGCCTTAAGGTTCACTACTGAAAAAAGACCCATCACTGTTGAAACAGCTAAGCTAGATGCAGCACAGTGAATTTAGGACAAAACAAAAAGCCCAGATGGTCTTCTGATGACACCAAGGAGCAAACATTTTCTTTTGGGTCTCATTTTCACTCTCCAGGACCACTGCAGTACCCACACACGTTCTCCTGTGACTAGCTTGGGAGAGGTAGTAAGGACACGGGACATGTGATGAGCCTTTCTTGAAGTTGAAGGACTGCTGAGACATGCTCTCACCAAGAAATAATTGGAAACTATACCCCCATTACAAACCCTTCATTTACAGAGTTGCACAGTAATCAAATGTCTCCATTTCATGCAGTCACTGGGTAAACTGCTCAGATAGCACAGCCTCACATGACAGTGATATGCACACGACATCCAGCACCACCTATCTTTCCTCACATTCACCACACCATCAAATGGTCCAGGATTCCCACAAAAACAGCTTCTGGATTAATAATGTTTGGTTGAAACAGAGCAAAACATACCCAATACTGATGAGTAGAAAGAAGCGCTTTTGAGATTTTTGCAGCTGTGGTACTATGCTCTTCAGCTAGATCCACAGACCCACAGGTAATAGCTTGTAGCTAAGAAATGCACCTGGATTTCCTGAGCACATGATGTACCTAGAGCTGAGGTTTCTGTTATCTCTAAGTGATTAATTAAGAGTCTGGAAGATGATAACTTAGCATTAGCTTTTTTCACACATAATCAGCTCTCAGATATAGCGCAACTGAGTTTACAAAAGAGACGACTGTAGATTTTACGCTTTAATCCTGAATATTACTTGATAGATGTTAACATTAATTACACATCTTCACGGTTCCACAGTGTACCTGTGTTAATTGCAAGACACAGATTCACAGCCTCTCAAATTTCTTCAGCGAATTAGGGGACTGTGTTTTCAATACAACAGCAACTATTGTGGATACTCTTCACAGTTTTACTAGACTACATGTTATTCCCAGAACCAAGCTTGCCGTAAAATGTTCCTGTCATGCTTTGACAGGGAATTGGCTGTATTAGCATATTCTTGCCTAAGCATTCACAGAGCGCAGCTACCCAGCCCTGAAAGCTTGCTTCTAACTAAGTAAAATTAATCTGAAAGTTTAAAAATAATTTTATTTTGTACGGTGTTTACTTTATCATACTAGAAGTTACAAGAAACAATTTTGCTATCTTGTATCTGTTCTTTATTGCCAATTCATATGCTTTGGCCATTCTTAAATATTTGCCAATGGCTTTAGTTAACAAAATAACTTTAACTTAGTATTTGTAATACTGTAGTTATTCCCTACAGTAATAGATTGTTTAGGTAACACTGCAAATACAGAGGGAACCTTATCTATTAATCGAAGACAGAACTGGCATCAAGTCATCAAGAGTGACCTCAGTATTTGAATATAAAGGATGCTTAAGATGGTGCCAGCAACTCCACGTTTTACCGTGTACCACAAACCCCCAGCCACTTTCCCCGGGAAGCATGAGCATTGTGGCCAGGGCAGCGCAGATCCCAGCCACTTTCCCTGGGAAGCGCGAGCATCACGGCCGGGGCAGTGCAGATCCTGGCTCAGCTGCGGGCAGCAGGCAGCAAGGAGGGGCACAACCGGCTCAAAGACAAGAGGCGTTTTCACCTTCCCAGTCCCCGGGCTGAACTGGCGGCCCCTGCGCCTCTCTGCTTGCTGCTGGAGGCCACTGGGTTGACATGGATCACTGAAGGGGTGTGTACGGGGGTGGTGTAGAGCCAGCGACTCTGGCTTCGGGCCAGCAGGGAAATTGCCTATGTCAGGGATTTGCAGAAACACAAACTTGGTGGAAAAGAGACAGAGGATCTTGTCCTAAAGGTCATAGCGGTTTATTTTTTATACTTTACATTTTTGACAACATCATTTTTAAGAACAGTGCACCTTTTTCCTCAAAGCTAAACTTAATTAAGATAGCAGTAACTCCGGTTGTGCACTAAAATATACCAACTAAAAGAGGTAGAAAATAGGTGCAGTTGGTATTACTTTTTTCCTTTTTCCTTTCCTTCATTCTGAACACCGTCTGTTACATGGAAACCAGGGTATTACGGCATAGATGAACATCAGGCCTTCTGAGCAAGCGTTTCAAAATCAGCTCCTACAGCTCTACGCATCTACCTACCAACCTGGTGTGGACTGCCACCCCTTCAGCTCCCATGGGCCTGGCAGTACTCTCCAAAATGCCAGCCACGGAAATCTTTCCTGATGACAAAGAATGTGCACATTCAAGGGTCAGGCATTTCTGCTAGGAGCCTTAAATGACATCCCCCGTCACCGTAGTGTGAATTTAGATTTGCCCGCGTAACTAACAAAATCTAATAGAGATTTCTTTGTTGGAAATTATGCATGAAGTTAAGGCTAATTTGGTCCGTGCTTTTAGTTTCCTTTGCAGCTTCTCACTGGTAAGGATAATGGCTTCTGACTTCCATTTTACGTGAGTGACCTACACAAAATGAACAAAATCCTTCTGCAAAAAGTAGTGATACTAGAGAATCACCTCTTGTATTAGATAAACCGCGACAATTCAGATGAAACAAATAAGAAACCCAACCCTGAAAACTGAAAGTCAGTGAAGCATCCACTCAGTGCAAAGGGGTACTTCATATATACATCCATATATACATCTACATAAAACAAATCTGATAGTGCTGATATATATCATAATGCAGGCATCAGAATCACCTGAAACCAAGCTCAATGTAATGATTGTGTGCTGTTGACTTTTATTTTTGTCTCCAGGGAATAGTGTTTACTTTGCTTTAAAATTTATATGAGTCATTTTGTTATGTGCCTTTTTTTAATTAGTCTGAAGGAAACAGTCATTTGAGAAAGCGAGCGGAAATCAATTCTGATTCGATACTGATAGCTACTGTGCGATGTAAACTGTGTGTTCTTTCTAATTAAATGTAAACATGTGCAGTTCTAAAGTCCAGCAGTGATGACAACAACTACTAGAAAGGATTGCTTAAGCCCTGGTCAACTGATTCTTGTGAACCTTTTGTTCATACCGTAGGTGAGCTTGTGCAATCTGTCGCAGGGTGAACGCCAGTTGTAACTGACTTTATTTTAGGTCATCTTCAGAGAAAAGACTTGACAAGAATGTGGAGCGCTCTGTAATACCTCCAGTTACCCATTAACTATGTCCTTCTGATAGCTAATCAATAGCATTGCATGGAGCCAAACACACTGCACTGAACTGCCCCTCTTCCAAAAGCCAAGTCTTGGTAAATATTTAATGGCAGTAAAGGTGTTTTGAGTCTTATCAATCTGATATGTTAAAGAACTCTTGAAAGAAACTTTATCTTGCTTCTCTCCGCATAAATAATTTGTTCAGTTACAATTTTAGTCTTATGCAAAAGCACTTAATTTAATGATCTAATGCTTTTAAATCAAGGCTTTGGACAGAGAAAATGTAGTTTCAATCCACATGTCACAAAATAAAGAAAAATCAAAGTTTATTTCCTTGATAAAATGCCAACTAGAAATATACATCAAGGAACCCAGCCCTTTATACTGTAGTAGTAAATACTGTGCCAGACTTGCTGAAAACCTGTTATACAAGTGCACGTTTGAGATTTTCTTACAAGGCTTCAGTTTCTGTAAAATTCTTAGCTTTCACTCACATCAAGATGGCGTAGGATTTTTAGCCTCTTTTCACCACAGAAAAAAACCAACTCTAAAATAGTTACACTAGGATCCAGAGACTTTTTGTTCCCATACAGTGAATATATATTCCCGTTTCCAAGTGGGTATATTCTCAGCTAATGAGTTTTGTTAAGTGTTTTTCTGTGCAAAGCAGCTTGTCTAGATCGCTAAACTTTTATCGTGAACCTTTAACAATTAGCGTGTGTACGCTCTGCTACAGCCAGGTAGGATCCAAACGTCTCCTTAGACTTAGGCTTATTCCATGCCTCTGTGCTAATGCCACAGGACGGAGGAGGCTCCTGACCTCCTCCTCCAGCACAGTATTCCAGCCTTCTCTGCATGATCCAACTCCAGTATGAGCCTAAGTATTTTGAAGAAACTGATTCAGCAGTGGATCCAAGCTTTTTCTTGGAAAATAATCTGGGAATAAAACATTGATAGTGTTTCAGTTTCCAAAATGTGAATCACCGTAAATGTTTTCCCAGAAGTATAAGCATTATTTTTTTTTCCCCAGTGTTTAAATGGCCTCTTTAGTGCTCTCGATGCCATTCAAGAGATTTCAAAAATAAAGATCACGGGAATAACTCCCAAACACTGGCACAGATAAACTGAACAGCCTGGAGTTTTCAAATCACTATTAATTGGCTCTGATGAAAACGGTATTAATTAAAATCATAAAGGCATATAAATCAATCAAGCAGTAAAGCGCATGGCACCATTCGGGAATGACCGGCTGAAGAAAGGCTGTTACTAATAACCCCAGAAAATATCTTGCACTTAATACAATGTTATCTTTATAAATCAGACACGATCGTGAATTTTATGGCTGTCCTGATTTGCTATTGTGATTGCTTGGCTTAACTCCCCCACTGAACCAGAAAAGCAAGAGACGAAGCTGTCTTGGACTCAGGGCTGGAAGCCAGCTCTGCCTTCCAGCATGGCCAGGAACATCCAGCTGAGTAGATGGAAGAGTAGAGTCTCTCCAGGAGAAGGCAATTAAAAGAAATACAAAGAATGGAAACGTGTTTCAAAGACGGAATAACCAAATACATATGGAATTTGAGAGAGGGATGATCTCATGGATGAGCTGAGTAGTGCTAAAGCTAGAAACCCTCAGTGTGACTGACCCGGGAAGGGAATTCACATGGGGCTCTGCCCTCTTGTCATTCCTTTGTTGCTGAATGATTCAGCTGGTTAAAAATCTTCGAGTGACTTTAAAAAAAAAACCCACAAAACACCATGTTTTTTAATTTGAGGATATTTTCCCCCTTGTCCCAGGAAAATAAAACAGAGAGTATTTGAACAGTTTTGTCTGATTTTTCTCACAGATGTTACTGAAATGTATTAAGCAACTTTGACCAAAGGTAAACAAGGCATCCTGTGCCCCAGCACATGCCCAGCTGCGGTCACCACTGTGCCAAGAAGTGAGGTACACCGAGGAACTCCAGGTGAGTGTGTCTAGCACATGGTTTCCCCGCTTTCTTGGTAGTGTGCACAGCAACACGTGCCACTCTGAAATGGCAAGTGAGTCACTAGGAGGACTGCATGTGCTGCAGTCTGAAAACCTTCCTCCAGACTAGTACAGACGCCCGTAATGTCTACTTTAAAGCTATCGTGGCTTCTCCCATACAAAAATGCAGTTGGTTTGGGGATTGCTATGCAGATATACACTTAGCAAGTCACCTCCTGAAAGCCATGTAGATGACACAATGGCAACGTATCGCTACTCAGTAAGCCATGTCTTACCTAGTTGCTGCTGCCAAACCCTTATTCATATAAATCATACAGCTCCTTGGACAGCCAAGCGCTATGAAACAAGGCAGTTAAAATGATGGCTTAAATGATAAAGGGAACGCTTGGGAAATTTAATATAGGGGAAGTCTGCTTCCCTATTGTACCAATGCTTACTGAAGCAACTGGGCAGACTTGTCTGGGCCATTCTCCTTAATGCGAAACAAGGACGCATGCTGGGGGAATGATTTAGTGGATTGGGGATCAGAGCTCTGTCTTGCATTCCCTCTTCTATTTCACATCTTCTGTGTGGTACTGAGCAAGTCACAACATGCAAACCTCAGCCTGCCATGCTGAAACTAGGAGTAAAGTGCCTTTCCCTTGCTTTTTGTCTTCCTTAAATTCTAAGCTTTGGGGGCCCAGGATTGCTTCTTATTGCCTATGTGTGCTGTATCTGGAAACCTGAGGCCCCGATCTTGGTTCAGGTCTCAGTGCAAATTATTATTCATGGAAAGATACAAAAGAGCTAATTAACAGTATGCGTGTGTTGGCAACGCACATCAGCCTAGTTAACCTCAGCAGACAGGTCCAGGTTTGGGACCTTTATGGAAAAAACACAACAGTTTCTCACAAGGAGGCAGTTTCTGCCTCCCCATTGCAGGTTCAGCCACCATTGCCACCATGGGGTGCAGGTGGTGATAGCAGCCCCCCATGCTTTGTTGAGCTGCCGGGAGCCCAAGGTCNCAGGTGGTGATAGCAGCCCCCCGTGCTTTGTTGAGCTGCTGGGAGCCCAAGGTCCCTGTTACCTGCGAAGATGTTCTTGGCTTCCTCCCATGCAAAAGGGGCCATCAGCCGGATACGGCCTGCCGACTGGAAGCCAAACCGCGTAACTCGCATGCCTCTTGAGAAGTGAGAGATTAGACTGGTGGCTGCTGGAGAAAAATCAGTGAAGAGAGAGCTCCAAAGAGTAGGGCTTGGAATGTGGCTGAAAACAGATGCTGAATTGATTTCTGTATCCTAAAGCTTTTAAATCAACTTCCCTTACCTCTCTTTTCTTTTACACTCATGAGTTTTGACCACTTGGCTACTGAAATCAAATCTGTAAAAGAATAATATTGTTGTGCACTTCACTTTAGCCTGAGTGAAGAGGAAAACAACAGTTTTAACTTCATGAAGCAGGAGTTCACCAGAAAAACTGCAGCTTTTTCTTTTTACCAGCATATCATTTCTTCATAACCAGCAGGTAAAAGTGAAATACTGTAGCAGGAAATGTATTGGTTGCACTGAACCAAAGAATTAATTATTTTTTCAGGACCTGACAAGGAAGCTGAATGAGTATGAAAGCTCTTGTGAAATCCAGCCAACACTGGATATCTAGCCAACTGTTCAATTCCTTATTTATTTTTTGAACAGGACAAGATAATTATTAGTATGAATACTGCCTGCTGTGCTTATACACATTCAGCTGATATTATACTCTACTCTGATAGGAGCTGTAACATTGAGAACTAAATTCCTACATCAGGATAGTCCTTATTCTACTGTCACAACTGTAGAAGTATAATAATATATGACTCTCTTGGTAAAGACAGTAGGGTAGAAGAGCTAAATAGTATTTCTGTATCTCCACCAATGACCTTAGGATGGAAGTCTAGCCACTGTATTATTCCCTTTTACAGAATACGATTGAAACAAACAGAATGTGATGTTAGACGAGCCTGGATGATATTAAGATCCTGCATAGCTCAGAAGCAAAAGAAAAATAAATCAGATAATATGAACCCCGTAACCCATACTTCTTTCCACTCCTTTGGGTGAGGGACAAATTCACAGCACTTCTTCCTCTTTGGTGAAAGCACCTCCCAGTTCAATCTTCTTTAATGATAGTGGAAGTCATTAGTGCATTTCCCGCTGAGGACCAGGAGAAAGCCTAGTATAGAATGCCTTGAATTTATTAGCATCAAGAAGATAAAGGCTGTGGCTATCAGTAGGTGCTTACACTGTTCTGGGTGTTTAGTACAACTAAATACTTCCTGGAAATGTTACTGCTTCCTCCTGATCTCTGGGAATGGAAGACCGGAAGGGAAAGAATACAAGAAAATATTGCTTTATACATCCAAAAAGAGGAGCAAGAAGAAAAAGTTCCTTCAAGAGTAAAAAGAAATAATAAATAATCTAGATATTTGAAATTTTGACCTTAACCTTGCTTACCTTAATGGCCATGGGATAGGTATGACACAAATCCTTCAGGGTAAATTTTGAATGCAATGTAAAGAGTTTTTACCTTAATGAGCTATGTAAGATCAGAACCTACGAATCAAGCCTATGATATGCCCCTAAGTTATTTTTTCATGGACAGCGGGTGAGCGGATGTCATTCCTCTGTTTAATCAGGAGTTAAAGCGTGTACAGTAATTCCTTATTTTCACAATATTCCTTCTGACAAAGATAACAACCATAAGAATGGTTCCCAGCTGGCTAAACCTGACATACAGGTTTTGTTAATAAAAAAATGCATGACTTAATTAATGAAACGGATCTATTAAGACTGTCCCCCAATCTACCACAGTGGCCCCACCTACTGCTGAACTTCACACGACCTATCTTATGCAAAAAGAATTGTAATAACTTGCACTGGAAGCTGTTATAGAGGAAAGGTTGCCATGAAGAAAAAAATATGACTCAGAAATGCATACAATGCCCCTAGAGGAGAAAGCTTAGTATTTTCACTTTTACTCAATGTTTTCTTTTGCAGTGAATAATTGAAACGATTTTGCTAAACTGTGTAAAATTATTTCATCAAGAGTAATTACATTTGATCTATTAGCACCTGATACTATCTATTGTTTAAATTGCTTGCATTCAATCCATGAGTAATGTCAACAGTATTAACGTCCATTATGGAAGCATTAGTTGAGTAAAAATCATTTTTAAGTGTTCGACAGTCTTGTAACCTTCCTCCAGCGTAATGTTCAAAAGAAATATCATTATACCAACATCTTCTTGGATTTTTTTAAAGGCATGTCTTTACTTAAGTCTGCAAACTCAGGGACTTTAAACTCGCAAACAATTTACCTGTTTTGTTCTGGCAAGCATAAATCTGTAGCAATCTACTCATTTTACATTCTTCTCTGTTCCCGTCTAGCTGTCCCACACTAAATGGCTATCCAAATTCACCTCCATCAACTTTGGCAGGCTCAACACCTCCTTCGCTAAACCAGTTTTTCCCCCCCCAGTCATAAAGAGCTGCACTGTTACAAACAGAAAGAAGGAACTCTGCAACATTTCTACAACAAAGTTATACACATACTCATTGATTTCACCAAAACTGCCCCTCCGGCCCTGAACTAATACAACAACTGGACTCACCTACCTGGAAAGCGGATACTTTTTTTCTCTCTTGCAGCCTCATCCTTATTTCAAAGGTTTCCAAATTCTTGCTGCCTTTTAGCAGAGGAAATATTATGAACTGTTTGAGATTACATTCTCACTCAAAGTGATGAATGCCACAGTCTTCTCCAGAATAAAAAGCTACTTTTTCTCCTTGGAATAGTAACTTTACAGTAATTTAGAGGAAGCCGGAGAAACAGTTGGTCATTAAACATTAAATGTATTAATGGGGCACTCACAGTGCATGGTTTGTCTGAAAAACGCAGTTCTGTACATGCATTTCAGAAGGACTGCTGCAATACAATAGCTACTGTGATAAATTTATGTTTAGCCCACTTAATATTTAGCAGAATCTAATAACGAAAACTTAAATCAATGTATTTTTCAAAAAAATGCATGAGTAGCACTATTCACATCTTAGAGCTAGGGGAATCGAGAGGCAAAGAAAAAACATTCCAAAAGAGGCCCTTTATTTCCACTCTCCAAATGGAGACCTTTAGGACTTGGTGTTTACAAGCTTCAGGGACTTGCAGCTTCAGATGAAAACAATGACAAATCAGAATATTCAAAGCAGGAGCCCCCAAGCACTTTAGCAGCATGTAAAAATCATCCACTTCTCCAGACTCATGTCACTCTTGAAGTCCTGCTCAATTCTCTGGAAACCTCAGACCTGAGTATACGGATGGAGCATTCAGCAGCACTTTCTTGTTACATGGCATTATTGGAAATGGAACTTCTGCAGAGCTCAGAAAAATGATCCAAAAAAGAAGTGATGTAGGCAATCTAGAATGTTGGCTTGTTTAATAAAATGTGATTCCCTGGAGTAGAGGGAAAAATGATTACTATGAAGTCTGGCACCTTAGGAGATATAAAGAGAGACTTAATTCCTAAGGAGAGAAATTCTGTCTGCTCCCAAGACACTGTGAATCTGTTCTTTAGAGTTTCCTTTCCTAGTTCTAGTTCTTTGTGATCTATCGAGCCTTAAAATTGTAACACTTTGATGAAGGCTTTGTGGATCTCCTTACTCTGAAGTTCTGACCCATTTAGGTTATCAGGTCAGCTTCCTAAATTTTAGGAGGCAGAGCAGCAACAGAGATAAAGTAACAGGACCACTTCAGAACACAAATTAATGTGAAAACTCTTGAGTCCAATGTAAATATATCTGTTTATAAGGAACTCCAGAAATGGAGACACTAAGAGAAACAGGCGTGTTCACTACATCCTGGGCTTTTAGTGCAGATCTTTGTCTTATGTGGCCTACTCTGGGGAAAATGAGGTCTTAGTTTTGTCTGAGGAAAAAATTATTTCACAGGAATTTGAAAAACAGAGGTTAAAAACCTATGCCTGGAGCTACGTGCCTACAGCTAGGGAGAATGTGACCCAGTTCAGAAGTCATTTGTAAGAGCAGAGTAGGTGACAGGATTGTTTAGATGGTGGACAAAAAGCTTTGGGACACACAAACCAGATATTTTGCAACAAGCAAAACCAAAAAAGCAGCTCACCAAAACAATCAGAAACCATAATCTGATATACATTTATTGAAAGACAGTAACACCTTGCCCATGTTTATGATGAGTAAAATTCACTGGCTGTTCAAGCTGAGGCACAGGCAAACCTTTAGAGGGATATTTTGGGAAAGAGAAATGGAGTAGGACATTCTCCAAGTAACTATGGTGTGGGAGGGGGAAGAACTTCAGTTGCCGGCCCCATCAAGTCCTGACAAAAGGAATGTGAGAGCGGTTCCCAAGGTGAAAGAAGACAGGCTGAACAATTTGGCTAATGGGATCACACTGAGCTAATGGGATCACCATGACTTGCTTTGCTTCTGTTGGCGTATGTCAAAACTCTGATGTGTTTTCAAATACATTCTCTTTTCACCAGCAGTGGGCTAAATCTTGAGGCATTTCTGAGAGAATTTACATATCTTCAGATTTTGAGACTTGAGTGGAAAGAGTCTACAGGCCAAGAACACTTCAAATTCAGAAGTTACAAATTGTGAGATCAGTTTCTCCTCTGTCAGAGAAAGAAAAAAAAAGAAACAGAAGGCTTGGATTTGTTAATATCTTATTAAACAGACATTTATTGCTGCTGCCCTCCCATAGACATGCAGAGGTTACAGACACTTCACATTTGCACAAGCCCCCAGTTGCTATCTCTCACAAGCCGGGTGTAGACAAGAGAATAAACCCAACTGCGCCGTTGCACCAAACTGTACCATGGCATGTGCATATTTGGCAGGCACTGACAACACTTGGGAATGCTGTAAGTAATATTAATGATTTCTAGAAGCTCTGGAAAACTTGCTTAATGATCTTGGTTATGGTACCCTGAAAGTATTCTAGAGATGGCCCTCGGTCAACCCATAAGGATTTAAAAATAAAATAGAACAGATCAAAATGATCAAGCCTTGGTGCCTATAGATAAACTATGCTCCAGCGAGCGACTGGCTTTCCAAAGGGGCACCTGCACTTCCCATCTCCCTAAGTGCAAACTCAGGTGCCTAAACTTACATATACAAGACTGAAAATTTTGGCGACACTGTTTAACAGGCAGATCTGCTGGGAGGCCTCTTGTAACCAGATTTTTTTTCTTAAAGCCTCGTATTATTGGACAGATACTGGCCCAAGTCCAATCCACAACTGCAAATCCAAAGAAACAGCTCAGAGCAAACCAGCAGCCTTATTAGCTTTTAAAGATTTCATTTTCAAGAACTCAAGACCCTTTATTGACTAATGAAAGGTTGGGTCCCCAAGCCCACAGACTGATGTTGCTTGGAACATATTTTAATCATTTTGGAGTGCTAGCAGCCATCTGTCTAAAGAGCTTTGATCGCATAAATGCACTCTGAACTGCAGCTTCTTCTGACTCCAAACCCTTTCTGAAAGCCAAAGGGAACCCACAGGCATGGCAACTTCGAGACAATTCAAGGTCTTGCTGATGTGATAAGCCTGCTTTTATTATTCAGCACATCATTAGGTTTAATGACACCACAGATAACAGATACACTAAAAAGATATCATTGTCATCTCCTATCTTGCAACAGTAATATCCAACTGTGATTTCACTTTGTTTCTACCCAACACTTCTTACTTACTATGTTATTTTAAAAGAACAGATAAATGAAATAAAAGGATTTTTTTTTTCCTGCTGCAAGCACCAGAAATACTAACAAAATAAATACATAACAATAAACAATACAAAAGACAAATAAGAACTCTTTCTTTTTTTCACTACTTTCCTACTATGTTTTTTTAAAAAAAGATACAGAAGANTCCTGCTGCAAGCACCAGAAATACTAACAAAATAAATACATAACGATAAACAATACAAAAGACAAATGAGAACTCTTTCTTTTTTTCACTACTTTCCTACTATGTTTTTTAAAGAAAAGATACAGAAGGCAAGCAAACAAATCCCAAATAAACTACTGTATTTATAGTTTAGGTTATTGGCTTTTGGGCAGATATTGTTTGCATGTACGAGTCTAGTTTGGCCAGCACTCAATACAAATTTACATTGAAAAGAGAGAGAACCCTGGCAGTTACAGCTTTTATAATGTTAACATTTATGAACAAATTTTACACAATTGCCATAATTATTTCCTACGGCAACTCTTGAAACAATTTGGGCATCTCAAAGCTTATTTTGTGGCGATCAGTGTTTTCAACCTGGTGTCTACTGAATGGTACAGACACATGCTATTACCCCTGAAAGCTTGGAAGCAACAACAATGTTGAGCATGAAGAAAAAATATTTAAATTATCAAAGCCAAAAAATTTCTCTCAAAAATGAAAGCAGCAGCCTTAAGAAAGTGGCAGAAGCTGCATAAAAATAGCTCTCTTGCTGACGGGTGACACACAATGGTGGATTCTGTGTGGCAGGCCATGACTTCACTTGCTCCAATCGTCAGCAACCTCAGTGGGTTCAGCCCTGAGATTACAGGACTTGCAGGTTTCTCTTCCTTCTGAGATTTGATTCCTGGCCCTTTTACTCACTCAGGACACTACTCACCAGTCACCAGAAGAAAATTTTACTATCATACACTGCAATATTGTGTTTTTCAATTCAGTAGCCTTTATACTAAGCGTGGCTAGCTAGCAGTCTGAAGAAGGCAAAAGAAAGAAATAAACACAGCACTTCCGTGTTGCTCATGAAAACATTTGTGGGCGGCCATGCTCTAATCTGTATCACTGATACAGCACAGATTAAGAGAAAAGACGATAAAAACAAAACATGAAGTGGCTCAGGTAGGGAAAGAGCTTCTTTAAACTCACTTTGCTGTCAAAGAAAATACACCACTGATGATTCACTCAGTGTAACTCCCTCCCTCTCCTTCTGTGGCTTTTCCTTCCAAACTCACAACCAGAAAAGCTTCTCTGCTAGCGAGACAGCAGCTCTGTACCGCTGCTTACATGCTTTCTTGGTGGTGTTAGGAAAAAACCCCAACTGCTCTGTGCTAGTTCTCCTTCCTGTCATGACGATATGAACTGCAGCTTATAACAGCAAACTATTACTAATATGTTACATTTTACTCAAATATTTGAGAGGCTCAGAATTATGCAAATCCCAGCAGGCCCATTTCTTCACCGGAAAATTGTGGCTGAAGCTTCCAAGTTGGTCCCTACCCTCTCTGAAAATGACAGCCTTCACACCTATGCTGGAACAATTACCCATACCAGATGAGTAACACATCATTACGCAATGCTGGACACAATGCTAAAAAGTTTCAGCTTCCAAAGGACAAGTCTCTATCATATTAGTTAGAAAAGCAGCTCGTGGAAGGAATGTAAAACCAGAAAATATTCCAGGAAAAGGCATGAGCATGACATGCATGTAGCAATTTAATAAAAGCTCTAACTTAAAAAAGCAACTGAATAAAGAAAATATCTTACTCTCAGCTTCTCTCTTTGTAAACACAACAGGTGGGCAGTCTTCTGGCTTGTGTTTCGCGACAGGCAGAGGACTTCTCCTGCCATCTGAATTCCTAGATACTTCCCAACAGACGTTTTCCATTGACTCCACTGTGAGCAGGGTTAGGCTCAAAGTAAGAAAAGCAATGTTATGTCTAGCACTGGCTGAAAATTGCTCATGTGGAAAGTCTTCCCATCAAACAAATGGGTTTTTTTATTGGGAGATGTAAATTCCAACACAAAAAATATGCTGGCTTCCTGTGGCAAATTTCTAAGTGAAAATTTTCCTTTCACCTTGACATTTCAACTTGAAATGCTGTTTTGTTTCAGTTCTTCAGCTCAAGAGAACTGAACAGAAACACATCAAAATGAACATTTTTTTTATTATTGAATTGACATTTTAACATAAAAACATGTCCTGTGAAAAATCAACAAAAAAGAAATGGCATTTAAAGTCCTCCTGACAATGTTATTACTTTATTTCTAAATATCATATTCATAACAAAAGAAATTCCCTTTCATACAATATTTATAGGGCAAGCTGAATTCTTTTTTTGCAGTTTTAGATTTTCTTTCAAACTTCTCATGGGAAAATTTGTCTTTCAAACAGCTCTTATTACACACACAGTTTTCCTGTATTTCTTCAACTTGCTCTAGAGAGGGCTGCTTCTCATCCTGTATGTGTTTTCCCTCCCTTGTTTTAAAGTAGGAGTATCTGCATTTTCATAGTCATAGATCTCTAAAGGTGTCATAGAAAATGGTAAAACTTGTTATTCAGTTTATACAAATAAAGCAATTGAAGCAGAGTTTAGTGATGTGATTAATCTATATTCATCCAGCATTTCAATGGCAGAAACAGAATATGCAGTCTCTGGTCACATACCCTTTCTACCAGATAACAGATTTCATATTACTGCATATGCTCTTTATAGATTTTCCAACATTTCTTTTGAGTATCCTTACATTATACAGAATAGATACTAACTCTACTCATCTCAGTGTCCTAATTTTTACAAGTACTTCTACAGGAGTAGAATACTTTGTACTAGTAATCTACTCTAACCTATCAGTAGCAGTCAGTCAGTTGTTCGCAGGTAGTTCTTCCAGAGACTTTAAACCTTCCTTCCAATAACTCCATTTTATTAGGCTTCAACAAATTTGAAAAACAGTTCTTAGAAACCTCTAGCTATGTACTTATTCCAAAAAGCACAGAAAAAAATTACACTTCCTAGACTTTTCAGCTCACTGAGAAACCAAGGAAGGCACAGCAGAAAACCACAGAGAGTGGAGGTAAAAGAGAAGGGGAAAGAATCAGCCAGGCGAAGGAGAGCTGCTAACAGAAAGCTAGCAGGGCCATGTATACAGAGTCGTGAGACCATAGCAGCATCCGATGGCAAGGAATTCNAGACCATAGCAGCATCTGATGGCAAGGAATTCCTTTCCGTCAAGCAAATCCCTGCTCTTAGAGAAGAGCAGAAACTCATCTGAAACGGTCCATCACAGAAAAACGACAAGGTAAGCACTGTTTTAGTACACGTTATCCCATNCAAGGTAAGCACTGTTTTAGTTCACGTTATCCCACGACAGCAAATAGGTAGGGAGGAAGTCTGCTCAAGTCTGATGCAAGACAGTATACGGAGTTGCTTCCAGTTTTAATGTGCTTGGCACAACAAGCGAGCAGTTGGTCCTCAACTAATCTTAAAAACTTGAGAAACTTTGCCAATATAACACACCCAATAACAGAAGCAGTAGCAGAATGAGCACAGTACATGGTACAAATTAAAACTGCATCACAGATCGTTAGGCACTTTGGTCCATATCCACGCTGCCCATGTTCCTCCTCAGACCTGCTGCTTAGTGTTTCCTATTGGCAAGGCACCTCTGAAGGCCAAAAGCCAGCCCCTGGAAACATTAGGCACAAAGATTTCCTAAAATGTAGGTCAGACCAATCCATGCCTGAGTCAACAGCAGCACAAGGCAATTTGTGTACTACATTCACCTCCGTGCTGGTTGCAGGGATGGCGTGGGGTGGCTTGTTATTCCATCAGGCGGCTGGGATCTCTGACAGTTCAGTGCTTCCTCTCCCTCGAAGTTTTTATAAATCACTAAAGCTGAGTAGGAAATTGTTTTTCCATGCTACTTTTTTTTTCCCCAGTGAGATGGGAAAATTTTCAAGATCATGTCAGGGCAAAAAGAGACACATTCAAAAGTATTTTTTGTGTGTGACTCTAAATGAACGAGAGACGGGAAGCTTGGAGAGCACTCTGATGGCTAAGATAGTCCATTGGGAAGCAAAAAGAGGCACACCCCTCCCCCCTAAAAGGTTCAGATACTGCTGTGCCTTTTCATTGCCTGCCAAACTGGCACCATAAACACCAAGCTTATAGTATATACTGGAGTCTCTCTTTACCATCCCTATTCTGTGCAAATGGTCAAATGTTAATGGGAGTACAGGTGGAAGTCTGGTCTGCCATACTGCCCAGAAAGTTCCCTATCCACTGACTTGTAAAGTCAGTCTCTCTGACTTTATTGTTGCTAGAAAGTAGAGCAAATGCAGGAGAGACAATAATCAAATCCAGGCTAGAGAACAAGAAGTCTGGAAATGGGGCAAAGGCAAGAGGATAATAATTCCAATAAAGTACGAAAGACATAAGGATAACAAGGATAACAAGGTAGGGCTCTGCCTCCACTATTCACCTGCACCAAGACACTGTGAAATACAGATGTCTCAGTAGCACCAGTAAAACTTTATATGCCTGCTCTGCCAAAGCAGAGCAGCTTACTGATCTGTTTCCCCCCCTTCACCTGTCTGATCCAGTTCATGAAACAGCCCCTGGGCTGTTACCTCCTGTAACACGAACAAGAGCTGGGATCGCACAAGCAATAAGGACACAAAGGGAAAGAAGCCAGAGGGGTCTACCAGTGGGAAAATGCTTATGGGACTACAGAGTGAGAAAGACCCAATAACCTAAAATCCCAATTCTTTTGGGGCTGCAGCACCCCACTGGAAAGTGGCACCATAACAGAGAAGAAACTTGAATCTGCGGATTTTAAATCCCAGGTCCAAATTACCAAGGTGTTGGCTTCCCTTGTCCCCACAAATTGCCTAAAATTCATTGAAACCTCCATGGGTTGCTCAGAGAAGATGCAGTTTTAACCAATCTGATTTAAAAGACAATAAGAAAACCCACCCATTTTTTACTAATTTCAGCACTCAGTTCAATAAACAAACAGGAAGAAAGCATGGACATTAAAAAAAAACGCCAACAAACAACAAAACCCAAACCACAAACAAGGGCTAAATCTCCATTCCTTGCATGTCCAAATCTCCCACAGAAATCAGTGGGACTTTATACGTAGATAATAAACTAAGAAATATAGTTTGCATAGTACCTGAGTTGTTTTATAATAATGAAAGACAAACAAAAACCTTAGCGTTCCTTTACAGAGCCATTGTTTTCCATATGTGGGGCTGTATCGAATTGCAGTGGGTTAGGTTCCTTCACAAGAAGACATATCACACTGTGTCCCACTGTATAATAGATGTACATGGCTCATCTCTTTGATACAAAAGAGAATTTCTCCTCTGCTTGGAAGTGGGAAATTTAATTAGCTCCAAATTTATGTTTGATGTCTGGTGTATGAAACTCTTGGATAAAACAGAAGTCACTGCTGCAAGGACAAAGAATATTTAAAACACAACTGCTGTCTTCTCCCTGATCTCCCCAAAATTGTTCTGCAAAAAGAACAGTAGGCTTACAGTGATGTCATTATCCGGTCATTCGTCTTAATGACTGTAATTATACCATGTTACGTCTAAAGCAACTAATACTGAAACAAAGACAGCAACTGCCAGAATAGCAGCGAGCAGATAGGATGAAAAGAGCAGGAAAATGAGTCAACGGCCATAACTGAAAAAGTGAGATAAAAAAACAGCCATTGAAAGACCAGTTCTCTGAGGTAAACTGCAGGGGCAGGTGCTCAAGGTATCCTCCTATTGCTTTAGAGGAAGGACTGAGATCACCCATCGGCACTAGTGGTTGCAGCCTCACTAATCCCGCTGTAAATGGGTTCCAGTTCATTTGGACTGGGAAGCTGGATGTTAGAGCAGTCCAATCTTCTGCTACACATCATGTCCCCCTGAGAGAAATCTGGACTGGAGAAATCTCTGAAAAAGACTGAGCGATGGCAGAACAAACAGGCTGAAATGTTTGAGCAAGGGTCAGTCAGCGAACAGGAGACTGAATATTTAGGCCGTTGTATTCTGACTTGCTGCTGCAGTGGCTGGGAACCCCATAGAATACAAGAAGATGAATATTGACATGTTAGGTAGAATAATTTATAGCTTTTAATAGCCCTTAAAACTGGAACGAGAGGAACAGTGTAACAGCAAGAATTATACCATTATATACCCATGCACAGAATCCACGGAGCGTGATTGAAATGGTACCACCTGAGTATTGTATTCCATAACATCGGCCATGAAACTATACAATAGAAGTAAATTAAAAACGCACCACTGTATTCAGAGCTTGAATAGAAAACACCCTTTTTTTCAAGGACTGCAAACAATGCCTTGCAAAGCATCTTTTTTTCATCTATTTTTCCTGTTATAGGGTGATTTAGTTCTGTAATTAAAATGAAAATTGAGTTTGTCCCTGTGCTTGTAAGTCTTTCATTTGACGAAATAATAAAAACCTCTTGATTCTCTTCTCTTCCATGTCTATAATTTTCAATCTTTAAAAAGATGAACCTCCACGTCATTTTACAAGAGACTTTGTGGGAAAAATACATGGACCTCCATGAAAACAACTGTTATTTAGAGTGCTTGTGTCATTTAAAAATTAATTCCAATTTAATTGAAGAATCAGGAACATTAGAAGCTTTTAGATTAAAATTTTATTAAACTTCTTCAACAGTTTATAACTTTTTAGAAGTGATACAACTGGTTAGGAAGCAACAAAACTGCAGTTCTGATGGAGAAGCTACCCTTGTTGACTGAATGTCTGGTTCTAAAAATATTTACTTCAGGTCATAGTACTTATTATTACAAGGGGTTTCACTGAAGATACTCTTCTATTTCATTATTGAAAACTGTCACATAACTGTAAAATAAGCTTTTTCTTGCATGCTGGTTCTAACTCACAGATTCCAATTACTCTGCAACATGCAACTCCTGGGACTGACATGCATCTGCCATTAAAACCCCATCTCTCTGTGTTACTATGATCTTTCAGACGTTTGCTTCGTCTCAACTTTAGGAGAGTAAAAAAGAATTCTAATTTAAATTTCATTTTAACACTGCAAGTTTTTTGAAATGGCTGTTCACTAGGAACTTTGCTGCGATAAATGTAAGTTTCTTCTCATTGTGACTTCCAGCCTGCAGCTATTTCTGCATCTCACATATTTCAACAGCAAATTGGATGAACCCTTCGGATAAAGATTTTTTGCAAAAAGTTTTCACTGTCCCTCCTCCCCTATGAACATCAGACTTGGCAAATATATGGCTTGTAGAGCACTTGATTAAATCACAAAGGAGCCCCTTAAATTGTCATTGAAATAACTACTCAAACTTACTAAAAGCATCCCTAAATTTTACCATAGAGTCTGGACATACCAATTCTTATCCTCATGAGCTTCATTCAAAGGTGTGTGAACTAACGCAGATGTACATATCTTACACAGCTGGAGAGTAAACAATATTTTATTGAATTAAGCATCACTACATCTGACTCCAAGACAAAACCTATAAAAAGCATACTTTTAAGTAAGAACAGCCCTGTACTGCTCCTATCTGTCTTTACAGTGAGGTTGATATGTTAGAGGCTTACCTTTTGCTGTACTAGTTAGAATTTGTTCAAAATATTTGCCTGTGAAAACTCCTGGTTCCAGAGCTTGTCAGTGAAATAGTTTAGACTTTAAAAAAAAAAAAAAAGGAAAAATATATATGTACTTCCCTATAAAGAGATATATTTCTCATATACAGTTGTACTGTTTTAGCTAATATGTCAAAAATAACCAGCAGGCAATAGCACATGTCTTTGCCAGCTTTTTAACATGTAGAAGTATACTTCTGAAGCATTATTGAAATAGAAGGAAATTGGCTATAAAAATGGATGCACCGTGTAACTGAAAAATATGCAAATAAAAAACTTGCGATGATGTTCAAACAGCAGAGCTATGTGAGAAAGGTAGTGGGATTAACACTCCCACATACTTCAAAAGTGATTATTTGGATATAGCCTTCTTTGGTCAGTGAGGATGTCTGATTTGCATTAATCCCTAGCTTAAAGAGTACCGTGTTGAAACAATTATATTAGTAAGCTAGAAACTCTATACTGTTCGTAACTGTTATGCAAATTTTCATTTCTGATACATATTTTTGGGTAACTATCCAGAAAATGCGATTTTCCTTTTGAGACACGACACAGAAACAACACAAGAAGAACAAACAGAAGCAGAAAACCTGCCCAACTTTATTCTGAGCCAACTTCCTCTCCCTTCTGCATCTGTACTAGAGTCTTCCTCCTTTTCTTTTTCCTCCTTTTCACTTCTCTTTCCTTTTAAAGAAGGCTGGAATTTTTCTGGGATGTGCTTTCTTTTCAGAAAGTCAAAATTCATATGGAAATCAATGTTCCATCATTTATTCCCCAAAAGCTCATTTTAATTTTGGTTTAAGTCTTTCAGGCATTCCACAAAACTCCAGTTTCAGTGAGGATTCACTTTCCACTTCATCTGCAAACAATCTGTAAACAAGGTTTACATCACAGACTTCTTTCTCAGTTGGTAAAAAAAATGAATGGCTTCAAACAGCCGCAGCTACCAGATCACAGAATTGTAGAATAATTCAGGTTGAAAGTGACTGCTGGAGGTCTCTAGTCCAACCAACCTCCCTCTCAAAGTGATATCAACTATGAGATCAGACCAGGTTACTCCTGACTTTATCAAGTCAGGCATTGGAAGTCTCCGAAGATGGAGATAGCAAAATGTCTCTGGGCAACCTGTTCCAAGGATGAGCAGCCTTCATGGTGAAAAAGTTTTCCCTTAACCAGACTGAAACTCTCTTGTCTGTTGTCTCACACCCTCTTGTCATGCAGCACTGTGAAGAGCCTGTCCTTCTTCATAACCTCCTCAGAGACACTGTCAGGCTGCTGTTAGGTCTCACTGAAGCCGCCAAAGAATGTAATTATTTTTTTCCAGGCTGAACAAGAGCATTACCCTCAGTCTCTCTTTACAGTGCAAATGCTACACCTTCCTGACCATGCTGCTGGTCCTCTGTCAAACTCGCTCCAATTTATAGATGTCTTACTTTTACTGGGGACCCAAAACTGGATGCAGCATTCTAGATACCAGGAATCTTTCTTCTGGAGAAAAAAAAAGGGGATTGTTTTTTTTCCTGAAGGTCTCCACTTGTTCCCTCCTTTGAGCATGTCTGTGTATACATACAGTTGCATGTTCACACATACAGATATTCTGGACCTAAATATCTCTTCCCTGATTTTTTATAATAACATGATATTTGATTGTTTCTGGATTATACTAATGTTAGTGAAAGACAGATTAGTATAAAAATACACATTTTAATTTTACTGTTTACAAATGTATGCATTCAAAAATTGTTAATATATGCACACAGTCATTACTTTTATGACCAAACCCCTAAAATGTGATTGTGTTAAGGCATGGCTTTAGGTATCCCTTGTACACTTTAATGTTAGCCTCCAGTATTTGTTTCTTTTTCTTAAATTTGTTTCTCCTAAGTTAAAGGATGACGTAGAAATCTCTGTTAAAACAAGGAAACAAAGAAGAAAAGTATGAGAAAATGCTTCAAGGAAGACCTAAGAGCAGAAAGAGGAGAAGGTACCAAATGGAGCCATAATTCCCAAGCTGCTGTCACGCTGGCACCGCAGAGATGACAGAAATTTGGAGAAGCTGCCAAAGGGATGAGAGAACAGTAGGTGAAGAAAATGTGCACCCTGTATAATAACGTGTCTCATTGCAGATCTACAGTTCAGATGAGGAGTGGAGCATGTGTAGAAGCCTGTATTTTGCTGACTGGGGAGCTCTGAAGTCCAAAGAGAAATAACTCCAGGGAAACGTAGGCTTGAACAGCAAACCATCTAGGTAACTCACTTAGATCAAAGCACCAAACTTCCACCTCAGTCCAGAACATGCCATCTGAAAAACACTCTCAGTGCTTGCTCTAGATTACCATAGCACGGCAAGCAGTAAAAGGAAATGAAAAGACCCATCTACGCAAGCATTCTTTAACCAGCCTCCACATACAAAACAGAGTAAATTTTCACTCATTTGGGATGGCCTGGGAAATGCACTCTATTTTGTCATTCATGATTATCGTGGGCAACCCACCCTTGCCCTGACACAGTCCCCAAAGCTTTATGCACGCATTCCATATTTTCTTATCTTCATCTACCTCATTTGGCATGTGTTCAAAGTACCGCCACACTACTGCATGACAGAGGCTGCAGATATTCATGTAATATATGGGAAACTGTAACCAAAATGTTACGTTATGCATAAGAATCCTCATAATGGTGCAATTACTTTCTAACCAAGGCAAAAGATAGGCATGATACCTCAAACGTTGCTACTTATGCACTTAGAGGAGCCCTTCTTGAACCTCGTGAGGGATTTAAAAGGCAACAATTCCAGGTGGCCTTTGGCTTTCCTAGCTGTGTCTCTGCATGCTTGGACAGTGTCTCTATACAGAAAGGTTGTGGAGTCTCCATTCATGGAGATAATCAAAACCCATCTGGACACGGTCCTGGGCAACTGCTCTAGGTGGCCCTGCTTGAGCAGAGGGGTTGGATAAGATGACCTCCAGAGGTCCCTGCCAACCTCAGTCAGTGTGTGCCTCTGTGTGTCCACTTCAGAATGCGTTACACAAAAAACATCCTCTAAGAACAATGAGGTAGGAGATAAAATCTTTCATTTTTGATGTTCTGAGCTACTATGTAACTTGTATAACTTAGTAGTGATACAACAGTTCTCGCCCCAGGGGATATTCAGATGAATACTTCCACACCTTATGACTAAATCTTGCAAAATACCATCATCAAACTTACAGTGAAGTTCTGCCTGTTCCAATTAAGGGCCATAAGTTAACAACATGGTACATTCTAATGGTGATTTCTGCAAGTCATTATTGTTAACATTTCTGAGATTTAAAGCATTTACATCAGTAAACTGAGGCTGCTGTCTACTACACTTGTTAAATACTATATGTTAGTGTAAACTTGACACACTATCTCAAAAACATAAAAGTCAGTGAAAAATCTCCTGCAATGTGCAGAGACCAACACAAGCAAACTCTTAATTTCTAAAATATCAATACAAAAACTGCATTTCTGTTTTTAAATTATTCTACAAATCCTATTTAAGTGAGTAATAAGGGCACTATAATAAATTCTTTCTAGCTTGGTAAATCATACCATAATTTGCGCACACACTAAATGCTGACCAAATTCATTAAAAGCAATAATCACAAATTGCTTGGGGTTTCTATTCACTATTAACAGGCTTTAAATAAATGCCTATGAGATTTAGGAACAAAAGTTGTTTTTGAAACTTCCCTCCAAGGTTTTAATAAACTTAATGAGAAGGGGAAACTCTAAAAACCTCTAGAAACCAGAGTATTTTTCACTTTTAAATGCTGAAACACTGAAAACATACACAGTTCTGCTACTGCAAATGCTTTTTAGTCATAACTAACTAGTCCTCTTTATTTCCAATGAACATAATATTCACACTACATTTATTATTTACCTCTGCAGCCCACATCCCTCATCACAGACATTCAGCCTTCAGATTCACAATTTTCTGCTGTGTTGATGCCAGTTCTCCTGCCTTTAACCTGCTGGCAGCTCTCTATCCCCTCTCACACAGGAGGTCAGGATGAAATGAGAGCTGTAACCCAACATCACTCCATAAAACAACCTAACTCCTTCACTGGACCACACAGAGCTTTTCCTTAGGGACTAAAACCCACTGATCCATGCAAATGTTCAGTGCAGCCCACCTAAATTAATGAGAGAATGGCTATTTCTCTCATTCCATGTACTGCTACAGAATGTAAGGAATTAAAACATACATATTATGTTGGGGTTGAAAAGAAAACAGTCTTTTAGAACTACAGATTTTATTATTTTAAAATCTATGTTGATTAAGTTAGGTATGTGCAAACAACCAGGGAAGAAACAAGCACTTATGTCAACTGGTTCTTTTGTCCTCATGTTCTTAAGTGAATGCATCGCTACAACACAGCTTTTTCATTTATATGAGAATCAACTGCCAGCAACCGTCCCCTTCCCTTAGAAGAAACTAATAGAAAATTTAGGCTATAAGAAAAGGACTTCTATTTCAAAGAGATGGTTGGTGAGCAGTAAAGCAGAAATGCAGGCCTTGATTCATTGATGTATTCACATTTCCAACAAATACCTATTTGATAAGGCCATTTCCTCACTCACAGTCAGACACAGTACAGAAAATTTCCCCTATGACTCACTGATTTATACTAGTATTAATTATTTTACCTGTAATAGACACGCAATGTCTGGATTTCTTCTTCTAATTTTTTGCACTGTTGAAGAGCGGCCTCTTTTTCTTGTTGCAAGGCTATCAAGTCTGCCTGCAAAACAATAAACAAATGATAAACAATTTATTCAGAATATCCACATTCCTTTGAAAGCATAACAATCCTATGTGCACTCATTTCAGTCATGCTGCATTATAATTACATCTGTAAAGTTATACTGTTTTGTAATACCGCCTATTTATTTCTTATGAAAAACCACTTTCTTGTTCTCACATTGCAATTTTTTCTAGTTTTTTTCCCCAGCAGCATGATGTTTTGAACGGCTTCCCTCGTGTATATGGTAAACTTTTTGAATGGCTAAGGTTAGGTCTCTTCAGTTCAGCCAAATGTTTCTCAGCAAACGTATTTCATATTGATATATTCCTATAGTGTGAAACTGTTGACCAACATATAGGGAGTGAAGTGAAGCAAGGCACTCAGCCACAAACTACCAATGCGTGACTCCTGGTCTGCACGTGGCTCTCCGGCTGTGAAGCGCAGCTCCTGTGCTGATGTTACTGGCAGGAGAGCTGCTGGATAACCCGCACCCTGAGCGGCGGCAGGCGATGAGCCAGCGGGGGCTGCCGGGACCAGCACCGCCGGCTTGCTCTGGGATCCAGCTGCATTCTCACCCAGGGTCTGGTTTGTAGTGCAGCAAGGGAATCCCTCAGAAACTGCTGTCATCTTCCAGCCGTGAAGCCTCCCGGATGTTCCCCCTCCCGTTGTTTGTTCACACCGCCCTGCGAAGGGCTTGTGACTCACGGCCATTATGGAAATTGCAGCATGTGGCTTGTAAGGTCAGGAAGGTAGCCAGCCCCGACACAGCCTTATGGTTAAAGAGGAGGTAGGAGAAATAAGTGCTCGCGTATATTTAATATGACTCTATAGCTTAATCACCATTAAGTTTCAAATGTCCAGTTTCAATAGCACTGCAGGACTCCCTTGAGGGCCCAGGTACCATATAAATTATCTTAAAAACAGCAGATGATTAATTATTGTAACAACAAATAAGACTGGGCTTGCACAGCAATTCTTTGACACGTGAGCCTGAGCATTGGGCTGCTTTCCAATGTTTTTAATTCACGGTCTAAGTTATTAATTGAACAAATTGTAGAGCCCCAAACCAAGAGGCACATGTGTGAGAAACGCTGACTGTGGATTCTGCCAACTCTTCAGGACAGCGCTGCGGAAAAGTTTCTTGGTAAATTAAAGACCTGTTACGTGAGCTACGAACACATGAAGGGAAATGCGCAGAGTTCAGTCTCTAGCTCTCTCTGACTCACTGTATAATCATGAACGACTCTGTCTGTGTGCCTCAAAATCTCTCACCTAAAACAGGGCTCCCACTTGCTTCTGTTTCCCGTTTGTCTGTTAAGACTGTAAGTCTTCAAAGCAGGTGTTTTACTGTTTACTGTCAACTCCCAGTCATCTATGGGCAATTTATTCTGCGGGTTGATTAATCATGTCCTGGATACATGGCTGACTCCTGGCAAATTTTATTAAACACTGCATTGCACAAATGCAGCTACACAACCAGTCTGTGCACCGTGCTGCTCAGCGTGTCACGTTGCACCCAGGGTTTTGCATTGCCGGGGTACAGGACCCACCGCTGTAATTGCTCCTGGAACACACTTTCATAAAATTTTAACAGGAAGTTCCCCGGAGAATAAAAACAAAGTTTCTTACTATATGGAGGGTTCCTTCAGCTTTAAAAGCAGAAAGCGTTAATGTTTAACCTCTGAGTGACAGTGGTTTAGAGCTTCTGATACTGAAAACAATGTACTAGATGCTGGCAAGCCCTAACTCCTGTCAGCAAGAGGTTAAAATCCTCTGCAGGTGAGCCTCTCGCCCAGTGCTGCTTACTGCCTTGCAAGCAGAACTCACAGAACACAAGGATGTTAGCCAAACCAAGCTATTTTCTGTAATTATACTGTTCTGTAGGTGAAACAACATTCTTAAAAATTGGAAAACACGCTTGAATCAAAGTAGGTGGTTTGTTCTAGAGGCCAATAATTAACATCCTTGCCAATTTTCAGTGTACTGTGAAGTGTGATTGAAATGGTAGACTGGAAGGAAATGTTTGCAGCTGACACACCTACTCAGGGAGAGATTAACGGCTAGTCTCTTTGGAGAACTATCATAAAAAATACACCTTATGTTCCACTTGCTTTTCAGGACAAAAGTCAGAAGGCACGAGAGTCTGAAGACTCTTATTTATGCCAGTTTTTCAGCAGAGAAAACTGGGCTGATTTGACTGGGTTTGCATCTGGGTTTGCACCAGGAAAAATAACAGCAGAATCAGGTGCTTTGGCTTTTCAAAAAACACAGCTACAAAAACTGAAGGGAAGAGAAGTAGACATTTGCTAACCTCCTCGGTAGCATGTAGTGGGGTTGATACTAGGGAGCTGCATGAGACCAACAAAAATTCAAGCACGGGATTTTTTGTGCACAGCATGCAGCCGTGTGACAAAACGACCTACCATTCACAGGCCTGACGAGTGGTAAAGACAAATAAATGACTCTAACATCCTTCCAAAAGAGAGATGTCTTCCTTCGCTGGAAGAAGGAAAGCAAAACAGTGCCCATCACAAAGTTAAATTGCTATACTAAAATAATGGTGCCTGCACTACTATAAAACATTTGGAAGACTTCTATAATGTATATTGAAACCCATCCATAGTGCACATGGCAAAAATCCTACATGAGCTCACCTCTAGTAATAACAATAGCTGCTCAGGAACTTTTTAACAAAATATTATTCCTTTGGAAAATGTCAAGCTGTAGAAATCAGAACTCTTCATGGAAATGGATCAGTTTTGATTGGATTTTTTTGGAAGGCAGGGTAAAGAAGGAGCAACAAGAAGAAAAAGAATTACACTCAGGTTCCTCTCGTGGAGGTTTTCCCAAAAAAGGTCAATTTAGAGGTGAGGTCGGTCACCACTTTGGTACAGGGGTCACCCTCAGTGAAGTTCCTGTTTATCCCTGAAAGGGTATTCTGATCACTGAGATATGGTCTCTTTCTCACAATTTTGTTTTGTCCACAAGTTTCTATGCTTTCATATTTGGTTTAACGTGGATAGATCCTTCCCCATTCTCTGTCCCCCACCCCACTTTCCTGCAAAAGTCCTGTTTCTATACTTCTCCCATTTTGCACTTTAGCAAACAGTTACTTGTTGAAAACTTAAATTTTCAAATTAAATCTAAAAGCTAATTGCTACATATCAAACTTAAAATAGCCAGATCTTAAGTAAGAAAAATCTCATTACTGATCATTTTGCTGTTGCTTTTGTTTCAAAATATTTAAAAGAACAATGCTACGCGTTTTCTTAATGCAAAGCCTGGAAAAATACTAGGATTCAGCAGAGGAAAACAAAGGGTAAAACTAGTTTTTACCTTTTCCTAATTCCTCTAGGGCAAACATGAGCACCCTCAACTCTAATCTAAATGCTTTTCAACATCCAACAGAAGGAAAAAACCACTAAATGAACTTGAGTAATAAAGCTGCACAGCTCTATCTTTTTACTGCTTTCTCATTCATTTATAGAGAACATATATATTTCCACCTATATAAACGTATAGAAAGCATCTATTTTTTCTTCCTTGCACAGGCTAAACACACAACCTTTTCTGTTACCTCTCAGTAAGCAGGCTCTCCATTCTCCTGATCAATTCAAACCCAGCTCTCATCAGTGCTCTGCTAGCAGTGCATCCTAACTCCAGTGGAAACATCTCACCTAATACATTCTTTCATCCCTTTTGCTCACAGTCACCTTCTGATATCTGTCTGCTCTCCTGCCCACTGGTATTACTCAGCTAACAGTGGAAATTCTTACACTTGGTACCATTGAATTCCACCCCACTGTTTTTATTTTTTCAGTACTTGAGGCCATTCCAATCTTTCTGCACGGTAGCTTGAACTTATTTTGTATTAATAATATCTCCACGTTGTGTTAATAACATCTCCCAGCTCTGCGTCATCAAGCAATTTTGTTGGTACGCTGTTGCTCTTCATGCCAAAGGTTCTCAATGACAGCATTAAAGAAAACTGGTTCAGCACCAATTGGTGAGAAATTGGAGAGAAATTCCACTAGTGAAATCCTTGGACCTTAACGTTTCTCCTTTCAAAGCTGTTTGCTGTTGCTTTCCTGCTAACTAGTTCCTTATTGCTTTTGTCTAATCCCTCATCTCCTTCATGGGTACATGACATTTTGCAGACAGACATGAGCTCAACATGCCCATCCTTCCAAACAAGAGATGCTAGGTGAACCCAGTTAACAGCAAGCAGCATTTCCCACATTAAGCTTGTGCGTGCTTGTAAAATGACAATATACATTCTCCACTGTAATTAATAATTTTCCATATGGCACCACATATAAGCTTATGTGTCAGCTTATATTTAACAAGTTGCCTTGTCTAAATAACCAGTTATCATACCAAAGAAGAATTCTTGCATGATCTTACTTGGGTGAAAGTTGTAGTTCAATCCACTGTTGATGGATCCGTGCCGTAAAAACATTCCCCTTCCAAATTTACTCTGAAGCCTCACAATAAAGACTAACTGGTCTACAATTTTCAGAATTATGTTTTTTGCCCTTCTAAATATAGATGCTGCCTCTGCTAATTCCCTGTCATATTACACTGTACACAGACTCATAGAAATTATTAAAGAACTTTACTATCATTCCTGCAATTTCAGGTACCAGCTTTTTCAGAATTGGGGATGAAAACCATCCATTATCTCAATCTCAGCACAATAACCTATTGAACAGCTATGATGTACTCCATTTCCATACATTCACTTTTCTTAACCCTGTCCTCATAGTTGACATCATCATTGCCCAATGCTGAGAAAAAAAAAATAAAATCACACACTTCCGGACCTAATCCGGATTATCCTTGATCTCCATGCCATTCTCAGACAGGTGCACATTTCCTCTTTCCTTGTTCTCATTTCAGTTGTTACACTATTGTTTGTTTTAATTTCCTTTCCAAGGGCCGATTTAGATTAACCTCTGGCATTTTTCATTTGTCTCTATATTTCCTGTTTTCTAAGACATAACTTTCTTGCTTAATAAGTACTCTTCTTGTAGAAGAGTTATTCTTACTTTATTCTTACTGAGATTATAATTAACCCAGTTAGAAGTGACACCCTTCCCATTTTCCCCCTGTTAACATGCAGGTATTCCTTAACTCAGTCATAGTTGCTACCAACAGCTTGCCTTCTACTGATTCAGGATATTCCTATGGATTAGAAGAAGGCTGGATGAGAAGTCTGGAAAGTCTCAAAGGTCATTTCTGCAATTGACGGACTCAATCATTTACACTTGGTAGGGCTGTATAATGGGGAAAGATTGCAGTAAGATGTCTTTCTGCCCCTTTTGTCCTGTGTTATCTGGAATCTAGCCACAAACGGACAACTGAGAATTGCCCCCATTTCTCATGGGGAGAAGTATGTTTCTGCTGATATTAGCAGGCTAGCTGGACAGTGAGAGGTCAGGTGTCTTCTCAGGGCAGCAGGAGGCTGGGAGGGGGAACAAAGGTTTCTTTCATTCTGAATTAGAACGAATAAGCAAGAAAAAAAATCCGGAAAAACCTTTTAAAACCACTGAAGAAATATTTTTTTCTTACGCTATTTTAATGCTTTTACATTTTACACATCATATCAATAAGAGAAGTACACACCAGATGATAGAGCAGGTCATGTTGTGACACATTATGACATCCAACTTCTAGCCATTCTGTTATTTTTACATTAGCAGCTGCTACTTAGTGCAGATTACAACAGCTCATCTTATTTTCTGTATCAAAGTGTCAACATATCAAACCGTTCCACCATCAACAGAAGCAGGTGATGCTTTGATCTAGAAAAGAATATAAGCACTTGTCTTATTAATTAGGGGATCAGAGGTTTTCAGGGTGAAGAAAAAGACTCCAGCTAACACGAGGGGACTGAAAATGCCTAGCACTCTAATAACGCACTAAGTGATCTCCTTGTTTTTTAAATCACAGTGCTAACGTGTCAAACCGTTTCATTACAATGCAAACAGGGGACACGTTGACCTAGAAAATTAGATAAAATCTTAAACTTGTATTTAAGTATCAGCTGCCCTTGACGATTTTAAAAATGAAAAGTGAAAATTAGAATTGTACTATAGTAGATATTGTAAATTATTGACGCATCATCAAATACATGATTAACAATAAGAAATCCAAATTTAAAATGTAAAATTAAAACTCATGTTGAATTTTTCAAGTCTGAAATGTAGTTTCAAAATTCACTGAATAACACTTCTGGGAGATAAACTTGAGTTGGAAAAGTTTGGAATGCTAACTGAAATCATTAGAAGTTTATGAAAAGTTTCCCAACACATCATTTTCTAATGAAAATACTTTTTACTAAGCTTATCTTAACTTTGAGTAAATCAAGCAACTGTATTGCTGATCCCTGATGGATCTGTGCTGATGTGGAGGATCAGTACAGCGAGAAAACTACCCTGAAGAACCAGCTGAGGGTTGTTTGTGTGTGTGAATTTCAGGGTAACAGTGGTGGTGGTGGGAACTCTAACAGGCTTTAACCCACATCTTCCCCCAACACACCGCCACAACCACACCCGGGTTGACATTCCCTCTGGGCACAAAGGAATGGGATCTCAACAGCAAACATGACCTTTATGAGTTTGCATCAGGATCAAACAATTAACCATAATAAGATTTTACTCTACAATCTAATACTATTGTTGGTCAGAATAAATATCAGTTAATGAAACTTTTTTTTTTTTTTAAATAAAAAGCATTGTTTCACTGGAACAATAATGCCCTGTCAAGATGCACTGGTTTAGATGGAAATATTTCTGAGGAATGTCAGGCAGAATTTCTGACAGAAGAGAGAACTCCTCCCCAGCCAAGTGATTAGGTTATTCGTTTTGAATGCAGAAACCTAATGATGAGTCCCAGTCTCCTGTGTTAACTCACTTTGGACATGGCAGACTCCCACCAGCAAGAATACTTCCCTGCTCTAAATTCATGTGAATTACCCATGTTTCTGGTGACTTCCATTGGTCTATGTCCTCTCTCTGTGACTGGCACAAACAATTTTTTATTAAATTGCTAAGTACGTGAAAAGCAGATCCAGACAGAAGATGCATCGCAAGAAAGGAGACTACCTCCACAGCCCAGCCATCAAAATGTTTGCAGGTGCCCAACTTGGATCAGGGAGATAAAATCAGGGTTTTCACCTACATGATGCAAGTGCATCAACCCAGGCTTTTTAGCATATATAGTTGCATCTTTTTCAGTTACTTTACAAAGAATTTCTCTTATTGGAATTAAAGATGATAACCCCATAATCTCCATTTTATTCCAAAATGGAATTGTTGTTTTCAAGAAGTGTTGTGCTGCAAGTCTACCTAATGCCACCTTCCCCAACTCAGTCTTTATGCTATCCCTAATTTAATATTTTTAGGGAACTTTTCAGAAGTCTTGTAAGAGATGTCGCTATCTGAGGTCCAGACTCTTGTCTTTGTCACAACAAATTCCCCAGTAAGAATACATGATTGTACCACATGAATATTGGTTGTGTGGTCATTCATTTCTGAGAGGTCCTGTTGTGACTGGGATGACACCAACAGGCCTCAATAAATATTATGCAGATTGTGCAATCAGAAAAAAAAAAATAATCTCCAAATAGCTTTTTACTGCTGTGTCAAAGAAAATTAAAGGATCCAATAGCATTTTTGCCCAGACTAGGTACATATCTGGTTCATTGTATTACGATAGGAGCAAACTTAATATCTACTAATTATCTTAAAGCAATGGCAGTTGAACCATTATGCCTGAGATGTGAATACCTCATTCTTGTACTGCATGGTCACATCACACTGGGAAGTGCACTGTATCAGCAGGATTTGACAAGCAGTTTACTCTTTCATCTAACGATGTGCCCAAACGAGCACACATTACAGGCAGGTTCAGTCCATTATCACATTATGCAAGAAAGTGTCTATATGAAATGCTCACGACAGTTTTCAGTGAGAATTAAAAATTAGCTCATCTAACCTTAGACATGATGTTGATACAAAGTTTCTTCATCATCTGCAGTATTATTTTGTAATATCCTGTACTTCTTCCAAGTAATATGTGGTATATTGAAATTGCAGGAAAAATTAGCTATTCAAAGGACAATCCAAGGCATGTGGTGAGCGTGCAAGTGTAATACATGGAACCAGTTTATTGTAAAGAATGATTCACACAGTGAGGAAGATTAATTTGAAATTCTGCCCCTGTAAGTTTGACCCAAAACTGTAATTGACTTTCCAGGGTCAAGATTTCTTTTATGGTTTCCATTTGTTTGAGTAAATAGCTAAAAAACCCAGAGATACCATCATACATACCTACTATGTGCTTACGGTAACTACCTAAGGATACCACAAAGTTTATTTCAGGTAAGATCTAACCGTAGTGACAACAAAATTACTCCTAAAAACTTTCAAAGATGACAGCTCCGATACACACATTCATAGCTGGACGGGGCTTTGCACATAGATAACATCATGTGCAGAGATGCTGACCTTTTAGTAGGAGGGATTATATTAAGAACACAAGCTGGAGGTGCTTTAAAATAGCAAGTAGTTAGGTCTTCATATACAGAGAGGTGGATACTTGTCTCACTACTAAACCATGATGCACACTGTGACAGAAAATAAGAAAACAATCAAGAAGACTTTAATAGAGAAGCAAAAAGCCATTCACAACAGTTACACTGGCACAGTAGCTATGGCTTTAGAATCTACATGAAAATAATAATTCCTTTACTTCTCAGATTAAAGACTGCTTACAGCTGTTGGCATGTGGCAAGGGCACATTTCTCCATGTTCTGTAATTCAGGTTTGGCCTTGGTGACATCACACACTTTGTTTCTGATATAAAAATCAGTTGGAAAAATGCAATTTCAAATAAATAGTGGAAAGATATCAGCAACACACAGAAACTTGTCTTATTTGCAGGGGAAAATAAAGCATGTCATTTTGGGCACGGTGTATACTGTTTATCTGAGGAAGTCTTCTTATGTCCCCCTTCACGGCTGCATAGGTAACTGGACTAGAAAAGAGAGACATCCCTTTTAAGGCAGACCAGGTTGTCAAATACAAGCTTAAAACAAAGAAGAAAAACCCCCTCTGATCTACTTTAATAACCGGCATGTTTCCCTCAACTCTGACAGACCTGACTTGCTTCACACGCACTATGAAGACTATTACACTTTATAACAAACTTTACTGACAATCTCCTTAGGGGAAATCAAGAAGGAAATGACTGTGTAGGCTGGAGTGAGCTCAGGAAGCCTTCCAGGTGGTGTCTGAGACCTACTGGCAGATGACTCTGGGAAAGCTTCAAATGTCAGCACCCACGATAAACCTGTTGTCCACGCAAATGACTTTGGCCACTTACGATATCAAGTCAGTATCTGCCACAAACAGCAAGTCGTCAGCACAGGATCCAAAAGGTAGTGTTGTAATGTTGTCTCAGAAGCTTTGCGGTAACAAAGACCCTATTCAATAAAAACAACGTTCCCCTCGGCCCCAAAAGTGTCCTATCCAGTTCGGGGCGGAACTGAACTGGCAGAAGAACAGAAGAAAGTTCGTGTTACAGCCAGACATGTTTTATCTGTGCTGCAGCCAGAAATTGTATGTGCTTTCAGGGCTCTCCACCTGGTACGTTTTCAGGCTCCTCTAACAAACCCCAAACTGACCACACCAGTCACCTCTCTATTGCTAAAAAGAACTGTCCAGAAACCATGCTCTGGCCTTGAGATCTACTGGCATGACCTGCCTTGTGTTACAGATGTCAAAAGCTCTCTTCTGTCCACCCCTAAAAGGAAGGGCTGCTAACACCAGATTGTCTAAGGCAAATAGGCCCTGGTACACGGTACCATTCAAAGGTGTTGTCTAGGACAGCGGGTTAAAACTTTGCCAGGGAGCTTTCTAACAAAAGCATAGATGATTGCATGTCACTGTGCAAGGCCATGCCCTGATCTTATTTTAGTTACTAGAGTAGGTACCGAGAATTGGTCTTGTCGACTAATAAGGGCTTAATAAACCTGACCAAGACTGATGAACCTGGCTTATATATGAGTTTGACTGACAATTTGCTTGTCTCACTCCCAGTAGGCTGGTGAGGCACTCTTGACTGTTCAACAGGTGTCACCCACAGCTCCACTCCAAGGATGCAGGAGTAAAACTTGCTTGGGTAAATCTTTCTAACCTTACTTCACTACCCAACCTCTATTACAGACTCCTCCTTATAGTAAAGTCCTTGGCTTTGACCTCTGACTAGCCATTGACCATGCCCTTCCATTGCCGTTTGGACTTGGTTACGCTTTGGCTTCTCTGTTATGACATTCATTCACTACAGTTCCTTACCCCTGATTTCAGCGTGCCACCACTCCAACTGAGACACTTGGTCCAACTGAGACATTCTGCAACATTTCACAAGTCTCTTTTCAGTAAGAAAACATGTACATTGAAACCATTCATGCTTCATAAAAGTGGCAGAAAAAAGCATGGAAGGCAGTAATTTAAGCAAAAAAGGAGTTAACAATTTACGCTCCACAGCTTATAATTGATGTTAAGTGATAATATACTCCAAATTACAACCTTTCATGCAGAGAGACAGAATGAGTGTTACCCCTTGACAGACAGTACTTCTGCAGAAGGCAGCAATGTCTAATCCCGCTATCAGAATAAAACTACAAATCTTTCATAAAAGCCATGAGCCTGTACAGGATTATAAAAATGAATTGTCCCAATGACTTCAGTGGGACCTCTTCGGTCCATAACTCTTCCAGGATTTGGAAGGAAAGGCAGGGAAGAGCTTGAGTTAATATTGAGTACTTCACCTTGCGGTCTTCACATTATGGAAAATGGATTACTGGCAGGTATACACACTCAAATTTATCTGGTATTTTCATACACACAGGAACCCAGAATCAAAGTGTGGAGTTCAACAACAACTGTTACACTTAAGAAAAGAATAAATCATTTTTGAATAAATGTATCTGTTCGCAGGAAAATTAGTAATAAGAAAGAATCCATGAGTATATGCCCCACACTGACATGTCCAGACCTTAACTACAAAGACATGCTCAAACCAACTTTGAATCTGGCAAGCTTGTTAGCCCTTCTTCTCCTCTTCTCCTTTGATATGTGAAGTTCTCATCAGACAATGTAGCAAGACAATTTCTCCAGCTGGATTAATGTTGTGCCCAGCAGTTTGGGGAAAAAGACAAAGCTGCATGCCTGGTCCTGAGGCTGACTGCAGGCTTCACTACCCCGAGCCACTTGTGCAACCAGGGTGACCGTGAATTTCTGAGACACTGTGAACAAGCTACCATCACAGTCTCCTGTGATGACTGGATCCTCAGCAGATAATTTGAAACAGTTTCACTCTCAATCTGTGTGATTCTAGATGTGTAAAAGGGATCAATCATACTGAGTCTGAATAGCTGGTGATGATTTTGACCAGAACAACTCCCTGAATCTTGCTTTCTCCACAATCGTACTGCAACGGTTTCCACCCAAGTAGAACTCAGACTAAGGATTTAAAATTAAAGTACGAAAAGTGAATAGAGGTGTTTGTGGAACATATATTGTAGTCTTTTATAGGAACCACCTGTCTGATGGAAGAAATACTTGAGAGTATTCAATAGATGGCACCTTCCTGTTGAATCAGCAGGGGACAGACGTCTCCATGGATTGTTATGGATGCTGTACTGTTGGATAAGATCTGTTGATATAGGTGAGTTACCTTCACTCAGGACTCAAAAATATGTTCTGATACCAAAAATTCCTGGTCCTTTCTGCTAAAAATCTATTTACTAAATCTTATATGCAGTAGTCATATTTCTCCTACTGCATATCTATTTGATTAGATTCTATTAGATCTTTGACTTGGGCAAAAGCAATCTTTTCATTTCCTACCTAGAGTGTTGGTGCATGGTGGCAGAACACATCTAAATTTCTATTGCAACTTGCTCAGACTCAACTACATTTAAACTGGAAAAAAGGTAGTTGCTGCATATCTGATAAATTTTGTAATATTCAGAGGAAGGAAGAGGAAGGGTAGGGAACGAGAAGAGTGATATGTTACCCACAGTAATTTTCTTTAAAATCATAACTTAAGAAATTAAACAAAATAACCCACTGAAAAGATAAGCATTTTTGTCAACTATCAAATGCTCCAGTAACTTTCCACAGTATAATCTAATGCAGAAGGTGTATTTCTTTCCTCTTATTTGTGCAAGACAAAAGAAACCATTTCAATCACCAAAGATTGTAGTGTACAAAGATCATGTCCTCACAGACCCAGACAGTAAACACTTCTCTATGTTACTATCATACAGTTAGAATTTTAGCCAATACTTTTGTTTTTATTTGTTCAAAGCATATCTTATACTTTTTCACTGCACCTATTATACATTTCTTCACTTGAACACCTGTTGAACTAAACTTGCCTTGCCAGAATATTTTTAATTATGCAATCTCAGTTCTGTCAATGGCCAGCACTTGGGTAGAATTTCTTATATACCTTTCAACATCCCCAGCAGACAATTAAGAACTCAGTGTACAGAAATATTTGCCAACTGAAATGTTAGTGAGGCAAGTTTAATCAAGTGATCTTGACTTTTAGCAAAGAATCACAATTTTTTCCTCATCAGTTTACTGCTTCTACTTCAAAATACCACTTTAAATGCTATTTCTTAGAAATTTTTATTGACTCAGTCATTCACACAATCTGCAACACATGCCTGACTTGCATAATACTTCAGGCAGTAGTTCCATTAATACGTGAACACTTTCTTTTCATGGGTAGCGTAATGAATGCCAAATTTGCCTCCAGCTTTTAAGAAAATTTGGTTTTGCAGGGAAAATCCTTACCCACTGAAGCCAACAGAAGTTCACTGTTGACTTCAATGGGATTAACATTTCCCTGTATTTGTATACACGCATTCCCTCTGTTTAGTGATGAGTATTCCAATTATATGTGTGCTGTACACAAGGATAACACACAGAATAAGTCTAATTAAGAGAAATGTCTTTGACTTTGTGTTTGCTGACTGACACCATAAATGTAGATACTTAGACAAGCATTGTGCCAAACCCCCTTCAATTCTGTAATGATAAAACGGTGAGATATTTGTGCAGTGCAAGATGCCACCTGGCATTTACTTTTAAACTTACCAACACATGCAGGTTTCATCAGAGGAAGGAAAAAACACCGTCTGTGCAACAAATTTTGCAAAGGATCTGAACAGCAGTAATAAAAGTCTTCAAATAACCACCACTTCCAGAATGATGACACCTTTTTTGGGAAGGGCTGCAGGGCTATTAAACTCATACACAAACGGGGAAACCCATTACTTTCTTTTAGAGGCTGCTGGATTGGCAGCCCTATTGCGTAGGCATACTGCTGCGGATTGTAGCTGTTGTATGAAACTCCACAAAATGCTTTTGATCCATTTTATCTTGTAACTTAGCAAAGAAATGTTGCAATAAGAAACACCAACAAAGATCTGAAAAACTTAAGCTCTGGATTACCATATTGTGTTCTCCTGCCATTCAATGTGTCAGACAAAGGCAGTGGTGTTCAAAGTAGAAAAAGAAAAAGAAAAAAGAAACTGGTCACAGAAAGTGCAAAGCACAGAGTAAATAATATTCCTCCACATCCCTACTCTTTCATAGATTTGTTGTTAAAAGAGTTGCAGCAATTAGGCTTTTGTTAATTACCAGCTGTTGAAACAGATGTGTTGACTGTCCTTATTAGCCAACAGCTGGGACAGGAGAACAATTGATGCTCTCTAAAACCAACAGCCAGCTGCTTTGCAGTAATTATCTCCTATCGATAATACAGGTGATAAAGGCAGCAAAAAGGTTATGAGCTTCAATAACCAAGGTACTGTTATTGAATATCACTGGAATTTATGGTTCATTTTAGAAAATGAGTAGAACAGTAAGTTGCTACGTCTGCTTCCTATCTGCATTGTGTCAAGGTCAAGCAACATGCAAATAATAGGGGAAATACAGCCAGAAAAAAACCCCACGATGTTGTTTTGGATGGGTTTTTTGTTGTTGTTTTTTTTTGGTGCTTTTTTTTTTTTTAACCCTCTTACTATATTTCAAATGTCTCACTGATCTTTAAGCAATGCTTCAGGTGACTATGACTAGATGTCATTCATCATTAACTCAGTTTCCCCATATGCATTTCCTTGCATTCAATTTTACCATAAATGACTTTCGGAATGTGCAGATGGTTATTCCTACCTGTTGGGATATTTTATTATACAATATGTAGTAAGATATGATAAACAAATGATTAAAGAGGGGGGCCACCCCTCTAGAGATTTAGGTCCTAGTCTCAGGCATGCCATCAATTCTTAAGGAAATTCACTTCACTTCTTGGAATTCAATTTCCCTAGCACTAAAATGGGAGAACTATGTTTATCTTGATCGATCACTTTGTGATTGATGACTTTAACATACTATTCAAATGCAAAGTAGTGCTTGCATAACACATTACTGTAACAGGAAAAAAAAGCATGCTTTTCTAGTATTGATATATGTCAAAGGTTATAAAATGAATAGTTCTTTTAGAAGCACGGGCCCAGACGTCCATGAATGGGAGTCATAAGTGTAACTGCTAATATTTAAATGGAATTTATCAACATAGGTAGTTGGATGGTTTGTATTTACTTTTGCTCGTGCTTTGATTTATATTTTCTCATCTTCATACCCTATTAAAATGCATTAAAATAAAAGCAAAGCAGAGATTTTAAACCATTTCTATTAGCTGCTCAGTTCATCTCAAGCCAACAAAAGACATGTCTACAAGAATCTACAACCATGTCTATTCACTAATTAGTCTGCACTTAAAGACACTGCCTTACTGAAAACAAGGATTAAGGCTGGTTGAATACTTTCCCTTTCATAGACCTCCCTTATGTCTCTGTTGGGTCATCATAAGCAGCTTGTTCTCTGAGCTTTAAGTATGGGAGCTTGACAATCAGTTCTGGGCTCATCAGTAGGCACTGGGGCAATTAACAGGAGCTACCAACATTTCAAGGGACATGTAAAAAAACCAACTAGCCAAAAAGTTTCAACCACAGGGATGGGTAAAAATGTGTCATACTCCCATGGCAGCTATGTTTTAAGAAAGATCCACTGCAGAATACATTATATTTTATTTTGAAATAAAGCAAAACAACGTACTTCTCAGTTCCCACTTCAGATTCAAAAGAAAAAAACCACGTCATTATAGCAAGAAAATTGACATGGATCCTTGTACACACATCCTCACATCTATTAACAGGAATCCACTGCACACTACAAAAGAAACAGAAAACTTGAGTCTAGTTGTCAGTTTTTCTATTTTTGGAAGAATGCTAAAAAAGATGGGAAAAGGGAAGGAGAAGGAATGGTTTTAAGCAACGGCTTTTCATTTGCTTTTCATTCTTTCCTTATTTCTCCAGTTGCTCCTTTCTATTCTTGCAGTGTTGTCAGGCCGTTACACTGGGTTTTCCCCTGGAACGCAAAACTTGGCTCTTTGCCTTTTGTTTGTCATCCATGAATGTGTGTGTGTGTGTGGGGGGGTAGTTGGGGAGAGGGGGAAAGTGGTTTAGTTTTGGTCTCACTCTGCTTTGGTGTACCAACGGAAAGTTAACATTTAGGCTGTGCCAACGAGGAGCTAATTTGAGCAATGGACAGTACAGGGCTCCTCTGCCTGTCAGAAGAGAACTGAAGAAAGGTTTGTATCCAATGTGGAAAGATATTAACTAAATTCAGGATAGAAATCAGGAAATTCTTCCAAGCTGGTGTTCTGTGTGGGTTTCCATGGCAGAAACCACCACAAAGCAAGCAGGAACTTGAAGCCTTGAAGAAGAAAGTGACAGTGAACATTGCTTCACCTCGGCCAAGGCATACTCTACAAAACTTTCAAACTGCATGTATGCAGCAAGGGCCTCTGCTGCCTAAATCCTGCAGTTGGGATGACCAGTTCAGGCCTGTGAAGTGGTCACAACTGGCACGGTATGCCTGCAGAATTAACCACCAGCCCCTACTCTGAGGGCAGAAAAGCACCCTAGGGTGTGTACTGTGTGGCCACTGGCATGCTGTCAGAGAGCTGAAAGCACCTGGACTTTGG
Organism: Himantopus leucocephalus; assembly: GCA_003993805.1. NCBI lineage: Eukaryota > Metazoa > Chordata > Aves > Charadriiformes > Recurvirostridae > Himantopus > Himantopus leucocephalus. The sequence goes on along the minus strand of RSEF01000005.1, from coordinate 40,129,195 downwards.
TCTTGTGTCTTGCAACAGTCCCAGTCTGGTTACACACAGCTTCACCGGACGCACCATCTAATTACAGCAACACTTCCCAGCCAAAAAACAGACCTAAAAAAGATCTGCATTAACACATGAATCAGACACATTCCGTCTGCTGAGCCCCTTGTGAACCTCTACTGCAGCAGGGCACAGCAAATCTGTCCCAGTGAATTCAATCCAATATATTTCGATGTCTTGGTATCTACCTTCCTAACAAAACCTACTGTACATATAACCTGGAATCAACACACAGCGTGTTTCCCTTAATTCCTGCCCCCTGCCCCCCCCCAAATAAAACATCTAGAGACAGCACAGGCCAGTTCCCGGAGAATGTAAAGCTGAAGACTGCTGCCCAAAACACAACTTTTCTGATATCTCATAAAATCTTTGTAAATGTGACAATCAAGCGCTCAAGAAAATTCACCTGGCAACAGCTGCATTGAAACAAAGTTACTGCAGCAACAAGTAACGTCACGGTGTTAATAATTGACAAGGAAAGAATGAAAAGGTGAGCAAGGGATAAAGAGGACAAAGGAAAGATTTCAGTATAAACTTCTACTGGTAAGAAATCAATCAAAATTAAGATTGAAAGAGCCGGTATGAACGTTCTATTGAAAGCTGAAGTGAGCTTGATATCTTGGACTGCTGCACGGGGCTTGTAAAACTCCATTTTCTGCAGCCTGATTTGCAAAATTTGACAAACAAATCCCCCGCTGATTTGAATCTGCTTTCATTCAATTCCCCCAAGAAAGTAAAGCAAACGCAGGAACAGTGGCTTCTCGTGTTTGCTGTGCGCAGGAAAAGCGCTGCGCGATTCCTGGTTCTGCAGGTTAAGGCAGGAATTATCAATGCGGCGGTAATGAATGAGTTTCTCGATTTACATAATCTAACAAAAGACCACTCCCCTCGGAGGGAGGAACTACATCCTAGAGACACTGTTTAGAAGAAGCTGTTTCGGATGACTAAATTATCAACAGCCTCGGGTGAAATGGACTGCTATCTTAATATCCACCACTACTACTGCTAGAGGTCAAAGCAGCAGGAAAAACCTTTGAAAATACAAGTTAAAGTTAAATATTAAGAAATCGGGATTTGTTTCCTCAAATCACATTTTTTCTATATTCCATATGACTGACTTTTGATTTTTATGTTAGAAACCATCAATTATCACTGTTTCATTTATACCAATATTGCTTTGCCCTTTGCCCAGAATCCTGGCAACTGGTAAAATTTAACTGTTTTCTACAAAAGAAATTCCCTAAATTTAGTTCAAGTATCAGAGTTAATAAAACAAATAACTCGTACACTAAAATCAAATACTCCAAACCAGTGTACTCAGAAAATTAAGGAATTTGCAAGTCCAGCCCCGCCCCCCCAAAATATTATTTTTCAGTGAAGTTGGCAGCCAATCTCAGTTCATGATTTGTGAAGATACACTGAAGTCCCACCATTTCTCAAAGACGGAAATCCAGCTATGCTGCATCTCTTAAGTGGAAAGAGAGTACTAATTCATACCAGCTCTCAGAGATATATGAACAGCAGCTGAATAGAGATGCCATCAATAGGCCATGGTTTTTCAAAATATCAAATAAAATCTTCTAGCAAAGAGTTAGTGCTAACTTATGAAATGTAAATAATTATAGATGAACTGCAACTGTCAAAATTATGTCATAGGAACATTTACAGTTCACTGGACTTAATTACACAGGGCCCAGCGCTGCTCCCACTGAAGTCAATAAAAGTTGTCACAGTAAGTTCAGTAGGGGTGAGGGGTTTCTTTCTGGTCTAGTCACTAACAAGTTGTCACTGTTGGCAAGAATTAATGAACTTTTTATTTCCTATAAAGATTAATTAATTTTCAGGCTTCAAGAAAATGATACCTCTACAGTCAAAGAAGCATTATTTAATACTCAGACTGTCTGCTGAGGCTTCACAGTGTGACGCAAATTTAAAATACAACTTATTATAAAACTTAGATTTCTTTTTAATTTACTGCACTGTGGTGTTCTGAAAAATTCTGAGAACTTTATCCAGCATCTAGGTGACATATAACCTTCCACAAAAAGTTTTACTTTTTACATCAACAAGACTGCAGTTGAACTGCCAGTTTCTCTGAAAATAAGCCCTTTTATATAAAACAAAATTTCTATCTCTCCTAGATAAACTGCTAGCTCAGAGTCTGTAATTAGTAATGATTTTTCAAACTCTAGGAAACCACTCCCTTGACTCAGTTACTAGCAAACCCCTTTGCTTGTCCTACTCTCTTCAAAAAAAAAAATCTTTATTTTACAAATATATTATTTTTAAGGACTTTTTTGTAAACCTCCTTATGTTTTGGAGAACTATGGTCAGGGATAATTGGTTCCTAGTAGCTACAAATATCATCATCATTATCGTAATTTAGCATTTAGGTTGAAATATTTGTTGCTACAAACACTGAAGCTAACTGCTGGTATCTACAATAAACTTCACAGCTCAGTAAAAAAACACAGTAAGTAAACATTGATTGTCAAATTCAAAGTACATTTGATAATAGAAGTATCTTGCTATTTCATTATTACTACACCAAATCAAATTATTATTTTAAAAAATATAACTTTCCAAAAGTTTGTAAAAAATACAATAATTTAAACTAATCATTCATAATCTCTTTCCTACAGCATAATTGTACCATACACATTTTGCAGTTATTATTCCACAGGAAGAAAAAAAGTAACACTAGTAAGGAACAAAGATTAATCAAGAATATTGACTAGAAAAATGTCCTGTGCCAACATGCATTTTAGGAATTTGATTTTAAGAAGAACATTTTGTTAAGAAGGTAAGTAATGCCTTTACACTTAATATTTTTACATACAAGAAAGAGAAGGACAATGCTAGGGAACCTGTCTCAAGGTTATCCTAATCTCCTAAATATGTATCTTAAAAAAGTAGATATCATTAGCAACCGATTAAGGAAAAAAATAAACATACCCCTGGATTTCCAGGGAACACATCTCTACCCTGTTCCATTATAAACAATGAAGGACAAAAGTCAGACAACCTCTCACTGTTCAATGCATTATCAAGGTTTTGACAGAAGCCCATTAAACACACCGCGTCTTGAGAAGTTCTTGGCTCGATTGAAGTGGAAGGAGCCGCTCTTTACCAACCAGGATCATCTCTGTATCATTGCTATATATATAACAAATTTTTACCGAGATGATCTGGGGCACAGGACTACTAGCTCTCATCAGCTACTAACAAAGCAAATTAAGACCTGGTCCAAATTCAGTAGCTCAATTCACAAATGCAACTTTAACACACCTGAGGCTTGATTTGAGGTTTATTTTGAAGTACTATAAGTAGAGGAGAAACAGTATTATGTACAGCTACATGTTAACAGTGTATATATATGGGTGCATAGGGCCACAGTCATGTAAACCCATCTGTGAGTGTACTTTTGCACACAGACCTATGTGTATAATTACACGCACAAATATTACACAGAGAGAAATGATGCCATTTATCTCCTCTGCCTTCAGCCACCTAAAGTTTAAGTGAACGAAACACTTCCAAAGAACATTTCACCTACCTTCTGCATCTATCTTCAGGGAAAGAACTGTCTTGTGGTGATATATCCCCCTCTTTGTATTGACTATAAATGGAGCCCCAACAAGTGGCAGCTAAAGCTGGGTGACTGAACCCCTTCCTTGGCAGGACATTAATAAGGTCATGAAGTCAAATACAGAGATATTAGGAAATGCCAGAGGTAAGGTTACCAGTACACGTGCACTGTGATTCTACTTTTAACTGCATGATCGTTTTTTTCCCAGACTTCTAATTGTTGCACAGGGTGGACCTATATGTGGGTATGACTCATCCCTGCCCAGTGAAAGAGCCTGTTACCTGTTTATTCCTGTTTCTTTTGTTGCAGCCATTGGAATGGGACTGCAGTAAGACAGCAAATACGCTTCATATTTAATGGAGCTGAATGCTGCTCAGCAGTCGTGGAATCTCTCCATCCTTTGGTCGAGGCACCTTAGCACGAATTAACTGAAAGTTTTCAGAGGGATTCACAGTATGTTACTCATTTTCTGACTGTGCAAGATAAATCCCTTATGTCTAATCTGCAGAAGTACCGTGCACTCACAGCTGCAACTGAAGTCAAAGGGAGACAGAACATAAATGCTATATAATGCTCCCACATCAGACCTCAGAGGAAATTACTGAAGGCTTCAACTGCACTGAAAACAATTAGGAGGGAAATTAAAATGTAAGTGGCTATCCACACTTATCACAAGCGAGAAAGTTTATTTCCAGCATTTTCTGCCTGTCGTCTATGACTGAAAAGAAGCGGATTTCAATCCGTGAAACAGCACGTCAGTGAAAGAAGGGACTGTATGAACAGGACGGCCTACACCACACAAGTAGGAGGCTAATCTTCTCAGTTGGAAACTAGCTGGAGCAGCCAGGATATTAAATCAGCAACACAAGGGGAGGTTATTTGGAAGGCAAATGAGGTACATGCTCAAATTCAGCACCTAACGAGCAAGTTGAACCAATGTGGCAAAGAATATAATGAAAAGAATCTCTTCAATTGTTTATGTATTGATCCTAGGAATCTGGGTAAGCAGCAAGAGGAAGCTCTCATTGATGGAAGTAAATTTTATATAACCAGAATTACTACAACCTGGTGGACAACTGGCATGTTAAAATCTCTGATTCACAGGAAGGATAAGAGAGGCAGTAAGGGAACAGGAAACCTTAAAAAAAAAAAAACCAACACAACATGCCATTATTCCTTTTAGGGTGATCACTAACACAGGACCACAGCTCTTGAATACGTNGAAAGACTTGCCTGATCAGCAAATTAACTAGGACACAGTTTTCTTCAGCATGTATCTATAATCTTTGGAAATGAAAATAATGATGCTATAGGAGACTTCAGTTTAGGACATGTATTCCCCGAGTCTTATGCGGACAATTATAAACTAGTATTATACACTTTCAAAAACCATATATGATTTGTGAGTGTGAGGTAAACAATCTAATTATAACACAAGAGATGTTAATCACTGTACTGGAGATTGATAAATAGAGATAAGTGATAATAAACCGATTGAACTCCACATGGGAAAAACAACCAGAACCTTTATATGCACAGAAACACTCAAAAAAGTATACAAAATTGGGAGAAAAAAAGGATAGAACGATATGACAGAAAACTGGGGAGTTCTTTAAGGACTCAAAAAATATCTGACCTCACAACTAAGTGAAAGTAGAACTGCTTTTTCATGAAGAAAGCAAGTAAAGCAAACATGATAAAAAGTCACAAAACTCCAGAGGAAACAAGTACAAATACATCCTAAAAGACAGAAGTTCTGGAGCAATGCCAATTGATAAGAGTAGCTAAAGGCATCAAGGAAAAATGCATCATTGGCAAGACTGCAGCTAACAAGGATTTCTCATTTTGAGAGAACAGTGAATATGTAAGCCCATTCCCAGTTGGAATACCTATACCATAAATTGTAATGAAAAAAAACAACCCCAGGAGTGCTCAGCATATAAGTTGATCTGTCTTTGGAAAAAACAGGATGATATAGTTACAGTTTATGTAGAATTAATAGGCACTTTTCCATTTATTAGAAATCAAGGAGGGATAAGTTTTACATTTACAGATTCGACAAGTTTCACTTTAGGTGTTGCAGGGGTGTTCGAGAAGATCCCTATTAATCAATCTTAAAATACTAGGACATTCCCAAAGACTGGAAGAGCACTAATAATGTGTCAATATTAAANCAATAAAAAAAAAAAAAAAAAAAAGACTAGTGGGATTAAAAATGGGCCAAATAAGTGAAAACACTGGATTCAATTAATACAGATTTTAATGAAAGAATATCATTACTCCCAGTCAACATGTTTTTGTGTAAAATAGGTCTTGCAAACAAATCTGATTTCCTTCTTTGATGAGATTAGAAGCAGATGTTGTATAGAGATTTTTTAGGTTTTGACTTGTCAGAGATAACAGACTGATAAAAAAAATTAAATAAATCGCTACACACCATCAAGAAAAAAAAACTTAAGTGGGTTCAGAATGGGCTGACAGTTAAAAAAAGCACCAAGAGCCCATGTTCCAAGAGGCAATTGTCATTGAATAATACTAGAATACTAGTAAGGTTGTACAGCTATCAGTACTAGGCATACTAGGATACTCAACATATCCTTCAATTACTTGGAACCAGGTAGATGTGGCTAGTTGTTCCTCTGTTGTTTCACGAACAACAAAGAAAGTACGTAAATTATGATGATGAAACAACGTTCTGGGCCACTTGGTAGCTAGGCANTTGGAACCAGGTAGATGTGGCTAGTTGTTCCTCTGTTGTTTCACAAACAACAAAGAAAGTACGTAAATTATGATGATGAAACAATGTTCTGGGCCACTTGGTAGCTAGGCGCATTCAAATCAAGTGTATTTTAATAAAACCAAATGCAAAACTCTCAGTGTAAGAAGAGTGAACACAGGCTACACTTACAGAAAGGGTAACTGTATTCTGAAAAGCACCGACCCTGAAAAAGACTTAGGACTGCAATACAAGGTGACTGTATAACGCTGTGGAAAAACTGGGAAAATGCAGTCTTTTGGTGTATACGTAGTAAAATAGTAAGTATCTCCAAAAAGCAATTAAGATGATTTTATTTTACGTATGACACTGAGAAAGAATGATATAAGAATGCATACACATCTGTGTCCACATTCTAAAACAAAAGGATGTTAAAAACCCAGAGAAGATGCAGAAGAGAGCCATACCGGTAATGCAAGCACTAGAGAAAAAGGCATGTAGTGAAAGAGCTTATTCTCTTCAGATTATAAAAACCCCTGAGGGTACGCCTACTCAGTGAAGACCTACAGAGATACATGTGCTAATTCTGAACAAGGGAAATCAAGTATCAGGAACAGAAGTTTTGTGTTGCTACTGATTCTCATTGTCCCTCAATAAATGGACAGAAAATACAGGATATGAAATAATTTTTAATCTAGTGAGTAAGGGTAACTTGAACCACTGGAACAAACTATCAAAGGGAAATGGTGGTCTCCCCACCTCCTGGAATTTTTACATCAGACCCAGATACCCCTCTGGAAAGCGGGTTTAAACAAACCTAAGTTTCTGGGCTCAATACAGGGACAACTGGTGAAATCAATGATCTCTGATATTCAGAAGACCAATTAAATTACATAAAAATATCTTCTGGGCTTGGCCTTAAACGCTAGGAGTTTATGACAGACAAATATTCTAAAAGGTAAAGTCTTGTATGTCTCAAATAGGCATGCAAAATTTGTGGCTACTTTTGACCTTAATTTCTTCATGCCTTGATTTCCCCATGAAGCATGAAGAAAACACTCCTGCAGGAATACATTAAATAATTGTTTATTAAACCTTTGGTTCGTGTAACATTGAATACTACAGAAAATCCCCACGATGGTTACTCAAAATTCTGTTTTCAGAGAAAGGTTTGAACAGTATCCAGTAAACAAGGGATTGGCACACATAATGAACAAAGAAGATGATAAAAAAATATATTGATTGGCTGTTCTCTGGATACTGTGTGGAGCAGGAATGCTGTGAAATAAAGCACACATGATCCTGTAATGAAAAATGTTAACATACTGTTTCAGGGGAAAGGGGAGTAAATGAAGATGCTCGCTTCAGAAATGCCAGAACTGAGGTTAACTCTTGATTAACTGGCTGCTTCAGTGCAGCTTTTTGCATGTGTAGCAAATAACACTGTACAATTGCGCACATACACAATACTCATAATTACTGTCTAAATAACCTGCCCTCCTGAAAGGACAAATGTTCTGATGAATAACTTTGCTGAAAGCAAGACCATTTGCTTGCCCTATCATGCACTCCTTAAATCCCCTGCAATTTGTCAACTTTGAATGCAATACTTCTCCAGGGGCTACCAATGAGCTTTTCACATCTTGCTCATGTCATCCATTTTCCGCTTGATTAGTGGGGACCTGAAGTAATCTTTCTGCTTCACAGAACAACTAAAGCCAACATACACGAAAATACCAGTATCTTAGGTACAGCTCTTAGTATGGGACAAAGGTCTCTGGGGATGTTCAGGCTCTTGTTGGCCCAATGAAGTGGCTGAGACAGATGAGGAAGAAACAAACATCCAGGCTGGAAAAAAAAGGAGGGGTAAGTTCGGAAAACAATGAGGGAAGACAAACGAAAACATTTTTGAGAATGGGGAATAGAAGAAAGCTTCATGATGTTGAAAGTATGGTGTAAGTTGGTAGGAGCGAGAAGTAATAACTTGTATGGAAACATGGAAGAGAAGAATGCAAACCTCAATACACTTTTCAGAGGTAGATCAAAGGACAGAAGGAGCAGAACATAACATGAGAATAAAAATTAAGATAGATACTTTTTCACATCCCATTTTCTTTTATATGACAAAAATTCCATGATTTTTTTTATATTTAGTTTTTTTTAACCTTTCTGTTTTGAAGTATTTGCGTAAACAACATGTATTGAACAAGGTTTTAATATTGAAATATTAAACAGATTATTCTTCTAAAGAGAAATAAGTGAAATTATTAAGTATCTGAAAATAAGACTCACTTCTCTTTGACTTTGTTGAAAACACAAAAAAATATTTTTTAATATTTTTTTCAAAGTCAGAAATGCCACTGCATGGATCTTTGGCCACAAAAGTGAATGAATTTAAAACTACGAGAGGTGTTTTTGGTGCCAGTATCCTTTCAACATCAACTTAATTCAAGTACCATCTCTTTTAATCTTTGTTACTCCCCCTCAAAACTGCCAGAGATCAGTTGGTGTTCATGCTATTAAAAACTAATGAAAGGCATAGAGTTTAATTTGATAAGTTAAAACCCCATCAAGGTTTAATGTCATCACTTTAAATGCAGCATAAAAAGAGTGACAGAGAGAAATGATTGAAGCTCTTCACCGTGGCTGTACTACTCTTGATAGATTTAAAATTTGCAGTTCTGCTACTAGATGCAGTATTTTGATATATAAAAGAAAAAAATAAGAAAGAAGTCTATATTGGCATTAAAAGTGTCTGTAATTCTTTGGGCGAAAGAATCTCTTTAAAAACAGTATAAAAATCAAGTAAGTTCTTCTGTACCAGCAATACCAATGAAGTCCTGTCTGATACTGAGCTTCACCCCCTCTCTCTTACACTATCCTCCTACCACCTTTCCTTGTAATAACCACCTCACATTCCTTCCAATGTCCTCATAAAATCAATGAATTCTACCTATATCCTTTGTAGCTTTCCACTACAATACCTCCAGCTCGCTCTTCTTAATTTTTTTGGTCCATCATTTAGACAGTAGTGATGTCTTGTTGCACAGCTGTCTCCTGCTAAACAGTAATGACTACTGCTAAAGCGCTCTCCTCGACTTTTCCTTGAGTAGGACATGAGGACTTTCCTGAGAATTGGCAACTGAGTAGAAGAGAGAAACCCTGTTAGGGATCCAACCATTATTCTTATGTCAGGTTTGGCTGACAGTAGCTAAAAATCCGAAGGTGAAAACAAAGACTGCATAATCATATATCCCTTATTTTCTTAGGGAAACGAGGCTAAAAAACCTGCTTGCCAGATACAAAGCCTGCTTTGCTTCATACAAAATCCTTTCTCTAGATACTTCATACAAAATCCTTTCTCTTTTTTTCCATACTAAAATTAAAGTACATTCTCACACACTGTTCTCTTGAGAAATCATTTCTATCCAGAAGAGACTGTGATCTAAAGACCACAGAGGGCTTCCAGTTATGTTGGTCCACAGGAAAAGAACAGAACAATGAAAGGTCATCAAGAAGATGAAGATGAGCCTCACACTTACAAATGAGGGCATTTGTAAACAGCTGTTTCTCATGGACTCTACGCACAATTGCTGCAAACATAGGCATGTCGAAACACAATGTGGACCATACGTGAACCTCTCCACCTATTTTCGTACTTGTTGAGAGTCACTGACTGAAAAGTAAAAAAGGCAGATGGATTTTTGAGTTTTTATGGTGAGTTGAAGACTCATAGCTTCTAAAAATTAAGTATTTATACCAGTAAAGACTTGGCAGGTGGCAACCTCCCTGAGAGGATCACGGGTAGTAGCTGATATATTAAGGTGGTTAAGAATGCAACTTTCCCAAATCAAGTACTGAATGGAGAAACCAAATCCCCTGCATGATGTTTACAAATAAGAACTGCTTTGCAAATCTCAGATATCAACATATTTTAGAAACAAACCTAATAAATTGTTTGGCTTCCCTCCGACTGCACCTTGAATAAAATCAGGTGAGACAACACCACGTGGTCCATGCAAAACCAGGTGCGCTACTGCCTGACACTTGTACACTCTTTTGAGGATGCAATATCCCCTGGAAACACAGTAGGTGGTGGTGCTGAGGCTCATGAAAATGTATCCTACCTTTAAGATGTTTCCTTACCCCTGGATCAGAAAGGCATAAAGTGACTAAAAGCAATCTTGCCAGTACACAGGCCTTGACCAAACTGAAGGGGGGGGAATCCGTGATATTTCAGTTGTAGCAAGATATACAAGATCTGTGGTATCAAATGTACTGTTGAGTAGGATGGGAAAAAAAAAAAAGCTGCAGACACTGTAACTTCTGTATTTGTCCCTTTTTGGCTGTATTTTCTTAAGACACAAGAATTCTGTCAATATTGATGTGATTCCAGTACGGGAACAGGAAAAGTGCAAAGTCTGGTAAATTCAGAAGGGATCCCAAAAACCTGCTTTGCAGACTCACTACAAATGGCCACACAAGCTCTTCTTGAGAGTCTATGTGAAAGTGTTCCCGGGTGAGATGCTAGGTATTGTGATGGATTCAGTACCACCCTAACACTGCTACGCAGCCTAGACCAGAGACAGCCAATCTACGGCTGGTCTGAGCAACTACATGAACAACCATTTGTGTACGCATCCCTAACAGGACAATTGGTCTACAGCTCCCATAATTATGCCGTTTCTGAGACAGTTGACTGATTTTGTCTTACATCTGTAATGAAAGTGTAAAGACTCAGTGGTATTTCACAGGTATTTTAAGGCTAAAAATCCCCAAGTGAACAGCTAGAGTGACTTACTAGATGGTCACAAGCACAAACTGAATGAGCATATTTCAGAAAGGCAATTCCATTTTTAAGGTCACTCAAGTTTTAACTGCTGGGAAACTGCTGTCTTTAGTTTTGCTCTTATTAAACCATCAGCTTTTGCAGGGAGTAATTTTAATAGAGGTTAAAAAATGAACAGACGATCAGATTTTGAGAGGTGCTGAGGCAGCTCGAGACAGGTACTTAGTGGGACTCAAAGAACTTTAAGTGGGTTAGATACCTAACAACCATTAAAAGTCTTGAGAGGTAGGCATCCAAACCACTTAGACATATTTTGAATATTAGCTCCCTATTCACCTCTTTCATATCAAGATCGCAGTGTGGCCTTCAGAAAAACAGTTACATTCACAAAGCTTTTTCTTCACCTTTCGTATGTGGATGTTATTCAGCTTGCTTTTAAAACACATCTACACCTGGTAATTTAACAAATGTATCACTTAATAAATGTATCAACTTTCCTATCTTTTAGACGTATCATTTAATTACCTTTACAGCCCCCTGGAATAAATTGTGTGAACTCTTTAGATCTCTTGTGCCCCCCATTTCTGGCTTATGTCCTTTACTGATATGAAACAGTACTACTATGTGGATTTCAGTGATACTACTGTGCAGACACTCAGGTGAGGAGCAAGCTCACAAGCTCTCTATTCAGTTGAAAACCCTCCAGACTTTCTAGTTGACTCGCTCAAAATGGGGGACATTAAAAGCCCCCTATTTTCTGAGCACCTTTCCTTGCAGTCAGCTGATAGCACGTGGTGTGTTCTGCAGAAGGCACCTTCGTCAGAGCATGCATCCGTATTGCTTTCCCTACCCCTCAGGGAAGCCGTGCAAAGGTGGGTGCTCTGCTGTGTATCACAAAAGAAGATCATTCTGGTACAATTTCTCAGTTTATCAGAGGTGCCTGGTCTGGAGAGGACTGGCATGTTCCCACTTTTCTCTGTCGAGTCATCACGGTAGACCAACAGTGTTAAAGTAACTGTGCTGCAGTTCGGCCAACTATTTTGGTTAAGGGGTTTCATGTTGTTCATCCCCATTCACTGACCTTAAATCTGTCTATTAAGCTCACAGTTCTAAAAAGAAATCAGTCTAAGGGAGAAGTCACCTGTGCCCCTGTATCAGGACTATATTTTGTTTTGCTTTTTCTTCCTACTTCCAGAAAACAAAACCTGACCTATACTGAGTGATCCATAAAGAAAAACAAACATAATTATGAAGCAGACATATTTTTATAAACAGGAATGTCAGGCACATCATCTGGAGTATAAGGTGGAAGAGATGTTACCTCAATTAAAAAACACTAGAGAAAGCAGCTGAGGTTTTCTCAAAAAGTCAAAAAAGTTTGTAAAGTGTGAACAAATTTTAAAGGTAATAATAAATACATTTGGAGCAGCAGTAAAAAATATGCCTCTCATCAGATGACCATCATAAATACTGACCCACAAGTGATTTGAAAATTGCTAAGCAAACACCGAAAACGTGGTATCTCAGCTTTTTAAAAAAAAAATAAAAAATTCAATCTCCATTACACAGATTTCAAAAGATGTCTACTTTACACCTAACTTAACTCTATAACCCATTGTAGGACAAGGCATTTACATGATAAAATACAAACTAGCACATCACAGAAAGTTAATACTCATCAAATACTAGGATTTTATGAAGCAAAACTCTATTCAGAAAAAAGTTGTAAGAGGAGTTTCTTTTTTTTCCAGGAAGGGTGGCAGAGGGAGGGCTGTGCCTGTATTTTTGGGNTTTTTTTTTAATTGGAGTATTAGTACACGCATTTTCAAATACTGGAATGAAATATCACTTTGCAACAAAACCACCAAATTTTGTTATTATTATTTGCCACTAAAAAACCCCACAAATGAACACTAAGTTGATTTTACTTTTGCTAGAAAATAAAATAGCAAAGATAAAAATTTAGCTTAATAGTTTATGAAAAAAGTACAGGCACTATCTGATAGACCATAAAAATTTAGAAAAGTTCCAAATGTTTTCAGCTAGGCACAAAAATGCTGTTAATGATTAGCTGCATAACAAGAGATTTATCTCTGTCTTTTTTTTTTTCCTTTCTTTTTTGTGCGTGTGTGTGTTGCCAAGGCAACACCGCCATACTGCAGGTCTGTCTGTGCCATTCTTAGGCCACTTTCAGGCCGATTGAGAAAAGCTGGAAAGTAAACACAGGTGTTTTAAAACTGGAGCCGCTGTCATGGACAACCACAAACACCCTTAACTCTGATGTGGCAACGCCTCTTTCCCGCCCTCTCTTTTTTTTAAAGCATTGCCCCAAAAGAACATGTCAAATGTTTCACCTTTCACCACCTCAAAATAACTTGGAGCTTATTGCTTGAGATTTGCCAAACAATGCTAAGAGATCATTTTTTCATTCCTTTTCAGATGCAGCCAGCTCCAAATCAGTCACATAAAATAAAGAGTCATTCTATTTCTAATTGTTTTATTTTCAGCGTCCACTGATTTATCTGCAAGCACCATGTTTCAAGTTGAATATTTCCTTCCTCAAATGTAATTCAGACTCCTTGTTTTCACGATCCAGGTTCAACTAAAAAGACGAGGGGATTTTGCAATAACTAAACAAGGGATTTAATCCAGTGGATAAAAGGATAAATAAAAAAATGTAACAAAAAAAAAGCCACAAATCCGCCAAACCAAAAGAAAAAAACCCTTGTTTTTTTTTGATTATTGTGCAAGAATACGTACAAAACTGAAAAAGTACTCCCTTGTAAATTAGCTGTTCCAGGAAACAGCATAGCCTGTTTAACAGCCATGAAGTACTGACTAGCTCGAGGAAAAGTATGGAAAGCAAACGCAGAAATCACGTAGTTAGTCTTCACTTATGCAGCTGATGTGCAGGGGGGTGGGGGTGCACAGGGGGAAGTATGATATTAACAAAAATATTAACAAAAATGAAACAGCTACCAATTTAGTCCTGAAAAACTGGTAAACTAAACAGAGATGGTTACACTTGGACTGAAACTAACAGCCCCAGCAACACTCTTCGCCCCAAAATGCAGAACTGGTTCATAATCTAAATATCAAACTCTAGATCCAGCAAAAAATCCTGAAATTTTACATTCAAAGCGGCACGACCCTCATATCTATACCAACAGCGAATATGTTGCAAACATAGAACACCGCTGAAACAATAACACATGTCAAAATCGGGTCTCGCTTATCGTTAAGGATAATTTTTCCTGTCCGTCTCAGCCTTCAGATTCCAGAATGATTTTCTTTTTGAGGTAGATGCTTACACACCCCCGTTTCAAAAACCAGACACCAGACTTACTGTGTGTCCTCTGCTCCAACTTAAACAAACATGAACGACTACATAAGATAGACAGTGCTCATGCATACATTTATTTATGTTAGGACACAAGCAGGACTTTTTTTTTTTCCCCCCCAGATTTTGTCCGGTGTGGTAAAGAGACAGTATTATTTATCAAAGGATCTGTCTGAACAGCCCTGAGTCTCCTCATCCCCTATTAACTTCACCGGGCACTCAAAATAATTCACAATCTCACAAAACAGGCCTTAAAAGACGACTTGCAAAACTGAACTTTACAGTAAAAATCAGTCACTGTTATTTATGGCCTTTAGGCCATTTTATCTTGTTTTTGACAAAAATTAGTTTGCATACTTGTACTCTTGTATACTTTTATATTAAAAGTCTAGCCAATAATACATTAAAAGCTTTACTGAATATAGCCAACAGAACACAACCATAATGAATGTAAAGCATCAAATTTCTGCCATCTGACAGCATCACTCATGGTGCTGCACATTACCTAATCACACACAAAGCACACTTAATAACCTGCGTATGTTAAGATCGCAACAAAAGCCATAAAAAGCAAGTGTATTCACTATTTCACCTCATTTGTTGCTATTTCTGGCCTCTGCATTAAGCACCCATGACTTGAAAATCATATACTGTTGAGACTATTACACATAATGGACAAATTAGACTGAACAATATTGTGTTTAAATTAGCCTGTTCATTGGTTTGGATTAGAAATATTTTTCTGTTAAAATAGGAAGCATTTATGCTCGGCTATAATACAAAGCAAGAGAGTTTAATTTGATCCATTAAAAAAAGGGCACTAGTACGCTAGTGGAGGAAACCATTGAACATTCTGATAGCAACAATTCAGAGACAGCTAAAAAAAAAAAAAGGAGAGAAAAGCTTGTTGAAGTAACCCTTTTTAAGTGCAAAAATTTCACCCCATACAAAGATGCAGCAATAATGGTGTTCTTTACCCGCAGATCTGTGAAGTCTCAAAAAGTATATTTCAAGCTAACGAAGTGTGTTAGGGGAACTTTATCAAACCACTAACTACCATTAAACAGCAATGCTAGATTTCTCTCTCAGCACTACAGTGACCTCCTGGCCAAAAGCTAATTTCTCATTCTTCCAGCTTTTTGTATTCAAAGTTATTACTCAGTCACAAACGGAGCTGATTTTTGAGGCAAGAAACTTGCATCCACACTCGGAGAGATAAGGGGCGCTTTCAGCTGCACCTAACTTCAACAGAAGTTGTAGACACTCAGCTCTGGGTATTTACTATTTGATGCAGCTCTGGAGAACAACTTTTTTTTTTTCCTATGTGTCTCATAGCAACAGCAGGAGATATACAGTAAAACTGTAAAAAATATTAATAAGCTTCAACTGTGAAAAACGAGGTTTACTTAACGAAACAAATTAGGAAGCTGATTTTATCTGTTAAGAAATAGGGGAAAAAAAACGTATGAAACAGTAAAAACTGATCTCTAAAGTTTTACTCACATGAATAATAGGTACTCACAGAAGTAGCTTCATGCGTGAGGCTTACTGGATTAGGCCCCAGTTTGTGAAAATGTTGTTTCTGGACTGAGACCTGCTATTCTAAGTTTCAGGCTGTAATGAAGTTTTCAGAGTGGAGCTCTTAAGTCCTAAAGATAGGGGTCAGAAGGGAAACAACGCAAGGGTGTGAAATACGCTGTTGCTGCTACAACAACGTCAACTCTGCTCGGTAATTTTTCTCAAATTACCAAAGAAAGGAAATATGAAGTCTGATGTCACTTTCTTCAAACATAAACACATCTCAGCAAGACTGCGAGTCTTTTTCTCCTAAAGAATAACTGAAAAAACAAAAATACGAGAAGCAGACATTCCTTTGTAAGGACAAAGTTAATAAAACATTTTATTTGGGAAGTAGACATGATACGATTGGAGATTGAAGGTGCACTTAGCTCTGTTCTAATGTTTTAAATTTGACAACACTTGTCAAAAGATGTTAAGAATTGTTTTGTGGTCCAACGAGTCACTCAGCCAGGATAATTTTTAAGCAGCTTTTCTTTTTGTTTCAGTTAAAATTAAAATCCATGCTATGTAATCCTTGGAGTCAATCTGTAATTAAGGGGATTTGAAGAGAGACCACGCACCGCATTAATGATAAAATTTAATATCTGTTTTAATACTCTAACATAAGAAAAAAAACCCTAAGCAACATGCAAAAAAGCAATCATGTCCCTATTTTGTGCGAATGCAGCATATATACACCATTACTATGTCTAGCAGCAATGCTGTATTTGATGTCAGCTTTTTGTTTATAGACCAAATGTTTCAGGATTTAGCATCTACAGAGCTTAAAACTGCATCTGTTTGAAAGTTGGCACTCAGCTTTAATAGGCTAGATAAACAGATTTTATTTTATCTAGTTTGGAAACCCAGTGTTTTTGTTGTTACTGTTGTGTAGCAATTCCAAACGGAAGGAGCTAGCAGCTGCCTTTCCAAGGTTTCAGTCACTCTGCTCTCAGTCACTCAGCCACTCTCTCCTCCAACACCTAAGACAATTACAGCTCAACTGTAAGAAACAGGAGCACATAACCAATTAAACCCACTTCATTTCATGTGATATTCTTAAATGCTTAAAAGTCTAACACATTACAACAAAGTGATAATGTTTGGTATACTCACTCTCTCCTCTAGACTATATGCAAGGAAAAAGTTTGAAATCTGTGTCTCTTCAAAACGCAGCTAGTTGCAACCAAGTAGTGTATTCAAATCATACTCAGTTGTTTAACAGCGGAGGCAAACACAGTTCCGTTTTTAGACTAGAAACCTGCACTAAATAGTTTCATCCTTTCAGAAGATGGGATGAAGGATTAAAGCATCAGGGCAAGGTACAAGGTATTTTATTCATTTTTTTTTTTCCAAAGAACTCAGTAAGAAGCATGGTTAAAGTACAGGTGCTCTTAATGAGATTTTGGGTGGAAAGGTTTTGAAGGGATACAATGTTTTTCACTGAGAAGGATAATAGATTCTTTTAATGTAGACATCAAAGATTTTTTCCTGTTAAAATTTCTTCTGTCCTGAGCTCTTCTGAAAGAACTAGCAAAGCATCACTGTATACTTACCAGATCTCACTGTATCGTGTAAGATACCTAGTTTACGAAAACAAATTTGAACAGAATTTCCTATGATCTCTGAATACTGTCATAGCCTACATGTGTGTATAACAGCCTAAGGCTTCACAGATTTGGGACCTAGTCCCATTAAAATTTAAGTGCATGTGGAACTCACAAGCATCTAGATTAAAGAAAGAAAGGGTTCATTTCTTCTCAAAATTTAGATTCTATTACTACTAACATCAGCAGGACTGCTCTCCAGCAGTCACTGCTACATATGTGCACAGAATCAAACCTAATCTACAAGATTAGCTTCAGCATTTGAAAGTTTCATCCAAATGATGCTTCTAATGTAAAAAATATTTTAAAAAAATCAATACCATTTCAATTAAGTTCTCAGTTTTTCAAAATGCGTGGTCAATATATTTGTAAAGAATGAATGCTATGTGCAAGTCACACCATCACCATCTTACTAACCCCTCCAGCATAGCAGGTATTTCTTTAATAAACAAATAAGCATCAAAATAATCATCTTGACTGTGATCCACAAGGAAATGGCAAATTTATGAAACTCTGTGGAATCTGAATATGTCTAGCATACACTACAGCCTTGAGAAAAGAAGGCTTAAGGAAGACTGTATCACCATGTTCCAGTGTGTAAAGGGTGGCTACAAAGAAGATGGAGGCTCCCTTTTTACAAGGAGTTACATGGAAAAGACAACGGGTAATGGGTACAAGTTACTCTTAGAGAGCTTCTGATTGGACTCAAGAGGAAAATTTCTCACAATAAAAACCATAAGCCATTGGATTAATCTCCCCAGGGAAGTGGTGGATTCCCCAGCATTGGACACTTTTAAGATTCAGCTGGACAGGGTGCTGGGCCATCTTGTCGAGACCGTGTTTTTGCCAAGAAAAGTTGGACCAAATGATCCTTGTGGTCCCTTCCACCTGGTATTCTATGACAGTAAAACCGTGAAAGATGAAATCTGTTCTTGAGTGGAGAATCAATTCTGGAGATGAAAAATCCAGTATCAACCAACACAGTTCAGAAAATGAAGTCCCAGCAGGCTTCTTTATATATTGAATCTAACCACAAAATGACATTTGGGTCTTTGAGTTTAATTTTAAATGGCAAATTTGGCTGCTTAGTAGCTTAACACAATCACCAATTCACATTAATACCGCGTTCAGGCAATGTGATATACTCTTATTTAGTATTGCACAATAACATTTGTTACTTCAGCTTCCTATCCAAAGTTTAAAGACAGCTCTTTTCTAATTTCACCTTTTTATTGTTTTTTCTTTGTAAAATATATTTACCTTACCACCAAGGAAGGCTGAATTTTGGAAGTAACAACATAGCTGGCTGAATATTAGAGGCATAAGAAACTGAAGTTTTAATTGCAAAGGTATTTTACAGGAGAAATCAGACCTTTAAGTGTTTTCAGTGAATAATTCATTTTTTGTGCAAGCGTAATGAGCAATTTTGATTGAGGTACACGACAGAGCTATGCATGCAGTGTTTCTAAATATGAAGATAAACCTAATATATGTTGAGTTGAAATCCTAATGCACTGATATAATTCTGCTGATGTGAAGCTTACTTCATACCTTTCAAGTCTCCAAACAATAAAAAACACAGCTAAGTATTTCATATGCCAAAATTCTATCTGTGTTTCTGTTAATCAGTAAAGCTAATATTAATTTACTTTCCGAATAGGTGGTACACCAGTATGCCTGCACAGGTTTTTTTATGGTTAAGGTCTGGAAACTTAGAATTACTGATCTGTACTATCAAATCTACTACTTGACCCCTAATGTATAACTTAGTATTCTGAATCTTACTCCTAGAGAATAGCTGAAGTCCAGCAGCCAGTCCATAATCTCATGAGAAAAGCTGTGGAGATCTACTGGAAGTGTGAGGTGAGCAATATTTTATTTCATAAAGCCCAGTTTCATAGAAGAAAAACAAAAAGATCAAAATAAATCCAAGCCCATTCATTCCTTCTGCTCTTCAAGCATTCTCCTAATGACCTGTATACTGCTAGGGTAGAAACACGCACCTACTGCACACAAGGAATACATCTCTTCCCCTTAGCAACCTGAATATGTGAACAGCAGAGTCCGCTTTTCCTTTACACCTCTGTGTGGCCACATGCATAGAAGTCAAATCAGAATTTTGCTCTTATTTATGGGGAAAAGAAAGGGATTCTGAAAAGCCTCTCAGTGATCTTGGAGCTCAAGTTCCCTAACATCAAATATATGCCTCTGCACCAGACTAAATAAATAGAAGGCAATTAAAAAGGACAAGCAAAATGAGTCCTTACTCCTCTGCGTAAATGATAGCTGAGCACCAAGCTGCTTTTTCTGGACATGGGCTCTTTTGAGTCCATCTCATTCTAAAACCTAAAGAAGCTTCTCACCTGGGAACAGAATAGGAGAGACTTTCAGATTACAGTAAAAAGATAAATAAGAGAAAACACGTAGCACCTTGAGGCTTCTGAATCAAGGCCAGTCTGCAGCCTCATGACCATACTAAGACCTAATGTTTTGGTGTCTTCCTTTACCATGTGTCCCACTTCTACTCTGACCTGTACTTCAAATGACCACTTGCATGCAAAATGCTAGGAAAGCTTTCTCCAATTCTGAACAGAAATTTGGATAAACTTAAACATACAAAGGCCAAAGATGCTGTTTGAGTAAATACCTAAAGTTCTGAAATATTTATATTGATCCTTTATCCTATCCCTGGTTTCCTCTACCCAAGATCTAAAGTAGATTCTATCAATTCTGAGAGGCGTTTCAGATAAAGAGGTCATGGATGGGTCAGAGCAAGACCTTTGCTATTTAATGACCCTGTAGCTTGCCTTTTGCACAAGAGCTTAGGTTACTACCTTTTATACATTTTGTTGTAGGACAAATAAGTGACATGTCATCATGCACTCAGGCTCAAGATTTGTTTGAGCAGCAACTGTAAACAAAAAGAGGATCATTTTCCTCTGCAGCATAAAAAATGAAGGGTGTACAGTAAGGTACTGAAAAAAAGTGATTGAAAATTAAGATTTACCACACTTTCTTTCTGCACGTATGAATGACAGATTTCTTGTGGAGAAAGAAACAAGATTTATGAAATAGAAAATAATATATAATAATGTCACTCGTCCTCTTCATTCATTAAATCTGGTATCTTGTCTCCGGCATCATTTGACACTCTGAGAAACGAAAAACTTAACTTGGCTAAATATTTTTGTTACTTCCTGTGTTTTATTATGTTACTGTGCTGATAGATACTTTGAAAACTATGCCAGTGAAGATTAGGGACAATATTATTAATAGAAATGAATGCTAAGGTCTTCTTTAAACATTGCAGAAAAGAGTTACTATTCCATGTACAAAATGGCTTCAGATTTAGAATCTCTTAACTATGTTTGGAAATACATTTTATAGTATCAGAAAGTGAGAAGCGAAAGAAAGAGTCCTAGTTTTCTTACAGTAAGTCTGATACTTTAGGCTTCATGGTTGTTTTAAATTAGATGAACATATGCCCTTCATTCCTGATCCATGTAATCCCAAAATGAAGACAGAGAGCGTCAAAGAACCTCAGACAAAAGTTCACAGCAGTACTACTATTGATGTGTTATTGGGCAGGAGGAAAAAAAAAATGAACCCATGACTAGGGTGATAAACGATACCTTTGGAGATGGCAACGAAGCCTATCAGTATGGTTAAACAGAGTTTTTGTGTTTATAAGAATCCACCTTTCCATATAAGTAGCTTTTCTTACTTGATTGTGGTGTCTATGGTATCTTTTGCTTATGTACCAGATTCTGTTATTCTAATTTACAAGATACTGATGAATTCCAGTGTATTTTAGAACACAGCAACTTTTTATCATTGGTTTAAGGCATGGGTGTCACCTCTATGAAGATAAGGGAACAAAGAGCAAGTAGCAGACAGTTTTCTCTCTGGCCACAGGATGCCTCCACAGTTTGTTCCATCTTTTACAACTTCAGAACCTTTGTTTATGTCAGGATATGTTTTTCTGGGATACATAAATCTGAGATCTGCCCCAGGCCCATAAACTATTCCAGTTTTGAGGTCCTTTAACAGAGTTCAGCCAAAAACCTAGAAATGCTGCAGAACATTTACAATTGAAGCAAAGTGTCCTTGAAACTGGAAGGCCATGTGGCAGCGTCCCTGAGCATGGAAAGAATTTCTGGGAAGTCACCTAGACAGCTAGCAAATGAATCAACCATACAAAGTGGAATCTACCCTGTTAGAAGGAAAAACAGGTGCATGAAAGTGCAGAGTATTTGTAAAATGCTAAGTTAATATAGTAAGTGTAGATGCACAATTACAGAATGGTTAAATGAAAAACATGGATGAGAGGGCCTTGTCAACAGGAAGTTCACAAAAGCCTATTACCATGAAAGAGATGACTCTCTGCATACCAAAAGTGAGGACGTGGAAGCAGCCTAGATGACTGTAAGAATGATAATCCAGATTCAGAATAACCTGAAACCAAAATATTGCATTCCAAGAACCTGCTGCCTTAATCAGAAATAATACTTCTACTAATTGGAAGTAGTAACAGACCCCATGGGAAGACAATTTCCACCTATGAAATGGAAACCAAAAAATAAAAGACTCAGCCAAAGGGTTTGAATGACCACATCATCCCCAATGACAAAGGGACATTTATAGTATATACAGTTTGTTGATGTTTAAGATTGTCAAGAGTAGCCTCGTGCCAAAAAGGATTTGAAGGCTGTCAAATAAAAAGTGACAGACCTCCAAGGAATTTTTAGTGGTGCAGATGAAAGCTGACATCAAACGCAGTGTGAATGAGTAATGGATTCCTTAATGCTTAGAACCGAATCAAAGTTCAATACATATATTGCTTTGATTAGAGATGTTCAGCATCTGTTAACAGGAAAGAAGGAAGACTTACGCTCCTCAGGCAAGGTGAACAAACTCTTTCATCCAAGACGCTGTTTGTTCAGCCTATCAAGACACATTCGGTGCCATTCTTGCGCAGCTGTTTATAGGCAATATGAAGCACGCTAAAATTCCTTATGACATACTGTGCTCTAGACAAGCATAATTAATTAGACAGATACAAGTCTTCTCAGGACAAACGTCACTCTGCCAATAAATGTTCACTCTCATCCATGTATTACTTTGCTTTGAAACAATTCTGAAAGACTTGAGGTCACAGTAAGAAACACCACTGCTTGGTCTCCTTTCATTTGAGCAGAGTCCAAAAAATCCTGAGTAGCTGCTGTGCAGAGCACACTGTACACACAGGGCCACCATGCCAGACAGTGCCGTCAGTGGAAGGACAGCCCTACAGATACAGGAAGGTGGCCAGTGCAACCAAGGAAGCAAAGACAAGAACTTGAGTATGTCTATTTGTTCAATCTGAAAACAACCCAAGGCTTGAACGAGTTCAAAATTCTGGCCCGCAGTGATGCCTTAGTGAACCAAGAACAGTACAAATGGCACTGCTGACTATACACACAGCCTCTTAATGACATCGCAAGCTGACCACTGAAAATCATGCGGGTACTAATGTTACCAAGAATCATTTCTCTTCAACTTCCAGGTAGATAATGTTTCATATAAATCAGATTTGTCAGACTCTGGAAGCCTGTGTTTCTAAAGGGACTCCGGACAATTTCACTCTCAGTGAATGGCAAGTGTCTCATCTCAAAATTTATTTCCCATGTTTTCCATCAGCGGAAAACTTTGTGTTATTTGCTTATGGCACATTTAAGCAATTATTTTAACTTTCAACTCCCTATACAAATTCAGATATTTTTAGTCAATGAATACGAATGCCTATCAGTGCTAAAACATTAATTACCAGATGGGAGGAGACCATCACTAAGAATATAGTTGTCACTTGTGAACAACTTTTCTGTTAAGATCTGCAGATAAAGCCTACCAGCCTGGATGGCTACAAAAAAACAATTATCAAAACTGGTCTCTGAAAGTAATACTAGTAGATCAAGTCTCTGAACTTAGCTTGTTGACTCATGGTCAAATACATGTGCTAAATTAGTCACTTCCTGCTTATAGGGGTTACACGTAAGCAAACGGTTACAGTCCTAAACATATGACAGCAAATGAAGGAGAAATCCCTGTCTGAGGATCTCCGGACCTGAACTGACCAGAGGACCAGCTTATGACATTTGGCTCAAAGGAACAACTGGGTCCAAGGAAACTTCAAATGACTCCTTTAAAGACCACTTGACCAGTGCTCACGTTTTTTCCACTGGAATTGAGGGGTCACTGCAGAATTATATGAGTTATTTTCTCCCTCTCCATATGTACAGATAACTAGGCGGGTTGTCAGATGGCCATGGCGATAGCTTTTGGAGACACTGCAACTTAAGTAGAAAGGAATGCAGAAAATTAATATTGAAGTGGAACATGGACAGTGCTATTTCTGCGGGAGTTGTACACAGCCTCATTTTAGTGTTCATTTATGGCACGATGCACCGGCTTACACCGATATTGTCTGAGGTATACAGTACTATTTAATAACACCAGCCATAAAGTGACTAATCATGTTTCTAGCATGGATAAGAGCTGAACAGTCTTGGGTCTAACCTTAGTGACACCCTTTAAGACCTTGTGATTAAGTGCTTTTGGGTGCAGCACAAGCAAAGGCTCTGTTCAATGGCAATTAAGATTGCAACTGTATCTACTCTGTCTGATAAAGTGTCTAGGAAGCAGCAACTGAAGAAAAATGTGCATTCTTATCCACATCCAGATTGTCAGCAACATGTTCCAAGTTTTACTAGGTCTATTATTTCCACCTCCACTATGTACATAAAAGCAATGACTATTCAAACTTCAGCAAACTTCCAACTCCAAAAATTAACAGTGATCTCATGTGCTTTACTTACTTTTACTTACATAAGTTTTACTGATGGGGTAGCAAATTTGTCTCTCATGTTGCCCAGACATTTAAATGAGGGCACACACTGCTTTAGGATAGCTATTGGAGAGTGAAATGAGCTCGATGTTGCTTTCTGTAACCTGAACCGTACAACTCTACTGAAAGCAGAAGAAGAGAAGCAGCACCTTTCTTAGGAGAAGAAAATGAACTACTGAAATGGCTCTTGCAAAAGTTAGAGATTGCAGCTGTTTTTGATAAATCCTCTGGTATTTTATCCTCCTGTAGGTTATTAGAGGAATAGCATGAAGAACCTTTCAGCATTAGTTGTAACAACATATTTGCTGGACATAACCTCCAAGAAGCCTGTTAACTATGCCCATTGCTCCTGAAATGTTCCTGCAGTTTCAGAAAAATAGATGTAGATCACAAGTAAATGCAAGGGCAGCATGTATCTCCTCCCACTGATCAGCAGATCTGCAATCTACTTTTCCTCCCCTTCTACTTCCAACATGAAGCTGGCATCCCAGTCTTCAAACATACCTATAGGTTCATTTGCATATGTGATAGCAGTCTCTTTTACAGGTAGCAACAGATGACATTCAAAATGAAAAGCAAGATTGCTTTAGGGTTAACTCCAGAGAGCAAGCTCTCAAACTGAGCTTTCACAGGTTGATACTGGGAACAGTGCATACTGGCCAGAGGAATTCACAGCAAAATGTGAGAGAAGTGGATGAATTGTCCATCATATGATTATTGCTGAGTTGCTTCACTGGAAAAAAAAAACCCAACAAAAACCCAACCACTCTGAAGTAAGCACAATATTTCAAAGCATTTTTTATCACAATGTTATATGCCTAAATAGCATGCATACTCCCTGCTTTTCAACAGTAGAAAACATTTTAACCTTCATGTTAAAGCTTTTCTTTAACTTTTTTAAGCTCTCATGACATCAGATTCTCCTGGGATCGTGCTCTTTATGGATGATATGTTGACTAGTCAGCTTGATTTGTTTTTGTGGTTGGCATTGTCAAGCAGATATGGAAAATGGTTTCTACTCTAAGAATCTGGGAAATTCAGGGAATCAAAGCAGAGATTAATACAATTTATGACAGGCATCAGGAAGTACTTAAATTAAGTCTTCTAGAGTAGCTTTTCCATAGGCATCATCACTGGAACAACTACCAAACTGCTATGCATTGTGGATTTCCTGCCATTTACACAATTCTTATGTGTCAGCAGAAAGCAGGTGGCATCAGCTACAACTGCTTTATGACACTACTGTAAATGAACAGCTCTTTCGGGTCACTTTCTTGCCTCTGACTAAATTTATGATATTCTTAATAAAACCATGGAAGCATATAGGATACATTCTACATAAAATCACAACTAAAAAGATAGATCAGTCATAAAAACATAACAAAACAAGCCAATCATAACCAAAGATTAACACCTCAACAGCTCTGAAGGAGATTAATAACCTTTACAAGTTCTAATGACATTGTACTTGGCTGGAGTAAACCCATATAGTCACTAAAGGGCACCTGATTTGTGCATCATCATGAAACAGCCTCTCTTCCATTTTGAGAGTTTGGCTTGGAAGTAAAATTAGTATGTCTCTTTGTTTTTTAAAACAGATTAATAGCTGCTTTAAGAAGAAGGTACCACCTAATTAAAAATTACAAAATAAATCAGGCATGTGAAAAAAAAGTTGCCTCTCCTTATGTTTCATTCAAATCCAGTTAAACATTTTCTGTGAATATTCACATTAAATTATTTGTTTCACAAGACTTACTTCCTATTCTTCTTCAACTGAGTAGACAGGACATTCACACTGGCAAAATCTTTATTTTTCTTTAGGAAAATTTATTACTTGAAACTCTGCATTTTAAAACTACACACTACAAAGCCAACAACAATAAAATGATCCACAACAATATTTGAATACTAGTGAAAAAACAACTATTCTTCAACTTTTCTATGTTTAATTAAATCAGCTATTTCAGTGTATTGTGGGAATACATTTATCAGAACCAGTAGAGACCAAATGTTAATTATGAAGGCCAAGCACAAATGAATAATCTTATGTATAGACCCTGACACATTAGAACTGCAAAGCGCTCTGCAGATCTTATTTTATGAAAATGTACTAAGAGCACAAATGTATAGGCCCTTAGGAAGCAATTATCCCTAAAAGATTTAGCTATAATTCAATCGGAAATATTATAAGAGATTTTTTAAAATGGTTTCAAAAGAAGAGGATTATTTTACTTTAACTATGGAAATAGGGGCCCGCACGCTTCTCTGAATGACCTCTGTGCAGTTGTGGGCATTGCCTGAAGGGAAGATTTGAAATTGGCCTTTTTGCTCAATTAATACAATCTCCTATGACCAATAACAATGTTATAAAAACTAGGAGTACCAGCTTGGCATTGTGGGACTGAACGGCCCACATCACTATAAGGAATGTTCTATGCAATAAATACATTAAATATGGAAATTGTAAGTCACATACTGCTAGCATATATGACAGAGATTAGCTAAGAAGTCCTATCTTACCAAAGATGTGCAGATGTTGTATGGCACAGTAAGATGAAATGGCACAGTGGAGGTCTAGACAGCATGCCTTATGTTTTATTTGTCACATGATCCTCAAGTATGACAAGGGATCTACAAGTGCGTAGAAACAAAAGTACGCAAGAGTGCTTACATCATCTTTGTGAATCCCAGGTCCTGGATCTGGCCAATTTACTGCCACCACATCTCTCCCACAGTTACAATCTGCCTCTGGTGCTTTGCCTCACTCGGGAGTCTACATGCTGCTACTGCCTCAAAGAAGGGTGGCAGCAGCCCTGTGAGCTAATATGACTGAAAATAAAGCTGAAAGGTTGCAGCTTATCTTATCTTATTAGACTATACTGTCAATGGAATGAAATAGGTTTCTTGTGGATTGGTCTTACACTTTTTTCCTTTTGAGCAACTCACTATTGTGAGATGATTTTAAAAAGTAAGAAAGAAAAAATAATGTTGGGTTTCGTTGTTAAGTGCAGTTCAGGACCCTATAGAGGCAATGACCTCATCTTTTATCACAAACTTTTATGCCATCCTTAATCTAGCTGATACTGATTACTGTATTTTTATCCAGTTAAGATTGCAAGTATCCTTGTACCACATGTGATGTTTACACTTCCATTACTCTAAAGCAGATCAAGTTCCACCTGATCTGCCACCTATCACCAAATACATCTTTTGCCAAACTGAATCAGACAGTATTAATTAAGTTTAAGAGAGTAGGGAAAATTAAATTTTTTTTTAAAAAAAACCTTTCTTAACAGAAACTGTCCTGGATAGACAGAGAAGAAATACTTGGAGTCCTTCTGCAGGACAGGTGTTTACATCTGAATTAATAGCATGTAGTGCAGTTCCCAGTTAGCACATGGAGGTGGTTAAAGAAATGTAGTTCTCTGGATCACAATGAAAATAAAAATGCTTGTGCCTGGTATTTAACTCTGCACCACAGAGACAAATGGCCAGTCATATTTCTATGAAAAAAGTGAGATGACCAGAGGGTGACCTGCAGCGGGGAGGAGACGGGAGGGGATTCTTGGGTCTGTACACGCGTTCTGTGTGTAGCACTTACGGTGGCTACTGAGTGCATACAAGAGGCAGGAGGCGGCAGCTAAGAACACAAGGGTTTCACAGGGGAGGTGTGTGCCAAGGTCCCACAGTTACCTGTCCGCAGGCTCTGGCCAGGTATTTTGGCACCAGTGACACCCATTTCTAAAGGGGTCGCTGAGAAGACTTTCATCCCTACCAGCAGGTCCATATTCTCTAGGCTGTAGCTACACTAAAAAGGAGTGATAAGCTTTTCATTTACATGGGTGCTTAGGTCAGGATGAGTGTTCATATGCTATATATGAAAGCCAACTACTATTGCCAATATTTCATATGGGCGTTTTAAAGCTTTCAAGGTCAAGAATTCAACTTAACCCATTGGCCTTTTAAAAAGTACTCTGATGGACCTGTCCTCACTGTAGGCAACTTTAATATGAACTGAGACAAACTCTACAGAGGTACAATATTACAAAAGTTCAACTTTACGAAAAAATTTAAAAGCATTCCTTTTTTCCTCCCCAGACTCTCATCTCTAAAAGACTACGACCAATTAACCTCTAACTTTGAAAAAATTAAAAAATGCCTATGACAGCCAGAAATTAAATTCTTTAAAGATTAGGTGCTGGGAGAGCAATATCAGGCTTAGAATGAAATCCTAGTAACACTCTGAACTATTAAGTCACTTCTTGCTCTGAAAATATAATTATTCTGTAAGCATTATGTCAGGCAATATTAAACCTAAAAAGCGTAGTTTCAATAAAACATTGCTGTTTTCTAAAAGAAAGACTCTGTGCATAATATTTTCAATGATGCAGAGAAAACAAGTCAGCATGCAATTAATGAAAAACAATACTACGTTCAGTAAGTAGCATGCTCGGCAAGCACTAACTTTTAGTGATACCAGACTCAAAACAATACTATTACTGTGATCAGAAGCATCCTTCAATGTTTACGACGTCTATTTCTAGTGACCTGAGGACGGGTTGCTTTCAGTATTGCACACCTGATTTTCACTGTAGATTCCGATAGCAATTATAAACCCACGGAACATACACCATTTGTGTGGCATGCAGCCTCTCTCTGTTTATTCATTATACTTTTTTTTTTTAACTGAGAAATGTCAGACTACACAAGGATTTACCTTAATTCCTATACTTTGCATTGGTCAAGTTGTTGCATGAATAATGATGTTTCCCCAGTATAAAGAAAAAAAAAAAAAAGGAAGCAGAGGAAAATCTGCCTAAAAATGCAATACGTTTGGATCTTACTGGCTAAATCAAACACAGTTTTAAAACGACAACAGAGTAACTTCTGTATTTATATTGTCTCTCCACTACCCATCAAAGAGATTTTTAAGAACATAGTAGTTGAATAGGTACGCACGATGTTTGCACATCTTACCTGGCATAGTCTCTTATTCTGGCTAGCAGTGAGATTGCTGGTTATGTAGCTATCAATTCCACTGACGTTACAATTTCCCTTTCTCAAAGCAGCAATAACCTGTCACTTTACACTGTCCTTTCTCTGACCCTCTGCCGCCTGTCTGCTCATTTTTATTCTTATTGACAAGACTTATTATTCCTCCTCCCAATTCCAACTAGCTACCCTTTTGCAAATAGTAGTATCAACTATGTGGTCACTAGTAGTATAGGTCAACAATGTTATTAATATAGCACACACTGCTGGGAGCAGATCAAACAGCCATGCTTTAAAATATTAGTTTTGCAAAGGTACCTTGAGTCAAATAGTTGCAGTTTTCTTCACGTTATAAAACATAATATTGCAAGGACAGACCCCAAGAATTTAGCGTTAATTACCAGCCCAATAATCGGGAGTATATGTTATTTTTTCCTTGTTGTTTTCACATACAAAATAAAATAAAACCATAACAGAAGGGTGCTGTATCTGTGTTTAAAGAAGGGGTTGTTGGCAAACACCATAGCTCACTTCTGCCGAAATGTACACAACTGATATATGCAGCCCAGAAAGCTGGCACCAGGGGCTTACAACCTTAATTTGCCTGCAAGAAGAAATGGAGATTTACCTTCAGAGCACGTTCTTGATTGTTTTCAGCAGTCAGATGTCTCGTGTTGTTTGCTGAAGTCTGGTTCTGCTCTTTCAGATGATGAAGCTCCTGCTCCAGCCGTTTGCACTGCAACGAGGAAAGAATCCCATTAAGTAGAGGAGTGTGGGCATATTTTTTTTTCAACGAGCCAAACGAATTAACGTAAATAACCCTATCACTATTTCTGCAGTAGAGGAAGCATCAGACAAAAGCAAGGTACAATCTCAGATCAGTACTAGAGCTACGTTTTCTAAACGTGCATCATTATTCAGTTTCTTCCTGGTCCAATTGCATGTCAAAAAAAGCCCAAGTTTAGTATCACAGAAAGACATTTATCAGGATGTTTTAAAGTCTTAAAAATTACAAAGATGTCAGGTTGAAATTCTGCTCCTAGTTATGCCAATATAATGATGGATTTTGGCTTTTATATACAAAGTAAGTGGATATAAAGGAAGCAGTACGTGCTTTTAGAAAAGCGAGCAAATTAAAGACCCTCCTCCCAAATCCAGGACCCAGCCTTTTATCGGAAAATATACATGCAATTTTTATACTTGTCTTTTTCCACACTAAGAGATTACTCTAAATCCCAAACACACACCACATCTCGAAAGAAAAGAAGCTTTAATAAGACTTTTTTTTTGTTTAAATATTTAACTTAATGACAAAGAATGAAAAATTTAACATTTGCTACTGTGTGCATACACACGTATACTTACTGCTGTCAGCCAAACATCTATTTTAAAGATTAAAGATCTGCAAATTGTAAGCTAAATTATATTTCATTGTTTTTTTTTACAGTAACCCTAAGAGGTCTTACCCAGTTATCTTGGTCTGAAAGAGTAATTAGTTGTCAGCAGACAGTTCATTGTCTTATTAAAAAACCCCAAACTGTTTTACACAAAAAGGCAAAGCAAAACAGACCAGGAAGACGTAGGGGAACAACTGTTAGAACTAGGGAAAAACACAATATTAACAGGAACATTTTAAAACAGTATATTACAAGCAAGTAGTCCGGATATCACCACCAAAACTTAAAGACTCTGTTGGAACAAAAGACAATTAATTGATAGAAAGTATTTTAATGAATACTTTCTAAAAACACTAGTAAGAAAGGAATGAAAATCGTGATGTAATGCTCATGTAAGCACTGCTGTCTCAAATGAAAGACCTGGAAAGATCAGTCTCTTGCGTTATCGTAGCAACTGTGGAAGACACAGAACTGAGCTTCCCATCAAGTGCATACAACCTATTCCTGAGCAATTCAGTACATGGGACAATGAAGCACGGCTCATGCCAACTCTAAAAAAAGAACGACTGTGAAACAGAGAGCTGTAGGACTGCAAAAATTATAACAGAGGTCTAAGTAAAATAAGGAGTACTGAAGGATCTCCAGACTGAAATTTTAAAAGACGTACCAATACATACACTTCTTAAATACAAAATAAGTCCTTAACAATGTACTGCACATCAGGTATCCAGCATAGTATATAAAATAGAATGATTCAATCCTATATTTAAATGTTTCAAATAATTGTAAGTGTCCAGAAGTACTATTAAAAAAATTCAATTCACATATCTGTTGTTGTATTTGATCACTTCTGTTAGAAATCTGGCTCATTTCTAATAGGATTACTTATTTTAAAGGCAGAAAATCTCTCTGGCCTAGTGCATTCCCTCAGTGTCTGTTGTGAAGTTCCTTAATGCACAGTTTCATTTTTATTGCAAGAAGACGACACTTTCCCAGAAAATAGGGAAATACAGAAAAAAATGTTGATACATTTGATTTCAAATATTTTTTACAGACTTAAGACATTTAACATCTATCTCACACACACACACAAAAAAAATATCACAAATCACAGAATCACAGCTGTAATTCTTTTTCCATGTCCAGCATGACAATTATGTGTCCACAGACTTGAAGGTGCTAATAAAACTATTGAAGAAGTAAACCCAGATTATGCAGGTTTTTTCTCTAGCAGCTTTTTTTCTCTACCACACATGATCTAAACACCATTTGAAAAAATAAAATCAATCTACTACTACAGGCGNGCATGACAATTATGTGTCCACAGACTTGAAGGTGCTAATAAAACTATTGAAGAAGTAAACCCAGATTATGCAGGTTTTTTCTTTAGCAGCTTTTTTTCTCTACCACACATGATCTAAACACCATTTAAAAAAATAAAATCAATCTACTACTACAGGCGTTATCATGACACTTTACACATTACATCATGTAGTATCACTTTTCTGCTTTGCCAACACTTTTCTTCAAAACGGTGCTTTGGAATTCCCAATTTGACAACAGCACAGGTTTCTTACAGTACAGATTATTAAACAGACCAAAAATCTCAATCTACCTTTAAAACATGAATTTATATTCAAGTATCGTCTTGACTCCCAAAGAGAAGTGAAAATGCGCCAAGAACAAAACCTAGCTAAAGCACCATACAGAAGAAGATCTTGATGTATAGAGCAGGTTGCACAACTAAGGGTACAATCTTATTCTGCTCTCCACTCCTGTGAAGACAGGACAATGAAACAAACAGCAGCAGTGGGACTCTAGTATCATGCATCATATAAAGCATTTATGATAAAGATGCAACACCAGTAACACAAAGTGGACTTTCCTATCAAGTCAGCCTTGACACGATTACATTCACATCAATCTTGGTAGCATTTTGTAATTAATATTCAATTTCATTTCCACTAAAAATGTTGATATCTGAAAAAAGCTGGGTATATTCAATCAGCACACTGCTTGAATCCATTTCGAGGGTATCACGGAAAGAAATGGCGATCTAATTTGACCTTTGCACATAAATGTCTTAGTATGTCGGAAACAATGTATTAACAGAAGATGTTCTGAATTATCAATCAAAATGTATTTATTTCTAGCTGTCTAGGAAGTAAGATCTTTAATTATCCTGTTCATTAATGTATTACAGTAATATTTTTAAATGGCAACGTTGTGTATGTCTTACTAAAATTTTATAGGCTAAAATGCTTTGATATCTAAACTACTTTTAAAACATTAAAATAGCATTCTAAAAGCAAGCACTGTTTTTCACAAGAACAAGAGCATATGAAATGTCTGTCTAATCTTACTGTAAAGAAAAGTTTTAAAAATAGAATTTAAAACAATGCAGCCCTTCTTTTCATTTGAGCCAACATTTTTTGAATTCTGTGTCATTGGTTGTTAGCAAGGTCCAGTAAAAATAGATGTTCTTTAAAAGAACATGTGTTTTTATTGGTTCACACCAGGGCTCTAAAATGCCAACAGCTGCAAGTAAGAAACTGGATT
Organism: Himantopus leucocephalus; assembly: GCA_003993805.1. Classification (NCBI taxonomy): domain Eukaryota; kingdom Metazoa; phylum Chordata; class Aves; order Charadriiformes; family Recurvirostridae; genus Himantopus; species Himantopus leucocephalus. Next base: position 40,095,721 of record RSEF01000005.1, on the reverse strand, counting down.
TCCTTCTAAAAACATATATAAAAATACTTTTTGGAGCACAGTGAAGAGAAGACATCGTCCAATTCAGTACTGGCAAAAAGGAAATGTTGGATGTATCCTTCAAAGAAATCTGAAAGCTAAAGGAAGTGTTTCATTTTAAATATTATAAATAAGAATGTCTAAAGCCTGTTATCCCAAACTTGTGAAAATTCATACTTGGGGAACATTCAAACAGAATTCTCCTAAAGTCAGAGACAGAATATTTTGTGCAACACAGGTTGCCTATATAGGTGATCTGAGGTGTAACTGTGCACTTAAAGAAAGTTCCCATGAATTTAAGACTTTATGAAAGACAGGCTGTTAATTGAGAAAATGGCTTTTTTACCTCAGATACTTTGAGTATATCAAGGAATATGACAGCAGTGTAGATGGATGTCAAGGAGAATATGCCTTAATCAGACTTTGCTAAGTAAAGGATATCAAAGCCTTACAAACGGTAACATCATTTTATAAAGGTTTCACAACAACAATCCACCAAGAATTAGCTTTATTGCGGGGTCTACTGTGTCCATTCAGAGTTCTGCAGCCAGAGAGGCAAGAATGAACATAAAAAAAAAGCTTCAACCAGAAAAAGGTTTCCTCTCTTCTTTCAAACCCTCATGTTTGTTCTCCTCTCTGAATATATTTCCCTTAAAAAGTCTCTTACCTTAGCTAGCCTCATTCAGGTGATAACGTACTTGTTAGACCGTGAACCTCTAAGCCTACTCCAAGTGTTCCTTGAGCAAGCATCAGAGCCCAACAGTACAGTTTTCACTGCAACATCATCCATTCCCAGCAACAGGTTCTCAATCTTCTTTTAATCATACTTCCACAGTGCAACCCGGCAGCGCTCTTCTAAATGCACCCAGTCTTTCCAAACAAATATCCCCATATCCAGCAAAGGATACATCACAAACAGCTAAGACACAAAATGAAAAGCAAAGCAAGTAACATACCAAAAGGATAAGAAGCAATTCAGGCAGAAAAGAAAGGATAGACAGCAAGTATGCCTGTTCTCCCCGCCCATCTTCTAATTTAAACCATTAGGCTACCAGTGAGCCTTTTTTAATGAGCATCAGCTAACATGATTTAGCAGAATGAGGATGTTTGTGAGAAGCACTGGTTCAACCTGCGGCAGGTGCTGACCCTTTTCAGTCACTAGGCAGTTGGGAGGGCTGAGAATTGCACAGGGAAAATCCAGACAAACTGCAAAACGGAGCGCCTGCTAAAGTGGACACCGATAGGTCAAGAAGTGGACCAGGAGAATATCACTGAGTAAAGTCCTTGAGGCTTGACCAGAAAGAGACTACTGAAAGATGGTCCTAGTTCCAAGTACACAAAAGGAGTAAAGACAGTTTAGAATGAATTGAGTATTTCAGAAGATAGAAAAATCAATGCAGATAACCACTTAATAGTGTTTGGTCTTTACTAGAAAATGAGGTTGCATTAACATATCAAACATAACTTTAGCACTTGTATAAACAAATCATCTTTAACACGCTGTCAGATTTTCTGCATTTTCTTCTTCAACTTGTACCCATAACATGTTAAGCCAGTGTTAGGGTGCCTGCCGTGACTACACAGACTGATGAGTTATTTTTGATTGTTACTAAACATGATTCTTCAGTGAGATGTTCTGAAAGCAAAAGGTACAGACATTACACAAGAGGAAAGAAAAATGTGCAAGCCACTGGAGAAATAACATTAGTAGGGGCAAAGATGGAATACAGCAAAGCAGTAACATCCAGCAGAGCAACCCCCTGCCCCCAATCATTTGGGGCCCCCGCAGTTTGTTTATATGAAGACAACACCTATTCCCTGAGGCCTCATGCAGAAGCATATTTAACTGCGCTACTCAGGTCAATCAGACTGTCCACGTGCTTTCAAACAGACATAAATGTTTTGCTACACCAGGGTCCCTGGCTCTCATCTCACTGCACTAGATAGTAACATCAAGTGCATTACTAATTTTGTATTTCAGCGCAGATTTGACCCAGTGAAAGGGTACTGTGACACTCCTTGGCCGAGGAAGCAACAGCTAAAGCTGAATATAACACAAAACCTTAACACTTCCTTACTACAAATTCACTCTTGGTGGCTATTTAATCCTGTTACATTATATTTGCTTTTAATATTACTATATAGCATCCAATGTTTTCCGTCGTCTTTCATTAAAAGGAATCAAAACTAACCCCTCCTGAACTTATGGCAATATGCTAGGGGAAAAAAAAGAGTCAACACATTATGCCATTTATATGCTAGGAAAAAAAAAGGAATTGATTTGCCTCTGTTAATACAGATATGAGGGTCAAAGTCTAATGAAACAAATGTACTATGACTAACATGAGGCCAAATTCTCCACAAAGTTCTTTCCTGAATTCTGAATTACATTTTATTGTCTCATCCAATTAGTACATATAAAAGGTAGTATTTTATGAAAATATATTTGTTCATCTAGAGAACTCGTCAAAACATGCAATGCTTATAATCTTATGAGTCAACAGTGGCATAAACACACAACACTTCACTGACGAGACTATGGAAAAAAGGGACAGCATGTAGATGGAGGTACCACAATGTGCTCGCCCTGTTCTTCAACCCCACCTGAAGCCTGGACTATTGGCTGAGCGGGGTCAGTGTGGTGAGGTAGGTGGACTTTTGGTCTGATCTGATACCATCCAGTCAGTCTTATGTGGTCTCTGGAGTTTAATAATAGATCTTGTACATAACCACAGCCTCCCACAAATAGCCTCATTCTGTCATTAAATTTAAGGTAACATATTTTTATTCAAGTCAGACAAAAATCAAAAGTGAGTGCATAGTCACTTACCATGGGTCAGCCAGTGCATAATTACTTGATTGCATATCAGGGCCTTCACTTTAAACAGTGAGTACTCTATCATATTCTGTGGACTTTTATGCACAAAGACCTTGCCGAACTGGGATCTCAATTCCTGAAGTAGCAAGAAATAAAAATAACCTAGTTCCTACTAAATAAGCTGGGAAAATGGTTTATGTCCTCCAAATTATGGGAAAGTAGGAGTCCATCTGAAGGGCAGATGAACTGTTTTCCAACAGGCATTTTTTCCTTTATGCATTTTAAACAAAATGCTCATCAGCAAAGTAAATGACACACCGTATTCTGATGGAAAATGCAGAAATACCACTAAAAGATGAGCTTATGGGATACCAGGATCCTACTACTACACATCATAATACTTTCAGAAGTGATAAATTGCAGGTATATTTTGAAATTAGTTAACACATATTCACTGCAATAAACAACTGAAGTACAAATAATTATTCTAGACACCAAACATGAAAAAGATGAAAAGACATGGCTACTTTTTCACCTGTTATATTTTTCAAGTCAAGTCATCACCTGTGGAAATGTGAATACAATAAACAACCACGTGAAGCAAACAAAACTAATTCAACTGATTCTTCTCTTAGTTTATTAGTTTGTTCACCTTTTCTTACTTCGTTTATAATCATCTGCACTTCAGAACAGCTCCCAGCTCAAAGATGCCGAATGGAATGCAAGTGTTCTCAGTTTGACAGCCCTTCTCTCCCTCTCCCCTCAATATTTTTTTTTTTTTTAACAGTCTGCCCCTTGTCCCAAATTTATCATGATTTCTGGAGAGGCAAACATCTTGCACCACTTGGATGCTGCACAACTCTTTCCTTTGCAGACAAAAATAATACCAAAGTCATCCAGTCAAAACACAAACCAACCTTTGGTGTCACTGTGAATTATGTACTTTGAACTGCAGATGTTTGGAAGCACTCATATTTATATAAATAGATTTTATCCTTTTTCTTCTAAAATAATAATTTCAAAAGAAATAAAGAAATAAATTAGTTTCTACATAATAATCACTACAAGGATTTTTCCATTAAATTATAATTTTGAATTAAGGCTTTCTAACCTCTGGAAGAAAAGGCTTTCTTCAAAGTTCTGGCAAACCATCAACAAATGTGTTTAAATGATTATTTATACAATGCCCAGCAGCTTAGAACTACTGGGATTTCAAGAAAAAGAACTGCTTTTGTAGAGCTTAGGCCTCAGAAACATATGCATCTTTACAAATTCATATTCTATTAGTAAGAGAAACACTTAAATGTAAACACCTTTTTTTTTCAGCGGGGCAATGGTGTCTTGCTCCATCAGAAGCCATAAAAAGATATGCATCAAAATACAAATGAAACGTTTTTTTCTTCGTTGTCACTATAAGCCAGCTGGAACCTGCAGCATTAAGGCAGATAATATGCTGTATACGGCTTGGTTTCCTCCTACCTTTCCTTTCCCTTTCTATTTCTGAACACTTCAAAATGGAGCAAAACAAGCTTTCATTTATTTTCATTTGAACAGTTAAAGGAACTGTAAGTGCACAGAAAGACATTCAGAAGAGTCAGACGATAAAGTTGAACCGTTTCCACTCTTCATGTTAACAATCCTTTCATGTGCAGCTATTCAACAGCACTGGGTAGCCCTGTGATACTCACCCACCCAACTCCATTCTGCATATATTCTTACACTTTCTTTCAGTGATGACATTTCAAAGATCAAGACAAGCTTGATCTACTTCTCGAAGAGCTCAGCACACACAGACTTTCCTAATCAATGACACTCATTATAAAAAAATGTGCAAGGAGAAGTGGTGAAAGCAAAACATGATGGTCTCGAGCTATAGGTGATTCACAGATCATCAGTCAAACATTTATTCATGAGGCTGTACTGGGTCTGAAATTAAGCAAAAATGTGCTCAACTAACCTAAGAGTGTTTTTTTTCCTAATTGCCTGTCATATATTAATAAGTGACTTCTGTTTTACATGGAAGTCACATTATTAATTCAATTTTTTAATTTCATGCCTGTAAGTCTAATAAGTAATGTATAAACTATGCGTGTAAGCTGACGAGTAGTACGCAAGGTTAGTAGACTTCTTCACACCCCCCCCCCCCATTCTCCCCCCACTGCAGAGTTGTAGAAACACTGGCAACTGGCACAGTACAACGAATTTCATATAGTTTGCATGTCAGTTATAGTCAAAAGCAAAGGAAATTACCAATACTCCCAAATAATTCAGCAAATGGAAAATACTAATTAAAATTTTATCATAAGTGGGAAAGACCATTCGAGATTCTCTTTAAAAGCAATGACAAAAAAAAAAAAGTAAATCTTTATTACCTAAATTCTAAATCACCGAGTAATCTGTCAGTACAATAATACTTAGACAAGGATCAGTTTTACTTTCAATGCATGGCAGCAATTCCAGCATACAGATTCAAGAGACTATTTCAGAGTAGAAACTTCTGCATAGAAAATAATTCAGAGTAACTAACCTCAACATCTTTAAAAACATTTAAAGAATAAAATTACACAACACCAAAGAGGTCTTGGAATAAATTTCCCATTAAAGCAGGTCATGTATTAGTATAATACTTACAAGAGAACCAGGACTGAAATACCCTACCGACTACCTGAAATAATTTCTACCCTGGTTGAGCAGTAAGTAGTCCTGCAAGAAAGGTCCCAACGGAGCCAGTCAGAGCAGCTGAACATTAAAATACTATTCTGATCTTCTTTTACTTACGGTCTTAGTATTTATTTTCCAAGTCAACGCAACTCCCACATACTCCTACTATTTTGCAAGGCAGCTTTGGTCATTCTAAACTCCAGTGCTAACTACTGTGCAATTTGTTAGCGCATTGAGCTGTAATATTATGAGATGGGCTACTGCCGTCACACTATTTGGTAAATGCAGATAACCTAAGATACCACTGATTTTCTATCTTCAGTTAGATAGGGACAGATACCTCAGCAGCCAGCCACCTCTTCATCACATGGGCTCAAAAAACAATCACTTTTTATTCCTGCAGATTTGTAGATCCTACACATTTTCTTTCTAAGATGGAAATATAATCACAGAATCACAGAATGGCTGAGGTTGGAAGGGACCCTCTGGAGGTTATATTTCCCAATTCTTCTGCTCAAGCAGGGCTACCTAAAGCCCGTTGCCCAGGACCACGACTAGACAGTTTTTTAATATCTTTAATTAGGAAGAGTATAAAAGGACTATAAAAGACTATATATTCCTAATAAAAGGAAGGAACATGAATTTCAGAAAGCCATGAACTTTATTTTTACTAGCCATTTTACTTGTTTTATTTCTCCTCCTTCGTTGTTGAAAGGACAAAACACAAGTCTTCCCTCTCCAGTTTCTTTAGTCTCTCCCTCCTTCACATGTAGCATCTTTCCTCCTTTCTCTTGCATGGCAGAATGTACACATAGTCTAATTCTCAATTCTCATCTTGGCCTGTGTGAGGTCCACTCCACTGCACTGCCTCATTTTTGTCTACATTTTTGCTTCATCTTGTTCCCATAAATATTCTCTTTATTATGTGATTCTTTTCAATAACTCTTCTTTAATTATACACAGTGTTTGGTGATGTTATAAGTCTTGATAAACATTGACTAATCACTTTTTCCAACACCTAAATGAAGTTAGTACATAGGACTTCCTTGTTTTATGGTATGAAAAATCAGCACAGAAAGTTTAAGAAGCTTTATCAACCGACAAGATCATGTCAGAACTGGGATTACTACACCGAAAACCTTTGCTTTACTGACTTGATCAAATGATATGGAGCTATTGCTTCCCATGGCCACGTGTTTTGCTGGCTCCTCAGAAATGTAGTCAGTTCCATTACAACCAGATGGCCCGTGGCCAAGAGACAGCTTGTCAAACATCTGACACAACGCACCATGACACATAGCTGATAATTGGTTTTGTTTAAAGCCTTTCCCCCACCCACAGTTAATAATCTGCAGTGCTGGTACTCAAAAAACATATATAGTAGAATGGAGATAGTGTTGGCTGATACACCTGAGTTTTCAGCCATATAAACTAGTGAAGGTGTATGAAAAGGAGAAATTTTAGAAAGAAACATTCCCAGCATGATCTTCCAATTAGATCTAGAAATTAGGAATCTGATTCTCAGATATATGCAAGGCACTCAGCTGTTCACAGAGGTATGTTTTGAAAAAGTGTAACCTTGTTTAATTGAACATAACCAATATTAGCTGACAAGAAAACAAAATTTGGTAAACAATCTGTCATTCTAATGAGCTGGTTTTCAAATAATCTTCCATGGATTTTCTTAAAATCCGTAAGCAAACAAGACTATTTCCTAGACGTTAAGTTGGCATTTACTGCACAAAAGGACAGGAATACTTCTGGTCCATTTTTAAATAAGATCACATTATTTGAGAAAACAGTATAATGCATCACTGTATAGATGCCACAGTTTTTTAATCTCTTGATTCAGATATTGTAATCATGGGATTGCAGGTGTTGCTCATAGTACACACTATCTGTTTGTCCTGATAAATACTGTACTCTCAACTGAGCCATCAATTGGTTAAGTGGCAGTTCTTCAATTTTTTGTTGTGGAATGTGTTCTCCCAAGACTTCTTTGATGTGCAGTAAAAGCTACTTTAAACTAGAGACTATAACAAACTAAATCAGCTAACTAGGTAGGTGAAAACACAAAGCTCTGTAGGTATGTGAGGGACGAGAAATACTTTTTGAATAAATGACCTGAATCAGTAGTATCTGCTCTTTCTCCATGGAAGCAACATGCTTTTTTAGGAAACTTTGATACTAAACATCACAGCTATCTGAAAGCAATATTAATATCAGTGTTTTAACAGTCTGAGAATAAGTGTGAAAATGGAGTAACTAATTATAAATCTTCAAATAGTATTATGAAATCAGTTTCTTTCTCACCAGTACAGACATCTAGGTAACAGCAAATATATAAAGTTTGTATTTCAGACATCTTTTCAAATTTGCTCAAATGCACTGAAAAGTGGAATAAAAATATTTTTAAAAAATCAAGAAATTAATCAGTTTTGCACAAGCTTAAAATGAATTATACATAGAAGACAGAGGCACCCCACAAAGAAAAGTTTAAGAAAGTAAACAAAAGCTCTGCAAAACTAAAACAAAACAACAGATTTAGAAATTATGTATTGCTCAGCTTCAGTAATACTGAGAAACGTCTGTATGATTTTGGTACATGAGTAAGACTTTTCAAATATTAAGTAGTGGTTGAATCTGAAGATTTTACCTCTGTAACAAAATTCAGTTTTAGTTTCACTGTAGCGTTTTACAGGGATCGATGTGACTAGCTACCCAAATAGATGCACACTTCTCAAGAGGATTGACTATGCGGCTTTGAATTAACAGCCACCTAAAAGCTTTCAGATATGTTACTGAAAGGCAGAAATGCTTAAACCTAAAATCAGCTGCCTTTGACACGTGCAGTCACCAACATTGCTCTCATCCAACTCAAAGCTTCCTGGCAATTCCATCCCTCATTTGTAGAGGGTAGGACAACCTAAGCAGAAAAAAATGAAGAAAAACACAAAGATAGAAGAATGTTATGACAACTTCTGAAAGCAAAGTGATGAGCCTGCCTGCCAAAACAAACAAAACGGGTAAATGCATGACTACTGCTGAGAAGTGTCTGGATACCATAGAAGACAACACACACGACATAAAGAGAACATGTCACGAGACACACAGCTGCTGGCTAGCCCTAGAGTAGAAAGCAGGCTGATATGACTCTTTAGCACAAAGGATTAACAAGGATTTTGCTGTTTCTTCTGGGAGGCTGGCACTGGTTGCTTTCATTTTCACAGTGAGCATTTCAAGACTAGTTTTGCAGGCTGAGATTCAGTTACAGTCCCAACATTTGGACTGTGGATGGGACCTCAAGCAATGAGGCTGAAAAAATACTTGCAGATTGAGAAAGAATACTTTGTCTCAAAGCTACAGAAGATGAAGGAGGTAAATTCACAGAGAGGGCTGGTGTTCACTCCTGTGCTAAACGCAACCCAGAAGAGCTCTTTCAGGCAAATATGAGTGAAATCTGTTGTTTCCTAATGTTGCTGGGACCTGTAATACAATCTCTATCTGAGGTATGAAATTCCTCATTGTGATTACAACTTGACTTGGAAGGAAATCTTACCTGTTGGTGACAAGTCATCTCATGAGACAACTAGGAGCAAAGTGCTCATAGCCATTCTCCTGACACAGAGCTTTACTCTGTTTTTTGGGTTTTATCCCCAAAAAATTTTTTGCACCCCAAAAAATTGTTTATGTTTTGGTAATACTTCTGCAGATAGCAGAGAAAGGCGTTACAGCTAATAAAGAAATAAGCAACTCAGCATAACTGAAAGATGACCACTAACTGCAGCAGAACTTTGATTAACAGATTTACATGTTTACAGATGCTAATTCATTAACTAGAGGTAATATTAAAAACCCCTCCCCTCTTAAAAGATAGCATCAATTCTATGTTACCAACAATATAAAGTATACATGCAGAAGCATTGCTGCCGATTACCCTGCATCAGTACATTACACCAATAAAATATCCTGTAGTTAGCCACCTGTATTCTGTATTTCTGATAACTCCAGAATTGCAAGAAGTTGTCATACTTTTATGATATAATACTGT
>RSEF01000005.1:40054947-40086073 GCA_003993805.1 Himantopus leucocephalus | reverse complement strand
AGGAAAGCCTGTCCTTCATTTGCAATAGAGGGTAATGGAAGCTAAATTTTTCTTGTTCTCAAGCAACTCAGCTTGAAAAATAATTAACAGTGAATAAACAGAACATGGAAAAGAGGGTAAATCCTAGATACTCACCATCTGAAGCACGAAACAGTAAAGCCATACAACAAACAAATGTAGGCATACTTGGTGAACGAGACATAGATAAGTTAATGCTACTGTTATCTTTCTTTCATAAAGAGAATATTGATAGATTTCCTTGTTCCACTTTTTTTTTTTTCCAGGGCCACTACACATTTTAGACCAGAATATGTAAAATAACTTCAACAAGCCTGAGGACTTCCAGGAATTGATTAATGGCTTCACAACCAAAAAAAAGGTCACAATGTCCAGACCAAAGAAAGAGGCAAAATTGTTACCTGTTCATTGAAGAGCAATTAAAAATCTAGAAAGAAATTGAATAGAATCATAGAATCGTCTAGGTTGGAAGGGTCCTTTGAGATTACCGAGTCCAACCATCAACCTAACACTGCCAAAACCACCACTAAACCATGTCCCTAAGTACCACATCTACCCATCTTTTAAATACCTCCAGGGACGGCGAATCCACCACTTCCCTGGGCAGCCTGTTCCAATGTTTGAGAACCCTTTCTGTGAATAAATTTTTCCTGATATCCAATCTAAACCTCCCCTGGCCACAATCATCTACCATTCTGTTGAAAATGAGTAATCAGCTTATCATCATTACAATAATTTTTCCTTACATCCTCTGTTACTGCCAGACCTAAACTTCCTTACTCACCACCTGTCTTTACAGCTTAACACACATGTCGAATCACATGGATGACTGTGGAGTGCATTGCAGTGCTAGAAGATAGGTAAATATTTCACTTTAGGGACTCTGGGGGTAAAAAAATGTCAACAAAAAGCAGGTCTATTAATTCTTCTTAGCTCCATGTGCCACAATATTTTTAGTCAACTACTGATGTTGTGGTAGTGGCACTATCAGCAATATAGTTTGGCTGCTATTCTTTGAAGGCACTCCACTGCCCAATTAAATTCGAACTTTATATTCTGCGTGTCATTTTATTTGTGATCTATGCTACTAGTTTGAAACCTATTTCTCCTTGCAGGAAACAAGTTCATTTATGTCTTGTGGACAGGTCAAAAATCTTCACCAGAAAAGTCTGCATATAAAGTAGTCTAATAATTTTCAAACTAAAAAGGCTGAATATGAACGTACTGGAATACTTTCTCCAAGAACACTGATAGCTTTTACTTCCCTTTAGCTATTTCTTTTAATTTTTTTTATAAATCTAATTCTCCTTCTTGAAGTCATCTCATTTTTATCCTTAATTTCATGCAATACACTAGCAGAGCTTTATGCAACTAATTTTTAAAATATTTTCTTGGATTAAATGGATTTTTTTCATTTCTGTACTTAAAAACAATGAAGCTTTGAACTTTTATCTGAAGTTCTCAATAACTCCCAGAAGTTTTCATTGGAAGAAACACAATTTGCACACTACTTTGCATGGGGGTGCAATTTGTAATTTCTCTCACCTGTCTCTACTTCTTATGCTGAGTTTTGCACCATGGACTGCTATCTGAGAACATGAACTAGATCCCTTTTTTGATTAAAGCAAACTCAAAGATGCACTCCAGGACAATGCACACCTATTGCATTCTGACCCAAAAGAGTATTCAGTTCAGAGGACTTGACTACAGCTAGTCCAAAGTAAAAACCAAACAAAAAAACTCAAACCAAAAAAATGCAACACCCCCCTCCCCCCTGAAACATGTTAATGTGGATGTCAGATGCTGAGAACTATTTCATACTCCAGATCTACTCGTATTTGTTCACACTACTTGCTAATACAGACAAAATCAACCACAAAGCTGCAACTGTGAACATTCAAGAAGTGGCAAGTGGGTAAAACCAAGGAGGGGAACGAACACACAGGTCAGACATACTAACCATTTCAGACTGCCCATTAAACATAAATAGAAAACACAAAAATCTTGTCACCTATCAAAAGAATTTTTATACAAACTCATCCGAGTATCCAAAATAACAAAGTATTTTTGCGGAAAGATTTCTTAGAAAGTTGCCTAAGAAAACCAGCTTTTAATATGAAACACACAGACGGATATATTTTTTTTAATTTTTAAGAAAATCAGAGACATTTTATCCAACAGGTAAGCAAACTGAAATCTGATTCGACTCTCAGTACCTAACTTGAAACTGTGAAGCATTAAGTCTTGTGGAAAACTTACTTTAGGTACCTCTAAAATAGTTCTGGTACCTATAGAACTTATTGCATGCATGGTGAATCAGTCTCCTCTTCAGAAGGAATGCTGTTTGAATTCTGCTTGTATCACGTTGGAAAATTTCTCTATGGGTTGTTGTACTGAAACAGGCAATCAATAAGCATACAAAACATTTTTCCTCTCTTTCGTCCTAGGGTTTTGACATTAAATATTTAAATTAATTCTAGAAATTGTTTTGGAAGACTAAGCTGTGTGAACCTAGAGCTTAGCACCATGATAGATGAGTCAAATAGCAATTAATCAAACAAGCTTGCATGCAAATTTACTGTCATTTTCAATGGGGTGAGGAGTTTCTAGGTACTGAAGAGAAGATGAACGTTCAACTGGAAATTCATTAAAGTTTACAATTAAAGATACAAAGCTTGATCATGCCCTCAAATACTATGCAGACATGTATTTTCTGAATTCTGCACAACACACTGTTTGCAGAGGAACAACAGGTGATTTAACAATGCAAACAATGATGTGTCTCGGGGCATCATTCAGCCAAAACCTTATGGCAGTGAAAGAAAGAAATGTAGTATCAATTAAAAATTTGCTTCAGAAGTTCAAAAAGACAAACCGTAATCCCTCTCTTCAAGGAAACATTGCATTAAGATTTACATATTTACTCATACTTAGCATTCATGGACTAAATACAAAAGTTCAGTATAAGAGCTCCTTAGGGTAATTTCCTTCGGATCCTCCTTTCCCTCCCACTAATGACCTACCAGCTGACCTGCACTACCAGCTTTGCAAAGTATTAACTCAAAAACTACAAGACCTCATGCAACCAAAGCCTCACTGAAGTCAAACTAAGGAGCAAGCTGCAGAATACTCACTTGCACTAGTGAAATGCTGACTCCAGTGAAATCAAAGGGAGTTTCATGCCCCACTACCAGATACCTGCCTACAGAGAAATCATCACCTCTGCTACATCAGTGCAAAAGACCAGCTGACTCTACTGAAACAGATGTGTAATGTCTCCAAATCTTCTTCTATCATCCTGTCTGAACATCTTGCCTTAAGAACTGAGAGTTGCATACAGTGATCAAAGAAAACAGCACACTATGACAAAAGATTAAACAGGTGTTATTCTTTTGGGGAACATTTTACACAAAAAGAAAACCCAACGTAAGATAACAAGAGGATTCTGTTTGGCCAGTTTACTCTCTATTTTAGTCTCCAGTGGACTAAAATTCCAACTTCAGAAGAAAAAATTACTTTATACATCTTCTGAACATAGCCAAATATTTAACTGAGTATTCCCCCGGCGAACATTCATGCTCCAGCTAGCACAAATATATCTGAGGTAGAAAGTCAGAGCATACCTAATCATCTCAGAAAGTAAAGAATTATTATAATTTTTCAAGCTGGGTTTGATTTTAGAAGTAAGCAGCCAAGTAGGGAAGAACCTGCCCTTTTCTGAGATGCAAAAGATTCTTGATGCTCTTCAGCATCATTCCCAATAGTTTTACTCCGTGCCTCCCAACTACAGCAGTCACTGGCTCTGTTTGGCACTTTGAAAATTCTGTAACGGGTGAGATTCAATTGGTTTATTCTGAGAAGCAGCAAAGAAAACATAGATTTAACCATGTTCAGTATAATATGGACTTCCTAAAACATGGATTTAGTCAAACTTTAAAAGGATTATCTTTATTTAGGAACACAGGAAATGAAATGTGACATTATAAAGCACCATTCCAGTGCAACACAATCAAAGGGAAAACTAATATGGCTAATCACAACAATTGCTAGTATAACTTAGCTATTTGTGATCTTACTTCAGGATCCCTTTTACTCATCATTACCTCCAAAGAAGAGACGTCTGTGAGGTTTACCTGAGGCCGCTAATGTGAATACCAATACAACTGACAACCATTTCTTCAACTCCTGTTTCCTTTCTCCCTCACAGTCACAGTCTATATTTTATTACATATCCCTATTGCTTCCTCTCAGGACTTGGACTAAATTTGCAGGGCAAAAGGGGCATCTTGCTCATCTCTCTCTGTTAAACCATCCTGCTGGCAAGTAATTTCTCCATGCCCATTCCCCTGCTAGCTCTCAGAAAAAAAGCACTGCAAACAAGGGCAACAGGAACTTGATGTTGCCTGCCCAAAAAAACCCCAGCCATAAGAGTGAACCAGCACGGTCCTCAAATTACAATAAACATCCCCTTTACCTTCACTTTCCTCCTCAAATAAGCCTGTGACCACCCCATAGCAGCTGCCTGGTTCACAAACAACTGTGAATACAGTGTCCTACCTTTCCTTTTCCTGTTCCCAAATATCAGCGGCAAAAGGGAAAAGGTAGTAAAGGAAGCATGCTGGCAGAGTAGTGAAGAGGACACTGTCAAATGTGCTCCCGCCACCCAAGAACTCGATTGGTATCCTTAACCAGGAAGTGTCAAAGGGCACCAAAACACAGCGTTTAAAACTGAACTGCTAATTCAAATTACTAAAAATAACATCCCAAACTGTGGTTTGAGTTATCCTAAGATAAGAGAGTCATGAGGCATTGTAACCAGTCACCTGAGTTTTTCCCAATTAAAGGCCCAAGATTTGTAACTGATTTTTTTCATTTACATATGCTTTTGTTGTTTTTACACTTCATACAGCTCTTGGGTTTATTACTTCAGCAAGACCTGTTCACTCATGTGTGCTGTGAATGCCTTAATGCTCTGTGAATCACAGATAACACAGAGCTCTACACCTTATTTGGTGTAAAAGGAGGGAAATTGCTTGAGCAGAATGTAAAAAAAAAGTTAGCAAGAAGCTGGCTTGGTGTAAGTACAGACATTTACCAGTTATTAGTCATTAGTCGAAACTGATAATGATGGGCAGTCAAGCATAGTGCTTCTCATCTTTGTTTTCAATGACGATAAACTGCTGCCTGCTGCCAAACAGTGCCTCAAAATGGAGAAAGGTACTTAAACTTGCCTCAGATGAGCAACTGGGTGCATGCCAATTTTTTACATGAACAGTCATAAGCATGTTCCTGCACAGCAGGATGTGATCAAACTATTCAAAGCTGTAAAACCAGGTTTGCTTGCCAGTTATGTTATTGCTTCAAGATCAGTGTAACAGACGATACTTTGCCAGCCGTGAAACCACTGTTTTTCCTTAACAACAAATTCTACACCTTTAATATTTAAAACTCTGTATAGAACTGACTGTTCCCAATTAAAAAAACATTCACAAAATGAAAGTTAGGACTGAAAACATAGCAAACACACGTTCTCCTGAACTATAAACCATCTCTTACTTAGCTTTAAAAAAATCACTTCCTTCAAGCTGTACCAATTAAAAGGTCCCCTTTCTTCTCTAAACCAGAAGAAAAGTAATTGTAATGACGTACTCAAGTCCTCAGCTTCAGCTGCGAACCCTGTAACTTACTAACATTCCTGTCCATAAGGTGTGATGCGGTTAATAGGTGGTTGCTAGTTTGAGACATTGCACTGTATTGCCTCCTGCTGGAAACCACTTCTTTAAAGTATTTTATGAAGATCTCACAAGGGGACTATGCCATATGTAATCTTTATTAAATATCTGTCTCTAATTGGATTACTCAGGCAAGAAAGATTTTTGAAGAAAGGCAGAAGCGTAGTACAACCAACAGGACAAATAAGTTTTTTCCTTGAATGGGTTAAGACAAACCCGAACATTACAGACAAGAAACTGATGTTTCATTTCTCACGACATGCAGCATCTTTCTCCATTTTCCTTTCAAAGAATCAGTCATAAAACAGACTCAAACTCCCCAGTATAACACAATATCTGTTCACTAACAAACATATCTTAGCAAATACAACCAAACAGTTGAGTTTGTTTTTTTAAGGGGGTTGGTACAGAAGATGGATGTCAATGTTTAGCCACGCTTTAGTTGTTTGTTTTTTATTCACTTGAAAATACATACTAAAAGTAGTATCAAATATTTGAGTTTATACCATTTTATTTGTTTTCACACATACAAAAAGTAGTTTGCATATTTGCTCAGCAATCTAGTGAATGATCTAAGATTACAGACACATGCACAGCTCAATACAGTGAGAAGTACCTCTATCTGCTTCCTAGTAAGAAGCAACATTCACATTTGAGATCTCAAAAAAATATGCAGAAGTTCTTGGGTTTTATGGCTCAAAAAAACATTTTGATGACCCTTCCAAGACATGGGGAGTGCTCGTCATTTTTCGAAGAATAAAAAAATTATTCAAGTAAAATTCAAATAGAAGAACTGCAACTACCTAACCATTGTCAAGTAGGCTGCAACAGCAGTCTAGTTAAATGCAACTGGATATAATAACTACCAGAAAAAGTATTGCAAAACTGCATTTCAAAGTCTAGCTGAAAGTAATCTGTATTTACTTGGTCATAGGAAATGCACAGTTTACAGAATGCCCATTGTCCAAGAATGTAACCTGTTCCTTACTTGAAATCAAAGCTATGTGTTCGAGCTGTGAAGGCTCGATGTGTTATTGCTTCTAACTGAGAAAAATCAGAAATCCTACAAGTAAAACCCAAAAAGCTAGATACTACTTATATTCACTGTGCTCAGTTGTCAAATGCCAGGCTATTGTGAAGAAAACCATAAGAAGGGTAACAGATGCTGCTTCAGAGACCACAACCAGTCCAAACCCTTATTATCATATGGGCAGTTCTCTGTCATATGGAACCAGTTACGGTGGTCACTCAAATGACATTGCTGTCTCCAGCATCGCACAACAGCAAGCAGGAACAGAGTAGCACAGTGTTCGCACAATGCGTCCTGAAGCATTTAGCTTCCATTGCCCAGTGACCTCTGAACTTTAAAAATGCCTTTTCCAGAGGATAGCCACAGCACGCGAATGGTTTACTTTATTTATGCTTTGTTTCAGCCTGTTCTCATCAATCCCCCCTCATATTTGATGTCACCTCCACCAAAAAGAAAAAGATTTTAACTTGCAGATGTTATGAATGCCTGAGGCGACCTCAGATCTTACTTCCAATAATTTGCATTTGTTATGCTAAGCATATACATCCCCTGAATTATATCTAGTCCCTTTGTGGTCTAATGTAGGAATCCCTCTCCTATTGTTCTTGCTGTTAGCACTGTAATAACTACCGCTATTGCAATGTTAACAAAAGACTACTAATAATTCAAGTACGGTACGAATTCCCAAGGAATCATCAAGTGAGAAACGCAGGTTGAAATGGTAGCTTCAATTCCAAGGACCTATTTTCTAGATTCAAGAGTTACAGCCATAAAAGTATCACATATGTGAAAACACAACACATGCTCAACAGAGTTCTATTAATAATAATTCATTTAAACCAATGGCATTATAAATTGCAAACAGTATCACAACAGTACAGCTTAATACCAAATATTTAAATTTTCATTTGGCAAGGATTTATTATTTTATTCATTTATTTTTTCAGCTGCACTATCTACTTAAAATTACCTGTGTTTTTTGCCAATAGGCCTAAAGATGGCTTTGCTAGTTGTGGCACTTGAGCAATTACTATATAAAATAATTATCTTTCTTAATTTCCAAGCTGATTACTTGGAAAAGATTACTCCTTAAACAGGCAGTTTAAAAATCATTTCAGTTAAAATGTATATTAAAATGCCCTACAATGACATTCTTCTGACATTCATAAAAGTTTCATAGTCCAAGTATGCCTGAAAGTACCCTTCAACAAAGAAGCAAAAACTGACAAAACAAAAATAAAAATATCAAAAGATCCTTCTCTTTTGCTGAAAGCTTTTCTTTTTTAAGTTGCTCGCTTTTATATGCCCTGTGGAAAGAAGAAAGAACATAAACTTTTGGCAGGACTGTTGGATGTTTCCCAGTAGCTATGCTGCTCATCATTACTACAAAAGCAAAAGAAAGTAGACTGAAAAAGTAAAGTTCCAACATTAACATCTTCCAACATTAACACCCTTTTCAGTGCATACTGGATAGACAGACACACAAAATATTTTAAGCACCAGGCAGATGTGGCTTTCAATGTTAAAGTAGGAGAGAATGCAAAAACAATTGCAAAAAAGTGAAAATTACAGGGTGGGTAGAAGAGACTCTTTTACCAGGAGACTTCTCAATATAGCATAAATTCAATCAACATTATCAATACCACTCAAGATCACAAACCTAACTTTAATAGAAATTAGTTAGATGTGGGCTAACTTTGGTAGCTCACATTAAAAATCTAAATTTTCAATATTGGAAGAGTCAGATGAAATTTCTTGCCTGGGATGACAGGAGTTTCATCCAGTCTAAAATCCTGTGTTTTCCCAGGGGATATATCCCCTACTTGGATGACTTCTCCCTACAGCCTGATCCTATTGAGATAAATCTAGGTTTAAATCCAGGAAGAAAACTGTGAGGAAAACCAAAACAACAGAAAAACTTTTCCATGAGATGGGAAAAGCAAGGGGACTCTCTTCACGGTGAAGAGAATAACGACAATATTGTTCTGTGAAAATAGGAAATTGCAGGGAATGAGTATCTGAGCAGAAAAAGGACCTCAGCGTCTTTCAAGTCATGTAGCAGAAGCGTAAGACTTTGAGAGTCAAGGACCACATGCTGATTTTTATTTCCTGAATGTAAAGCAACAAAAGGATGAATTGCTCGCATTGTTGCATGTGGTACCATTATCCTCCTTTAATGTATATTTTTGATACTTACAACTCTTCACAAATTCTTGAGTCCCAGTTAACTGTCGTCCAATGCATTACACCAATACAGCATGCTGCAAAACTAAGCCCTTGATAGCTTTTTTGATTGGTCAATATACTGAAAACTACTTTGTTTTAATAAAGGAGACAGTTAGTGATCAGGTGCAAAAACACAACAATAACTTTTCTCATGAAACACATTGATATCATTTCAATGGCCACTACTACCGTGAAGAAACAGTTGATCATTAATCAGCCATTTACTACAAGGCCTCTCTTTGAGATTTTCAACAGAGAAAAGTAAACGAAATAATGTTGTTCCCAGAAAGTAAAGCAAAAAAAAAAATAAAATTTGGTATTGAGTGATTATATACTTGTAGAGACTTACTTGAGATAAAGCAGCATCCCGTTGTTCTATTACTGCATTCATTTCCTCAGCTATTATTTTCTTTTTACGTTCTTTGGTCCTGTGTATTCGATTCAGAATTATAGCTCCATTCTTCAGTATATCTATCCCTGTGTCTGCATTGTTTATTCTGTTCAGTAATTCCTGTAATGTCTACCAACAGCATTATATGTTAGTCAGACATGAAGTTTTAATATATTTTATTTAATATAGGGTTTTAATTAATAGGCACATGTGAATTGTAAATTGACTGAGTGAAGTTATTGAATTTTCATATTGCAGCAAAGATGTACATTATTAGTGTGTCAATTCTTCTTTTTCCCACATCTTAGTTCTTGAAACCCACTCAATTGAACTTAAGCCTCTAAGATATAAGACTGACATCAAGAAATCTCCTCAGAGAATGGCTTACCATGTCATTTTCTTCAGGGTTAATATTTTCTAGCCTAGAAAAAAGGGACACAGAAAGCCTGATCAGTAGCATTTCCTTAGTGCAGCAAAATGAGTTCGCTTTTTAAATCTTTAGAACCTCAAGTAATTTCATTCTACTAGTCTTTAGAGTCAACCATGACACTGAACATATTAAAGTGCCACCTGCTCGACTCCATCTTTCAATAATGCTCCATATCTTCAGCACTGACTTCAGACTGTTAAGTTATTAATGTTTACTGCTATATATGACTACAAGGATCAATTGTTCATATGTGCTTAGATGAAGAAAGTTCCCCAGCGATAGAAATGACTGATGCTCTTATTTTATTTATTTCTGGGCTTACAACTTTTACCTGACGTTGTATTTTTGTTGTTTTTACTGCATCCCAAATGAAACAGGACAGGACTTTTGCAGAGATTTTTTTTTTCCATTTTAAAGTAATTCTTTTTTCACCTCTCTCTTCCAAAATGAGGAAAAAAACCTAGCTGAAGTTTCCTTAAAAATATTTTCATTTTATATCTTGCATAAAATAGCAAGCTAATTCAATTCTCTGCAAGGCCCTTATTTAATTCTGGAACATCCCCACCACCACCTTCCCCCACTTTTAGTTCAACAGAACATATATTGACCTGTCAAATATAAAGGTAATACGAGGAATTTAGTCATACAGCATTGAACACTGGCTGTGCAAAAACAGTGAGTGATAGCACAAAAATCTAATAAATGGGATAGTATGCATTTTATTTTACTTAAGGTTAGTTATACGGACAGCATCTTATTTAAAACACCTATGTATATTTTAAAATGGAAGAGACCTCTCTTCCTGAAAAATGAGCATATTAAAGTTACCTTACCACTCCATTGCTACGTGCTTAATGGTGACTTCTACTAAAAGTAGGTCTGTCACTAGCATATGATATTTTAAAAGACAGATAAAGTACCATTAAGCATCTACTAAACAGCAACACACATTTTTTAAACAGTGCTGTGACAGGTGGTGCTCTGAAGCCAAGATTTTAGCTATCAAACATCACAGAGCACTTGACAGCACACTAGCACCTTTTACATTAAAGCATTAGTTTTACCAGGTAACAGTGCATAAAGCATAGTAAATCAAACAGTACAGAAATTAATTCTTTAAATAAAAAAAATAAATTCAGAATGCACTAGCAGTGTACAACAGCTGGTATATTTCTAAGGAATTCACAAGCAGTAACTACTCCAACATATACAGTCAGCATCAGAACTAAACAAAACAAAGTAAAAGCTAACCTTTGCTGGGTTTGACTTGTATTCACAGAGTAACACAAATCATAAAATAACGAACGTATTGTAAGTCCAGATTCTCAGAACTGGCTCCTTGACTTGGCTCCTTGTAGAGTTCCTGCTTCAGGTTTTTACATTGCTCTAAGTGCCACTTCATGTGGGACTTAAAAATGGATCTCTGGCTAGTTTGTATTCACAATGAAAGGAACGGTATTTGTCAAAGTAAATTGGCATGACTGACCCGGCTTCTCCAGAGGACTTCTACCCTGCTAAATGTGTGGGTCAACAAAATGACCCAGCCGACCAACAGGCTGGGTAAGCAAGACACCTTAGGGAGAAATGGGGGTGGGAAAAAGTAGAGGAACTTCTACGGTAAGTGTAGCTGTACACTTACCACTTACACAGCACACCACTGACACATGGGATCTGTCTGTAGGTGTACATACACCTCCTTAGGTGACAGGATTTTTTAAAAAGCAGCATCCAGAGTTGTGTACGTGCCCTGCTGCCTCTCCCTGTGCTCTGCACAGGGAATAAGTGACCCTTAGATCTTTCATGATCCAAGGATTCCTCTTCCCCCCAGTTCTATGCACATTCTGCTACTGTAACCCCTAGGGCCAACAGGACTGAAAGAATTTTGGTTGTTACAGTTAAGTAATGACAAGAGAATTGCTCCAGCTGCTAATTTAAAGAAAGCATTAAAGTGTTTGATAAAGGTTGGCAGGCTGTTCAATATTGCCCTCTGGTAAAGATCTCTGATTGGAGTAAGTCCAAAGCAGATGGAAGGAGCGACCTGCGCTCTAAAACTTGATGAATGTTGCACAGGTAGCCAATGTTGTTTAAAAAAACCCCAAACCTCTATGTATTCCCCATGTGAGACGGAGAACTCGACCTTTTGAACAACCAGCTTCAGGAAGAAAATATTAAGGGTCGTAGTTGGAAAAGTTCCAAGATTCCAGAAGAAACTCCAAAATTAAATAAAATAAACCAAGTCCCTCATGGCTCATCCCATCATCTCTGCTCCTTCCAAAGGATTAGCGGAGTGGTGAGGTGAACTCAAAAAAAATTTCCATTCAGCCACAGTAATAAACTACTTAAAATAACAAGGCTGAGAAAAGTATTTCTTCATGGGGTTGACTATGCTTCTCAGAATGCAGCATCTCAATTTGACTCTTCTCAGTCACAATCCTGGCTTGCTCCTCCCATTGCAAAATGCCAGACATCCAGGCAGATACAGAAATGCGTGTCTTGCCACCTCAGCTGAGATGTTACCACGGCTAGTAAAGACGCCCATCGTTCTGAAAAGCCTGAGTGCTGGAGCCAGGCAGGAATCTTGGCTCCACTCAACCATTTCTTGTTTGCAAGGTGTGTGGCTGCATGAATAAGCATCCTGTAAGCTTAGAAGAAGTGGACCAGAAGAAAAGCAGCTGAGCCTGATGGAGGGAATCCTGCCTTCTTGGTTCTGTAATGCCAAGAATTTCAAAAACAGCAAAGCATTTTTTTTTAAAAAAAGCCACCCCCCTCAGCCCCCACCCAATAATCACAACAGGAAATGTTTCCTTGTACCATACCATTGCTCATTTTGGAAGAAATACCACACTATCTAGAACGTACTGTCACACAGAGCACTGACATGGGTCAGGAAAGAGCCGTGGTCAGCTTGACCTTGGTCAGGCTGCACACATGGATGCAGTCGCTGTGGGCTGAGGCAATACTGAATATAAATCGGTGGAACAGAGCAAGACACTTTTGAAGTTTCTTACATTGTCTGATATGGCTGAAGACATTCCTATTAAACTGGCAGTTTGGCTGAACGGGCAGCAAGGTAAGGAGAGAGGCAGGTATTAAGACATCTGATGCAGCGAACATGATGATTACTTGAACATATAAGTTTTTCTCCCTTTCAGGGGATTACACATGGCAATCAATGTCCAGTAATTCATTACCAGTAAGTACTTGCTGCATGGATGACTAACAAACTTTAACAAACTTTACAGTGGGAACAAATGCACCTTTTGGGCTCTCTGCCTTTGTGGCTTTTTTCAAGTAGGATTTTTCTTTTACTGCTCTGATGACTGACACTGAAACTATCAATGAAAATGAAAGCACGTAACATTTTTCAGAACACTTTAGCAACACCTTTGTGCCCTATGGGAGGCATAAGCGTATTTGGGATCTGCCTAAGGATTTTGTTCATGTCCAGGATGCCCTCAGTGACAGGTCACACAGTACCCACAATGTGAAAGACTTGGGTATGACTCTTCCCAACCAGCTGCCATTGCCACAGTCAGTCTCTGTAATGCAGAACAGGAGATCCTGGAAAATACTGGAACTACGACCTTACAGTACACAGGCAGCCTGGCAAGGAAAATTCTTTTGAATTAAATTTGGTTTTGTGCCCAGTCTTGTGTACTGGTGTTGGCTGTCATGACAGCAAATATCACACAGAAGCCTGACCTGCACCCTTGCAGAATATACAGGAACAGACACTAGCTACAAACAATGGCTCACCAGTTTAGGCAAAGAGGAATGTATATCAGGTATTGAACCAACAGTAGCTAGTTAGCCCATCACAATTTTTACCTTGTTGGGTTGGTGTTCTCCACAGAGAAATCTCCTATGCCAATTCTGAGACTGTGAATGGCATCAGGGTATCAGGCCTCTCTATAACGCATGAGAAGTAGCACCCAAGTGGATGACAGCAACAACAATTGCTATTCTCTATAGAACAGCAACAAGGTATAATAGCTTGGCTCCAAGCTATCAGCCAAGGGATGATACTGACCCTCTCCTTGGAGCAAGCACCTTTTTTGTCATTACTATTGCCTTCTGCAATGACATTTTTTGGGGAAGGCAGTATGCATATTCTCCAAGAAATGGAGTTTCTTGTCTTTTCTCATCATTATGCTTGAAACTGAGTTGGTCTTCCAGTACATGAGTGAAGCAGACAGAAGGGGCGGAAGGGAAAACAGGTGATGGTGTTCTGAGGGATTCAGGTGTGCCAAGACCTTCCACACGTGTGTCTATGTTTCCACTGCAGAAAAAGCAGCAATATGCCTCTCACACACTTCATTACCTGTGATTTCTTCCAGAAACCCAAAAGTCATTGACTAGGTCTGTTGACCAGAATAATTAATTTGCTGCAGGACTTGAGTGCTTTAACCCAAAGATCTTGAGTTTATGCTAACAGCTTATACACAGTTCCATTTGATTTTTGGGGCCACACAAAACTTTCTTGCTTTCTTTACTCTTGGAACATACAAAATTAGAAGAGTGACAGAGGAAATTGAAAGACTGGAGTAAGGCTTACAGTTATGACGCCTCTTATGTGAATGTAAAGTATTTGTCATTTCCTCAGAGACTGCTGCTCAAAGCAAGATTTCAGATGCATGCACTCCTAGAACAGGCTCTGTAGAGACTTTTACTCTAACAAATTGTGCACTAGTTCTTGTGGGAATGGAATCTCCTAATCTTGCTGTTGACTTGTACTTACAGGCTGTGACAAACTGTAGCAACTTGTAAATTGCACAGAGTAATGGTGCTCAAACTATGTGCAGAATATTTAAATTTATTTAGATAACATTCTCTGGCCTTACCTACAAAAATACCCAAAAGAAGGCGACTGATTTTCTGCCATAAAGAGGAAAGGGTGTTCTTACTAGATCAATTATTTAAAACATAATTGCCTGCCATTTAGTTAACTAACAACTGCACCTATTCAATCTCCTACCATGAAAAACTTCTCTGTTTGCTTTGTATTTCTCTTGGTAGAAAAATAGGAGAAATTTCTCAGCCACTCTAGACTTTGGGGCCTACCCTTTGGGGGACTACCATAGATGGTAACCAAGATGATCACAGCTGAGACAGAGAAGGATTACATGGAGAGGCAAATTGTAGCTTCAAAGCTACCTATATCGCAAAGCGAGAAAAGAAACTGTTCTTGATCGTTCTCTCCTGACTTAATGGTTTTGTTTAACATGAGATTTTCTATTTCTGTTGTGTTAACATGGCATACATAAAAGTCTATGAAGTATTAATTATACCCTTATTGCCTTACAAACTGCTTCTAAACTAAAGATAAGAAAAAACCCATATATTTTTACTACATCACCCACATCATTAGTAGAAATTTTACTGCAGAAAATGTCCAGTGGGCTTAAAGGCTTGATTGATTTCCTATACATTACAACTTCTGACTGACATTCTGGTACTCCATGTCAGAAGATCCCTACAAAATGTCACATTCGTCTTATTTGTCCCTGAATAAATCAATACCGAAGCTTTTGATTATATTTTTAATTTTTGTGATCAAAATTATTCACCTTGCTCTCAGCCTCCAGAGAAAAATAAAGTCTTATAGGATGGCTAACAAATTAACCAATAGCACAGTAAGACTAGCACTAACCTGGTATTTCATCATAGAGAAGTTTGTGCTAAGTTTTCCTATATAACCATTGTCGAGCAGTTTATGACAGTCACAGACTGACACAACAACCTTTTTGTACAGGGCAGGAAATGTATACTTACTCTTTGAGAGACTCTTCTAAACGCTGGACTCGTAGAAATGCTTCATCTCTCTCTTCATTGGCTAACCTAAGCCTTGCCATGACAGCCTCGTCACGTTCCCGTTGAGCAGAATAAACTTCTTCCACCAAAGCTGCAAAAGTAACCAGTGTGTTTAACAAATAAGTTTGACAGGGAAAAACACTATTAGATGCACTTACATGGGCCTTTGCCAGCATCTCCTAAAACCAACATTTCGCCACTGACCTTGGATTACTCTGGATAAGGTCTATATTACTCTTCAGACACAACACTAAATTGCTGTTGATTGCTAAAATGAATACTTTAAGGAATGAAATAAACCTATGTTTTCAAATTCATAAAACAGGGCAAGGAAGGGATTTGCTTTGCATTCCGAATTCTTGCTTAATGGAAAAGTAATTCTTAAAGCTCAGAATCACATAAGACACTAATAAGTTTCTTCTAGGACACAGAGTTAAAAGTAATGATCCATTAAAACTAATTCTACCATGACACTGCTTTGTATCAGGGTGGCACACTGATACTAAATATTAAAAATTAAAATATTTTCATAGTCTGTCTCTGGTATCACAAGAGTGGCACAGCTGGCATCTCTCTTTCTCTGCCAAGCCTTTACTTTATTGTGTAATATACTGTTTTATTATCTGTTACAGCATACATGGACCTTGGAGCATTAGGTGCCAATAAACTAAGATTTACTGTCTATCCTTGGGAGCAAACTAACACCTTCAAGTCATTCCTCATCCCAAGCTTACATTTTCTTCCTGCCTCTCCCTTGTCAATATGTCTAACACCATCTCTGGCACACCGCCAGAATCCTTACCTCGACCCTGCCTCCACTAAAATCTTTATTCATACTTTCATCATTTCCCTTTGCAATACTGCAAATCTCTCCTCACAGTCATCATAAAACCCTGCAGTCGAAATGCCTAGGGACTTTCATGATGCCATAGTAAAAGTGCTGCCACTGCAAGACAGACGACTATATCCTCTCTGATTGTCACAGGCACTTCCAAAAAACTCAACTGAGGCCTGTAGGTTCCAGAATTCTCCATGCTCCCCTTCTAGTCTGCCAAGCTGGTGTTTAGCCACAGTCTTCTAACACCATACTACAGTCTCTTTCAAATTTTGGCAATTTTTTTCTCAAGAACCTTTTGTATTAACCCATTGCTGCTGAGCTTCCTTACTCCCTTCAGAACTCTGCTCCTCTCTGAACCACTGTTCAAGTCATTAACTTAAGATCTCAAAGGAAGCCTTCCTCTTCACTTTAAGCTAGAGCTTTTATCCCCTCCATTCTTGCTTCAATTGATCTCAACTTTGTTGCCTTTATAGGTTAGTTTACTCTTACTTCACCTTTGTACATTATTGTACAAAAACTTCACAGGGTGATATAACATTAAACACTTTATGATTCTTCACAGAATGGAACAATAGGAGCATAATAGTACGTTTTGGTAGCAGCTATATTGCTGGCACAAAATACCAAGTATATTATAAGTACCGAAAAAACCCTCAAAACACAATTTGCAAGCAGCTCAGATAACCAGGGATGTAAAATGAGCGAGAAGATGAACAGAAAGAGACTGCGGAGAGATGAATTAGGAAGACATCCAAGGTAGGAAAGCAATCCTCTTGCTCTCAAACTGGGGAGAAGAGCATTACTGAGGAGTAAGGAAGCATTTTTTGCAGGTCTAGCAAAAGGTTGCACAATAACTACACACTGGGCAAAAGAAGACAGGGAAAGTCTAAATGTCACTTCTGGGAGTGCAGACCCTCCTCTCACAAAAATCTGCAGAGGAGCTGCAAGCCTAGTCATCAGGCCAAAGATGTAACAAGTTGCATCCCAACAACAACAACAACAACAAATATTCAGCATCAGAAGCACAAATCTTGAAATGTACAGAAAATTTAACAAACGCTGATTTAATTATCTTCTATTTGAGTATTTAATTGTTCCACAAGAATAGTGTCTTTTTTCCTGAAGATCTATTTGCCCTGTTTGCAACAAGAAAGCTTTGCGTGATGTGGAATGGAAAAACTAAGGCATGAATAAAGCAGCTGCAAAACTGCATACAGACAGAATGGTAGTCAGGAATAAGTTTGCAGCACTTGCAGAGGATGAGTCCGGTATCTCCAGTGGTAGGTGGCTTAGCAAGAACAAGAATAAATTGTACCGGGTGGGCTGTGCATTTCAGCTCACCAGACTTCCACTTAGGCTGCTGAGACCTGTGATGGCAGGGAAACTAGTGCCTCAGCATTGGCTACCTGGGTAAACTATAATACAACTTCCATGTCCCAGCTGGATCTGGAATGCACAAGCAGTTTAATTATTGTATTAGTAACAGTATTGTAATTATTACCTATCTATACCCTAATATATTTGTTTACGATAGTTCTTCCAGTAAATTATGTCAGTTTATCTAGCATCATGCCAGAGACACTGCACAGAGAACCCCTTCCATCAAGCTGCAAGTGGAAACATCATGCAATTTTCATAAAGAAAACAATTGCTAGAATGAATAGAAAGCTGTCTAAAATAACTGAAGATTTGGAACTTATTTCTGTTCTGGGGTTAATTAGTGTCCAGAGTAGTTAACTTCTTTGAGTGTATCCCTTCTGTCAGACTCTACAACATCCCCACCATAGCAGGGAAAACCACAATTTGCTGACTGCTACAATGGATCTTGAGCATAAAACTACATTTAGAGGGACTGTGTTTTGGTATATCCAATCCTATCTCTAAGGAACTATAACCAGTGGTAATAATAACTACACAGGCTTTTTAAAACCAGATTATTGCTTATTTGTCTTTAAACCAAAGTAATGTATATGTAACAGTACGAAAACATTCACAAAAAGAGATTTTTTAAGTTCCTCAAACATCCTGCTTATCTCAAATCTTACCGTCCCTGATAGCAGCCCAAAGGCTAATTGCCTTGAACAGTGAACCCTTCCCCCACCCAAAGGCCTGTTACAAAATACTGTCTTATATTATAAAATTGGCTATGGAAAAATGACTTAAATCGAGCAACTCTTTCTTGTTATTTTCTTATCCTTCCACTAAATAAAGGCATTGGAGTAAATATCCCAATGACCAGATCCACCAAATACTGGAATAAAAAATTATAGTTTTTCCATATCAATTACAAGTGTTTTTCTTTTGCTTCTATTTCTTACAAGTAATATTGCAAGTTATTTTTTTTCATATTAAAACAGATTAGGGAGAGTGTAGAAAATCATGTAAGATGCCTGCATGGTAATCTAAGTTTAAAAAAAAAAGAAAAAAAAAGACACTTAGCTACATGGCATTTCAATACCATGTAGCAATACTGCCACTGATCACAAGAAATTACTAATTTAAAAAATATTTAAAGTCCTCATCTAACTCATTTTAATGGTCTACAGAAGGCTAACTCACCTGATTCCTTTACCACCCAAAGCTTCTCCTGAATTTAGGTTAGCCATTTCTGTTATCTAATGTCTATACATTTCTGACTCTATTTAATATTTAACAAATTCTTTTTTTTAATACTATATGGAATAGTATAACAGGTACACAATTGCAGGTAGTCCGAAGTATGGTGGTGTTAACAATACAGTTCACCATTCACATTGAGCTATGGATGAGTCACAAGTAAAAGCTCAGGACCATAAGGATCACAAGATTCGTCAAATAAGGCTCTGAAATACACACACCTTTGGGTTGCAACGCAGCAGCAAATCAAAACATTTTGTGTCATATTTAGGAAAGCATGTGAAGTATAAGATGTCCAATTTAAACTCTGTGAGAGACAGTGACATAAAAATCCGCCATATTAAAAAGAGTAAAGAATATCCAGATTATCACCCCTATGCTTCTTAAAAATGCCAGGTGAAAATTAATTGAGAGTAACAAGTCAGGCTCCCGAGTCCTATTCAAGATATGGCATATCCAGCAAAATACTAGCCCCATACTGGCACTCTGACTCGATGCCTGATCCAATGAAAAAAAGGGATCCAGCTACTTAGTCACCAACTGCTCTGGTCGACACCACAAGGTTTTTCTTGGAGACCTTCCAATGGCGCACCAACCAACCCTATCCTGTTTATCTTGAGGCCTGACCAACAAGAAACACAAATTCCTATAGAACTCATGTTTCAAGCAAGAAAATGACACACAAAAATGAAGAATGAATAGTCAAGTATTAAGCTAAAATGAATTGTGTCATTTACTAATTCATATACATATAATGACATTGAGTTGAAATATTTAAATCCCATAGTGCTAAATTAAGAAAAAAAGATTATTTTCCAATACTTGCAAACATTGTAATATACACAAATGTGACATTACTATTTAGTTGCATAAACTTTGTTTGCTTTAGAATAATTTAATAACATCTTTCTCCTTGTAACTAAAACCCCTGCATACTCTAAAAGAGCTCTTTATTTTAAAAGAATCATTATGCTAAACTCATCAATTCTAAAACATTTTTAGTTTTTAGTAAAGAAAACAATTGTAAACACAGAGCTTTTGTAAGGTAGATAGCTATTACAAAGTTCACTTAGAAAATCAATATAGCATTTTAGCTGGAATTTGCTCATTAAACACCCACAGCTCTAATGCAAATTATGATGGAATGAATAAAGCAAATACATATGCTTCTTTCTTTTTATTAAATGTAAAATCTACTGTTAATTGCATCTGGTATGTCATATAAACTTTTCTCCTTAACTATTAAATGGAAGCTTTTACAAAAGTCATTAGAGATTCTCTTTCTTTGACTTGTATAAATTTCAATATTTGTTCAGTAAAGGTTCACAGCAGTTAAATTACATTAACAAATATTATTAGCTACTATGTAAGCCAACTAAGTAAAATACTTATATTGCAGGTAAAACAAATCAATGGGTGTTTACAATAATATTTGGATATGTCCATTTTTAAACAAGCTTATCAAATATCATGTAATTCTTAGTCAAATGAGAGAGACTCAAAGTAGATTTTTTCTTCCCAAATACTCAAATTTGTTTAGTAAGCTAATTGTTTTCTAATATGGGCAAAAGTAAATATGAAGAAGATGAACCATACTGAGTATGAGTTTACTGAGTCAAAGCAGTGTACATATTTTCTTAGTTGAACCTGATTCTTTTGGCAAACCTATCTTCTACACTTTTTAAACTACCTTTAAAATACAGCAGTAGTGAGAAGGTGTGTTGGAAATCATTCTAGTTTAAACAGTGGTTCATGATTTTCCAAACAACAGAACTTTGGGGGAAGGGAGAGAAGCACGGTTCCCAGGAAAAAAGTCTGTTTGCTGATTTCCTAGAGGTCATCTGTGTAAATACAAAAACTGAATAGGAGAGGCAAGAAAGGAGAAATTGTTAGGACTTAAAACATCTATGGCAGCAGCAATCACTTCACATTACTGGTTAAAAAAACGTGAAATTCAGAATACAGGCGAGACCTTATAAGAAAAAAAGATGAAATCGCTACCCACACCGATATCTCAGAAGATACAATAAATATTACAACAATGTAACAATTGGCTTTCAAGATAAGTTAGTTTTACAGAAATAATAACAGTATTTTGGACTTTGCAAGGTGTTTGACATTAACAGATGTGATGAAATACTGCTTTTAGCTTTAGACTATGAAAAAAAAGTCATCCAAGAAATAGTACAATTAAAATTTTGCTAATTGTTTTTGTAACAAGCACTAGTTATAGTGATCAATTACTTCCAAGAAAAAGACATGCTGATAAAGTTTTTCTGTTCATAACAATGTGTTGTTGCAGAAGGTCAGGGTTTTGCAGTTTAAGATTTAGCATTCAAGATCAGTGGTTGCTGAACAATAAGTGACTTAGGATTTTCTTTGGCATTGATTCTTGTACATTCAAGGTAATTTCACCAGTTACTCACATCATTACAGCAACAAGAACTACAAATGAGATGATATGTTTTTACAAAAAAGGCTCTGAGCATCTTAAATACTCAAGAACTGACTGAAATAATAATAACTAATGACAAAAAAAATTTTGATGCATGATTCAACTTTTGTTTCATACAGGTATACAGCTCTAATACAGGAGTAAATGTTGAACTCATGAGGAAAATGAAACAAAGAATATTTTCTGTTTTCTGCCTTTTGGAGATGTATATCAGTCTGAAGGAAAAGTAGAAACATGAAAGAACTTGCTTGGCCAGGTCATACTTAGAATTCAAGATTCCTGTAATGAGCTGCTTGTTTATCCTGCTCAGTTGCTTCCATGAAAACAATGTCAGATGAAATTTCTCCTACAGAGAGGTTTAATTGAAGCTTTTTAGGGATTTTTTGTTGTGTTTTCACTTTGGATTTCTGAGCGGCAGCTATTCGAAGATGAGGAATTAGGGATGTGTACTGAGAAAAGAGGTGCAATGACTACCTGCCTTTTCATTTTCATTAGCCCCCCCATGCCTGTCCACCATTGCTGGGTCTCTGTCTGTCTAATCACGGGAGGACTTGGAGATGATTCTTGCCATTTCCAGATGGGCCACTATTATTAAATTTTATTTACCCATATGGATATATGCTTGTTCTCCTTACAGAAATACAAACATGTAAGTATTTGTTATCCAGCCATTTTAGAAATCAAAATCCTTTGAGATGTCTTTCTACTAGATTTAATGACTGTACTCACAATTCTTAAATAAGAAGTCAATCTTATCATAGCCAAATAAACAAAAAAACAGATTTACTGCATTACTATGAAAGCCTTAAAATGTGTCATTAATTGGTCTCTGCACATACATGTTACAAAATGCAGATAATCCCTAGAAATGTTCAAAGCCTAAGGCCCTTACACAGTTCTCATTCAGGTTAATGGCAAACTACCATGAGCTCCAGGGCTGACTGTCAACTTAAAAATAGTGCTGAAATGTTCTATTACGAAACAGACAACTTAAGTTCCTAGCTCTTTTTTTGAAAGCTACCATTCATTTACTTTCAGTTATGACCTATAACTGAAAAATAAAAGCAAAATAGTGATAAGAAGATCATAGGAAAACTACTTAAGAGTTTTCACCGGTCTATACAGGGAATTATAGACTATAAGTCATTTACACCTAAATGTGACTTTATAGATAAAGCAATCTGAACAAACACTGATAGAACACAGTGACTTCTTTATTGCTTTGTGCTTGTTGTATGTATTTAGTGCATGGCATTCATCTGCTCCTACATTTCCAATGCTATAAACAGTGTTCTTAATAAAAGGCTAAAGTTGCTTAGTGGCAGTTCTGCATAGGGTTTTCTTTGTGTACTCAGATCCCAGTTCAATTAAAAAAAAATAAAGTGGGAAAGAATAGGAGAGAGTACTATACACAGACCCCAAGGCAGTTCTTGTGAAAGCCAATCCCTGTACAATACTTAAGCCTCTGTTTCTAACACACGAAACACAGCTGACTTCAAAATTCAAACCATAATGCTGTTAAACTTTTTTCAGTGAATAATTGCTGATGCCTGAATATTTACTTTAGGGGGAAAAATATAAATGTTGCATTAAAGTTTGCAAGTTATAATTTGACATGTAAAAGAAAAGTTTTTGTAATACCCCAAGAAGTAGATTATTTGCAGACCTTTTTATTCCTGAATAAACCCCAATTATTTATATTCGTCTAGCACTGCAGTGGGGAAGAGAGAAGGGCCAGGCTAATCATACAAACATGCAGAAGATACTGGCTTGCTTTTTACATACAAGCTCCACCCATAAACAGCTTAGTAATTTACATTTTAACCTATGCCAGCTCATCGTATATTGTATTTCAAAGAGCTGCACACAACTTTTTGACAATCAACAATTCTGACAATCTAAAGGTAAAATTATATTGTTTCAAATTAAGCTGTTAAAAATTAAGCCAAAATGTTCTCAGTCTCAATACCCCCACCTTCGGGGTTTTTTTCTGTCCTTTAGATAGATTGGCTACCTTCCCATACAGAGGATTCAGATCCTACAGCTATTTTCAAAATGCTGTTATTTACCAGGAAATATTTTGAAAAAATATTCAGAAAATAGTTTTGCATAATGAAGCATTAATAGGACAAAATCCCTAAGAACTATATAGCCTATATATACAAATGAATTATGCACAGAAAACTGAATTAGGGAAGTATATGCATTACCTACTTAAACTGTAAAATATCATTCATATTTAGGTTTATAAACACAAGGGTTGGGAACTATTGAGTTCTTTTGGCTAAAGCCCAATATTGGCCTTATTTCAGTTTAATTGGAAGAGGATCTTGAATTCATCTTCTCCATGAGATATCAGGAACCTGGATTTCTGTTTGTACCAAAGGTTAATAAGAAATGTGTCTGCAAAAGTCAAACAGCATTAAATACCAAAAACTGATTATTATTCTGCAGGAGTTGTTCTGTCATTCATAATCTCTCCATGCTCCAACCTTCCACAGCTAATCTTTAATGGATGACATGCAAGAAAGAAAAATAACATCTAAAAAGGGACTCTGAAGTGAGCTTTAAAGAAATGGAAAATACTTTTCTTCTGTGCTGGAAGTTATTGCCACCCAAAGTTTATTACTGGCAAGATTACTTATTTCCTCTTACTTTATAGGATATTAAATCAAACTAACTCTAACCTAATAGCCACTTGGATATTTGTTTTCACTTTTGCTATTAAAACTATTGCATGTGCATACAGTAATTATTTTTCAAGTTCATTTTGGAAACTTCAAATAATGTTCATGAACATTTCCATACCATATTCATGAATTCCAAAGCACCACAAATGTTAGTTCTCAACATTTTTGTAAAAACAGACCTGAAAAAGGGACTTCATTGTAGGTGCATTGCCGTAGTTTCCAAGAGACTGAAAGCTGTATAACATATACAGTAATATTAAAAGTACAGCTTTCCCCTTTTTCCACACTCTATTTCCTATCATTACCCTGGTCTTTCAGAGAGCATCTGCAGAATGCTCATACAGTTGTCAGGCATTAAAGGTGGTGTGCAGCACCTAACAGACCTAGCAGGGCTGGACTCAATCAGCTCACCGATTTAAAAAAACTATTAACTTTTAGTAAAATTACTGTTAGATATTAGCAAAAAACTGTGATAGCNCCCACAGAATAGCCCTTGCCACAGAAAGATTTAATGAGAAATATTTTTCATTATATTTTCCTTCAGAATTATTCTTAGTCCCAATATATAGCACTGTGATAGCAACAGAAGTATTCCAAGACCCAAGGCTCTGATGTCAACTATGGTATATCTTGTTGCAGTAATGGTGGGAGTTACTGTGAGANCAACTATGGTATATCTTGTTGCAGTAATGGTGGGAGTTACTGTGAGAAGACCGGGGCTTCGATATTTTTTCTAGTTTAGAGAGGTTACCACTATGGTCTACAATTCTCACACTCAACCAGCTCTTTTCCAGTAGAAGTTCCTATATATCCCCTGTATAATTCTTTTGTTAGGCAAAAATGAAGTCACTTACTATGTCCATCCAAAACGAGATCTGTTCTTTCGGCTAGTTCTTTTGAAGACTTACGTCTTTGCAACGCCTCCATCCTTATCTTCCAGTCTGTCCTCAGATGTATGGTCCTTCTCCCTTTCCCCTCCCACAGAGCGCACCCGTTCCTCTTCTGTTCAACATATGAAAGTTCTGCAGTCCTAGATTTCAAGATTTGTCTGTTCTTCATGCCCAGTTCACATGTTGTGTTTACCTTTTTCCTTACACTATCCTAGTCTCAGTTCTTTCATGATGTGCTCTTCCCTCAGTTTTCCCAATGTTGCCTCCACCTCTGTTCTTCTTCTCTTCATGATGGGGAGTGAAACTCATGGTACCTTCTGACGTTGGCTTATAATGACAGGAAATCCAACAGAAGAATAATGAAGAAACAGCAGGAACCCATGGCAACTATGACCGCCAGAAACAATAGTCTCTAATGCTTAAAAGCCTGCAACCAAAACTGAGAATTCCCTGATTTTCCTTAGCCATAGCTACCTGACACAGACATAGGGACCCAAGGAAGTTCTAAAATCCATTAAAAAATTTAAAAATAAACACCTTCCGAAAATAAGTTATTTACTGCACACAATATTAAACAGTCTCTCCCACCATGCGTATCTTCTACCTTAACTCCACTTTTTCTTATTCTCTCATGAAGCATTTCACCAATTTACAATTTTCCTCTTCACTTCTTGATCTGAACAAAGGAAAATTTGTAAAGCAACAAGCTTTGGGCTATTTGTTTCTGAAGACTGTTGTAGCTTCATTATAAAATGGCCTTTGTCTTCAGCTTTTCTGTTCTTTCCACGGGACTTGTTTAGGTAAAACCCATCAATTAGAGGGTTACATTTTAAAACTGAATTGTAGTATTCCTCAAAGTAGTTAACATTTCTGATGTTTTTTACACTATAATTTTGTGGAGTCATTTTCTTATCATAAAGTCAGCACTAAGTAATAATAAAAATGCAAACACCCATATTTACAAGCTTCAGTCTACCATGTGTTATACACTGCAGTAATTAAACATTAACTAGCAACACGAAATCACAGCAGCATGTGTTCTCCTTTCCTCAAAGGACTTAACACAAGGGGAAAAAGTTTTTCCTTAAACACACTGAGTCTTCTTTATTAGGTTCTGCTTGTCCATTAGAACTCTCTCCAAGGCTTCAGAGACACAGAGACCTCAAAAAATTTGGTTCGCATCATTCCAAAGTTCAAAACATTTATCCAAACTTAGTAACATTCTTAGAACTGTAAGACAGTAAGCAAAAAATTGAAATATTAACGATGCTTCCTTTTTGCAAACAGCTTAAGTAGTAAGGAGTCTCTTGCCCCCTCTCTCTGCATTTAGAGGATTTCATATTTCCTGAACTTGTAAAAGGAGAAAAAAAGGTATTTTTTTAAAGGTCATCGTTATTACACGTTGTAGCTCTCATCAAAAATTGGCTTAATCTTCCTTTTAAAATGGAATAATGATGTTAATTATTATAACCATATTCATGACATACTGTTTTGAAGAGAATATTATGCATAGGACATAATTAGAAAGTTTAAACAGTAATGTAGGAAAAAAAAATGCTAACATATATTTCAACTGTATCCATAAAAATGAAACTAAACATGTTTTTGACACACCTTTTGACACACATTTCTTTCCAGGTTTTAACGAGCAATGAACACTTATATCAAAGAGACTATTTTTCTATTATAGGTACAGAGGTAAAACACTGTGCAAATATCCAGGAACAAACACAAAACTTGGGATTCAACCCAAACAATTTGCATTAGCTTTCAGCTGCTGGATATAACTATGATACGCAGCGTGGATTTTTTTTTTCTTCTGAAAATAAACCAAGCAGTTTATGAAAAATGAAATAAGAATAAAATTATGCCTATATTTCCATTTGTTTCCTAATATGTAGATTAGATTTGCTTTTCCCTTCCTCGACCACAGAAAACTCAGGAACTCTCTCTTCCTTCTATAATATACACAGAATACTGTATTCTCAGGAGTTTGACATTAAATGGAAAGTCAGCCATCTGTTTTTTCAGCTGGAGAGTTTATTTCCTGCTCCATTTTCCTGAAGACAGTTACACCTCCCATCAGCACCAATAGTTTGGGGACAGGTATTAATACTATTAATAATATATGAAACGTGCGTGGTCTATGAGGACACAATTTTACCTAGCTTACACTTCGTTTATGAAGAAATGATATGATGAATTTATAAAAGCAGTCCCATTAATTTCTTTGAAACACTTGGTGAAAAACCTCAGAGTATTTTTCATCCACTCGATACACTGTACACACAGTCACTTTTCAATAATAAAAATACTCAGCTTCATTACTTTAGAAATTTCCAAGACCATAGAATACAAAACTGTCTCCATTCTTGCACGTCTACTCAAAGAACAATTAACAACAAATAAAACTGTGCACTCACTTTCAACTACAAACTTAAAAACCTTTCATTTTGGGAATTTGTATAAAGTTCATTCACTGGAGACATACCGTCATCAGACAAAAATTCATTAACTAC
Organism: Himantopus leucocephalus; assembly: GCA_003993805.1. NCBI lineage: Eukaryota > Metazoa > Chordata > Aves > Charadriiformes > Recurvirostridae > Himantopus > Himantopus leucocephalus. Next base: position 40,058,427 of record RSEF01000005.1, on the reverse strand, counting down.
CAAAAGAACAGATTTTTCAAGAAAGTGCAGGTGTCTAGTTGAGGTGAATGTGCGACTATCTCCATACACGGGGAGGGGGTAGTATTGCTCTGAACGAGCTAAAACAATAAGTGGTATTTGAACTGCTGGTTGAAAGGTAGAGGCACCGGTAATCATTATTTCCCCTTGTTTGTTCAGGACCTTCCAACAAAACAAACAACCTTTTTGTGATTGGATTGACATGGTGTTAACAATGCATTTAATGCCCAAATCAGTATGAATACAGGTAAAGCTCCTGCTAATACCAGTACCAGGATGTTAAAGCCACCTATTTTCTAAGCAACTCTAAACAGCCACACATAAAAAAAAAAAGCCAAATCTTCCCTCCTTTAGCAAATAAAGCTAACATTCACCAGGCCACGTCATATAGCAACCGCGGGTACTGTATGAGCCATAGAGCCATCTGTTAAACGCTTGCCTACGGTACCTGCAATCTTTTCTGCAATCTTAGCTTCTGTAGCTCTCTCTTGCAGTTCTAAGTCCAGTTTTATTGTCTTCAGCTCCTTGTCCTTTTCAGACAGCTTATCTTGAAGCTGAATGGAACAAATGGACAGTGAGATTCTTATCTAGCTGAAACAGTCAACCAGCTCTTTTAACCACAACAAAATTTTAAATAAGAGTTTCTTACCCCCAAAACACAAGCAATAAGCAATACAAGAGAAGTTCAATTAATTATATTTATTTATTTAAAGGACAAATATTAAAAATATCTTTTTTTATCATCTGCCCTATCTTGGTCTGCGAGATAAGCAGCAATGTGTGCACCATTATTTTTATTTGGCATTCTCTTCTTCAGGTATCACCAGCTGTGGTCCTTCTTGCTAAAGAAGTTCAGAGTTACATGGAATATAACACGTGGTGTGCCTGCATGAATAGTCTGTTTCCCACCAAGAGTACTGACACCATAGCCTGAAGAGGCCGTGGTGTAAATGCATGATTTTTCATGTGCATCGCCAGACAGAAAACTGGTATTCTTTCACGTGTTGAGGCCTTTCTTTTAACTGGGAATTCACTAAATCTGTTCTTGGACAGATACCTGAACTTGCCATTGAATATTCAATGACACTTCATGGAAAGACTATAGACTTTTCTGTTGTTTAGGTGCACGCAGCCACTACTAATGTGAGAAACAATGCAGTGTGCAAGTAGGATGGAATTTTCTTCCCCTCAACAAAGAGGAGGTATCAGGGCACATTCGGTAACTGGACCACACATACAGAAGCATGAGCTCCAGATTCTGTTTGTGAAATCCCAGCCTTGGTTTTGGTGCTCCTTGGTTTTCATCCATGATGCAAGAACCTATGTCACTGATTAAAAAGGTCAAAGGGTAGGATGAAAGATTTTTTTAATTCTGGAGAAGCAGTTGTTAAGCAGATACTAAGAATACAAAATGACAAGAAAGCTATTGATTGGTGCACTAAAATAAATAACAAAACTAAATTAGAAACAGTTTAAAATGTATGTTTTGTAAGACAACCATAAAAGAGCAAATACTGTGATCTGAATATCTCAATTGTACCTTTTTATTTTTGGCCCTCAGTGTGTCCAATTCTTTTAAAAGGAATGAAGTTTCTGTTTTTCCACCTAAATGGGCAGCATCCTTCCATGAGGATATAAATTCAGGGAGCATCCTGTTAGCCTTTCTTGCTACAGTGCTGTGTTTAGGAGGGAAAAAAAGAGAAAGAAAAATAATGCAAAACCAGTTCCTCCCTCCCCACCCCCGAAATAAAATACACAGACATAAATTATCAAAAATTGTTAACCATTGCAAATGTATTAAATAGCCAGTAAAAGGGATGTCCTTCTATCACTCGTTAAATCAGTAATTCTGAAAAAAATCCATAAATCTGGAATAGTAAATAAATACACTACAGTGCTAAGGCATAAACCAGACGAGTATAAATTGCTATGAAGCCTATAAACAGAAAATGCCTAAGGGAAGCTAATATTAAAAACCTGTGCTTAACACAAAGCAACAAAGTAATGAAACATTTGGGGACCAAATTGATGCGCATGTTAAAAGAAACCAAATTCTTTGGCTGGATGGACATTTCCACATGAAGTGAAATGAGAATACCCAGAAGACAAGATCTAGGAGTTCATCTTGAAGAAATCTGTAAAACGATGGTGTTATTCTAAATATTATAACTGACAACAGGAATTCCATACTGTATACCACTCATAGAGTTTTAAGATAACTTATTTAGCCATAGACAGGGAAAAATAAGACAAGATTCCATGGCCACAAAAATTCTGTCTCAAGGTAAGACTTTCATAAAACTCCTTGGCTATACCATGATACTCACAGACAACTCAGATCTCATTTGTAAGATGGCAGCAAAATCAGTAGATGAATAGATTAGAAGGGGGATTAGCAAATATTTTTAACATTTACTTCCCTTAAGCATTTTTTATGTATAGGCTTCATAGGCAATGAGTCATAAGAAGTAGCCACAGAAAAGCTACACCTGCTTAACTCCTATTTCTACTGTATACATTATTTCATTACGTGTAATTCTTATCCTAGAAAGAAAAGGAAAGCTATCTGTTGCTCTAAAGAGTCATTCCCTTGGGTAGACAGTTGTTTGTATTCAGCCACCCCTTTCTTCACCTGCTTCCATTGGATTTATTTTCTGTAAGAAGGAAGTTAAGATCTGTACTCTGCAGGCAAACTATGGTGCAACCTAAAGCACATCAACCACAGACAGCAGGGAGATTCACAACAAAAAAGTACTTAGTGTATTGCACTATATATGGGGTGGAAGAGTGCTTAAACTGCTTGTCTTCACTTTCAAGATCCTTCAAAGCCTATTTCATCTTTGCTCTGTCTAGCAAATTTCATTTACTATTGTTTTGGACTGCAAGTAATAGATGCCTCTATTGCCCAGACATTACAAACCTCAAGCTTTTTTTTGTGCATTTTCCATGTTCAGGAGAGGCTGCCCATGAACAGGTTTGAATATACTTCATCATCACCTTTTAATCCCTCATGTTTTCTTCCTGATGTCTAAAAGAAAACTTCACAAGTCAAATTGATGGTACACTAAGACCATCCTCTACAATACTCAACATTTCCTTGGTCGTTCTATATCAAGATAGTTTCTCATCTCACACTCTAATTGCAACCTATTTGGGGAAGGACAGATTTTGTGCAGCTTTTATAGTATCTAAACCAATGAGTTTTTGGCCTAGAGCTTTAGGATCCTGCATGCAATACATTTGCAGATGAGACGGTTCAACATGCTGACTGCTGTGGGAGGTTAATCTCAGTGTTCAAGACCAGCCTGATTGCCAGTGTGAGTGGCACTGGTGAACAGTAGCAGCAACAATCTGTGACTGACTCTGTGCTGGGCTGTACTTAAGCACTCAGCATTATATTTGGCTTTTAGTGCAGGATGCATTGCCCTAACAGCATATTTCAGGCCCTAATGCAAAAAAAAA
>RSEF01000005.1:40039716-40054847 GCA_003993805.1 Himantopus leucocephalus | reverse complement strand
ACTACTTCCTCCTCAAAAATACTAAAAAACTGTCTATACAGTTGCAATCATCTACAAAATAGCCTGAAAATACACATCAATCAGTATCAAGGTATCACGCTGCATATAAGACACAAAAGCACAGATTCCAAGTCAAAAATACTGAAGACTGTCTCTGAAATCTGTTGCAATAGAGTCCTCTTCTCTTGAAGAAGGAATGGCACAGCCAATGGCACAGGAAACACCCCGAGGGGACAGAGAGATGACTTCTGGATTGGCTGGAGTCAGTTTAACAAGTTTCCATACAAAGCTATGTGATACTACCTTGAGGAAAAAGTTATTGCACCTGCTGCTCATCTCTATTCTCCTTATCTACTTCAGCACAAATCCACCTGAATCCACTCTCACCATTCCTCTAAACTATAACCACTGATTTTTGTACTAGAGGAACAACAGCCAACAGTGTATCACAATCTTTGTTTCTGAGCAGTAATAAAGATGGGGGGGGGACCATAATTTGATAAAAAATTCGTTAACAAATATAACCTAACACTACTTTCAGTACTGTGATTGAAATGTGTGCCTTGGATCATTTCACAGCTAATGCACAAACACAGCCCACAGCCACCTGGATTCTTTGAGCAAATGCACACTGTTGTTCACTGGCTCGAAATCCTGCAGGTTTTTGAGCAGAGATTTCCTTTTAAATGCTGCTATATTTTAAAACTGGATTCAACCTCTTGCTCCTCCTTACAGTACGTAGCAAGGATCTCTAAAAAAACACATTAAAAAATTCACTATGTATACTCTAAGAACCTGNTAGCAAGGATCTCTAAAAAAACACATTCAAAAATTCACTATGTATACTCTAAGAACCTGCCCCAACTTGGGAGTGGCAACACATAAGGGCAAAATTAGGAATCGTCTCCAGTTAGTACTATCTGAAAGTTAAGCTAGTCTTAATTTTAATACTTGCAAAGCTTTTTCTTTGGAAGCATACGCTTGGTTGAAATGTGTTTCCCAACTGAGTTATATTTTAAAGAACTGCCTATCAAACATCATCCTGTCCAGTTCTCCCATTTCAGATGCAGTGATCTATATATATACAGTTGCAAATTACACTCACACACTGAAGGGGAAGTGCAAGGCTTCACTTGCCATAACAACTTTTCTTCCCCTTCTTCTCTAGGGCATCAACATTTTCTATAAGCCATACATATTTGAAGTGCCTCAGGTGAAGTGCGTTGCATTCTGTGAAAGAATTCAGGCACAACATATCTGTTGCAAAAACCAGTGACTGTACTGCCATGAACCTTTGTTCCTTGTTTAGCATTACTGCACTCTCCTTTGGCCCACACTGTATGAAAGTTGGAGAAGAAAACCCTTCTCACTCCTGAACGCTAAGAAGATTAGATGACATTAGCTACCACAGTTACATTGGAACAAATCAAAAAAGGGATTCTACCCCCTTAGCATGAGAGTAATCAACTGAATAAGTTTTTCCCCTTTTCACAGTTCCTGGTTTTTGAATTTGCTGCTTTTAGTGCCAGGACTTTAAAAAAAGTTCACAGGGTTGTTGCAGTTGGAAGGGACCACTGGAGATCATCTAGTCCAGCCCCCTGGCTCAAGCAGGGTCACCTAGAGCAAGTTTTCCCAGGACTATGTCCAGATGGGTTTTGAATAGCTCCACAAGCAGAGACTCAACAACTAGCTCTCTAGGCAGCCTGTGCCAGTGTTTGATCACCCTCATCGTAAAAAATTGTTTCTTTGTATTCAGAGAGAATTTCATGTGTTTTGATTCGTGGTCATTGATTCCTGTCCTGTCAATGAGAACTACCAAGAAGAGTCTGACTGCTCCTTCATTCCCTTCCATCAGGTATTACTCATATTGATAAGATCGACTCCCCCAAGCCTTCCCTTCTCGAGGCTCAGTCTCAGCTCTCAGCCTCTTCTCATACATAAGATGCTCCAGTCCAGCTCTTTCTTGCACTAGGGAGCTCAAAACTGGACTTGACACTCTAGATGTGACCTCACCCGTGCTGAGCAGATAGGATGAATCACCCCTCTTGATCTGCTGGCAATGTTCTTCCTAATGCAGCTCGGGATGCTGTTGGCCATCCTTGCCATAAGGGTGCATTGCTGGCTTATGCTCAACTTGCTGTCAACCAGGATGCCCATCCCTTTCTGTACAGCTGCTTTCGAGCCAGTTGACACCCGGCATGTATGGTTACATGGGATTATTCCTGGCCAGGTTCAGGGCTTCACATTTCCCCCTGCTTCATGATGTTCCTCTCTGCCCAATTCTCCAGCCTGTCGAGGTCCCTCTGAATGGCAGCATAACCCTCTGGTGTATCAACTAATCCTCACAGTTTTGTATCATCAGCAAACTTCCTAAGGGTATACTCTGCTCCATCATCCAGATAATTAATGAAGACATTGAACAGGATTGGATCCATTTTTGACTCTGGGAGTACACCACTAGTGGCTTGCCTCCTACTGGACTCTGTGCAACTGATCACCACCATCAGGCCACAGGCATTCAGCCAGTTTGCTCCAGGTAGACGTTATAGCGGCCTTCCAGTATCTGAAGAGGGCCTATAAGAAAGCTGGAGAGAGAGTTTTTACAAGGGCATGTAGTGAAAGGAAGAGGGGTAATGACTTCAGACTGGAAGAGGGTAGATTTAGATTAGATATCAGGAAGAAATTTTTCACTATGAGGGTGGTGAGGCACTGGAACAGGTTTCCCAGAGAAGTTGTTGAGGCCCCATCCACGGAAGTGTTCAAGACCAGGTTGGATGGGGCTTTGAGCAACCCGGTCTAGTGGAAGATGTCCCTGCCCATGGCAGGGGCGGTGGAACTAGATGATCATAGAATGGTTTAGGTTGGAAGGGACCTTAAAAATCTTTAGGGTCCCTTCCAACCTAAACCATTCTACAATTCTATGACCTCATTGTTTACTTGTTTAACTCATACTTTGCTTCTCTATTAGGATGTTATGGGACACAGAGTCCAAAGCCTTACCAAAGTCAAGGAAAACAACATCCTGCTTGATCCATGCTTTATTTTCTACTTCTCAATCATTTGTGCCAGGAAGTTGTCATCAGTGTACTCCAGAAATCTCCTAGATCGCTTGTGCCCTGCTGCCGTCCTTCCAGCAGATTATCAGCATTGCTGTAGTCCCTCCCTCATGAGGACCAGGACCTGTGAACCTGAGGCTTCTTCCAGTTGTCTGAAGAAGGCCTCATCTACTTCACTCAATCCTCCTCCACGCCCTTCCCTCTTACTGGCAGAATCAAGGATAACACCACCTGGGTCCCCATGCCCTTGGCCATCACCCCCAAAGCCATATAGTCACACTTAATACTTCCCAGGTCACCCCAACAGTACCACTGGTGCCTACATGTAAGAGCAGCAGGGAGTAACAGAGGGTCAGATGAGCCTCAGCAGCCTCTCTGTAACAGCCTGAATATGAGCTCTCAACAAGCAGCAAAGCTCTCTAGATGACAGGTCAATTCCACGACGGTTTTTTTTTTTTTTTAAACAGAATGAAGTAAACATGTCTGCATGATGAGGTAAACATCTGCATTAGCAGCTGAACTTCAGGCTGAATTCTTAGGCCATGTCAAGATATAGATCTTTATGCATTCAACTGTAAGTTATAGCAGCTGGAAAAAAAAGAATGTAGAATGGGACTAGACCTGTGTTGGCATTTATTAATGCTAATGCTGCTTTGTTAAGCAACTTACATTTGCAGCACACCTTTTCATCCAGACTGAATTCCCTCAAGCACATGGGTAAGACTAAGCAGCATCACAGCAAGCCTCCTAGTGTCATTCCAGGAAATGTTAGGCAAAACACAGAGGATCTGTTTTTTTCCCTGCTGGCTTTGTAAGAGAGAAGATGACGGCAGCCTCCTCCACTCAGAATTGGAAGCACTCTGCCCAGGGGCATTAAGATTAGAGGTTTTACTTGTTTAATAAAGTTGTAATGTATTTTTTTGGTCAACACGCTAAATCTGTCAGTAGAATGCTTTGGGGAAGACATTTTGAACACTGTCAGATCAATGGGTATAGTGATTTTTTATTTTTAAAACCACTTTATTCTTCATATAGCCCATGACCCGCACCCCAAGTTATTTAGGCCTTGGTACATGGTAGCTTTTCTTGCTGTTAAACTAAGTAGCAATGTTAATCAATGCACTTCTGTGCTTTTCCTCATGCCTCTTGCAAATTGTATTGTGCACTAATTACCAATGCTGCAGAAACACACTGGGGAGTAAGTAGCATTTGCAATAATCAGGCTGCACAAGGAACATCAGAGAAAGGGTAAAACAGCCTTGCAAGCTTTGGAAAAAATGCTGTAGTATTCATTAAGTGGTATCCACCATTGATTATGGTTCTTGAGTATACTAAACAACTTATTTTCCATATAAAATAGAAAAAGTTCAGTAGCCCAGATTAATATTTCACTATAGGGAGAAGCTGAACAGCTGATCTTCTGTATGTATTTATCTTGAATGAATAGCTTGTTCACATTGAGGGAAAGAAAAGCAAATGTTAGGAAGAAGGAATATAAAGACACTAGAATTAAAGCTGGGAATTGATTGTGAGGGACGTAAGGGAAAGATAATGCTGTCATGGCTTGAAATAGTAAAGGCAGAACAGAATTCAATGTTGTTAAGCTGGGAGTGGTTAAAAAGTCAAGTAAAAACATTGAACCTAACACAATTTGCAGGCAGTCACTATTTCTCATAGCTTCCTCTTAGAAGTGAGGGATTGGCACCGAGATCAGGGGAAGCACAGCATTAGAGAATCCCGTACCGACACTGATAATACGGGAATAAGTGTTGAAGATGTAAGTGCACAGAAGGTGCAGATTCAACTGGAAGGATAAAAAGGCAGTAGCTTCCGTTGTTATACCATTCAGCATATTCAGCAGTCCCGTCATCCAGCAGAAGCTGGGTGGGCAACTCTCTCCCCCCATTTGTACTCTTGCAGCACCCCACTAGCCAAATTGTGCCCATCAGCTCAGGTTTGCAGGGAATCTCTGCGAAATAACAATAAAGGAAAACAAACAAAAACCAACGGAACATGCACACAGCACCACAAAATACACCGGTGGCTACAGATCTGCCAGCAGATGAGTATAGCGACATTGGAAGCCCTTGGTGCTCCAAACCAGCTTCAAGTGTAATAGTACTTACCGCTTGCTACCTATAGCTTCCTAGTATTTGTTTTAAGCTGGTCTGTAGCACAGACAAAGCACGTTCTCATCTGTCTGCATAAGACTGCATGAATGAACGCCTGGAGGGATGGCAGTAAGAGGCAGCATAGGAAAAAGAGCAAAATCAGGAAGGAAGAGAACGAGCCATACAGACTCTGAGAGTGTCAGCAAAGCTGACTGCAAACTCAGTAGCTTAGTCTTCCTACGTGACAGTGTCAGATTAAAAAAATTTGGAAAAAATGCAGAATGAAACAGTGTGCTACATTTGAGGAACTAACTGCAGCCTCAGTCACTAAAAGCCCCCAAAATTCAGTGACTGACAAACTCTAATTTATTGTTAATCATGTATTTTTTTCTTCTCAGTCTAAACAACAGCGCAGCTTCAATTTCTATGGGGTTTTTTTGGTGTGTTTGCACAATACCAAAAACTTTGAATTTCAAACACCAAGAGGAAATATTCACTATCCAACAAAACCATCAAAGTAAAGAGCCACCCTGCCTCTATACCAAACTAATCTAGTCCCACTGGAATAAAGGGACACACTTACTACAGTTTAAAAATACTTTCTCTTGCCCCTGCCTGCAAACCACACACCTACCTCAGCTTGCTGCAATAACTGTCAAGTGTGTAAGAGCATTCCTTGAGAAGTTCACTTGCTTTTTATTTTCACTAGACTAACTGCTATTCTTTATTATTGACTTTCAAATTATCTAGAATTTTTGTACGTTAATAATATTACAAACATTTCTGAAAAGATAATTTCTGGGGATGTGTGTACGACAATGCACACACACCTGCAAGTGTTCTAACAAGCTGTTAGGACAAGACTGTTGCTGCATTAATAAAAAGCAATTTTAATAGCTTCATGTGAAAAATGGATTATGGAATTGTCTTAAGTTCATAACATCTAATGCCACTGGACTTGAATTGTTAGATATATGTAATAAATAAATAGAAATTAAATATTTAAGTCTAATGGAAAACTTGAACGTGACAGCCAATAACTTGTCAAGCTATGCAAATGAAATTAGTACTATAGCTGAATATTCCTTCATGAGCTGAAAATGATGAGTCAGCCTTTTTGTCAAAGACAAACATTCATTCACTCAGCTGTATAACTACTCCCAAACAGAATGACTGTGAAAGACTCAGACCGCTCAACAGTTCACCCCTTACTGAATGATTAAAAGGCATAAATCCTGAAAATGACTGGGAAACCAAAATTAAAGGATTTTATAGGCATAAATATGCAAAGAAAGAAAATGAGGCTGGTGGAATAAATCTGATCCTATTGCCTGGCATGTGGAAAGAAAAGAGCTGGTTTAGGTTTTATGCAATTTCAGAATGCCTGTTATTTCCTTTTTCATTCGTATTTGAGTTGACATAGATGCAACGTATATGATTTACATGCATATCTTAAAGGGTGTTCATTATTTTTGACTTTTTCCTCACTATTTTATCTTTCCCACAATCCGCAAACATGTTTTCACAGTTAATCCCAAGAAAAGATGCTGTACTTAATTTTCAAGAAGAAAGTAATTCCTGTTCTGGAAAGCAATTACAAAAGCTTGGTACAAAAGTACAAGGTCAATATACATTTTCTCCAAAACAAACAAACAAGCAAAAGTGCAGCTTTGCTCATCTTTGGACTTTACTACAGATCTACTTACGTTAGCAATTATTTAGGCCCCTTCAGTGCACTGTAGTATACTGCGAACCAATAAGCTGCAACTAACAGCAAACGGTTGTCCCTTCACGACACACTTCTAACGTTTACGGAAAACTGGGCAAACTTTAAGATGATTATTCAGTAGGACTCCAAGATCTCAGCAAATCACTTCTGTAGCACAGCAGAATGGCAGTCACAGGAACCTGATAACAAGTGAAGACTGAGCTCAGAGTAGTTTTTGTAATACAAAGCTAATTCCTTTTATTTCTCAGCACTCTGCCCAGCCAAAATATCGCATATAAGCAGCCAAGCCCTTGGCAGTAACAAAGAGGAAATTACCACGTAGATGCATTGTATACTCAGTGCCCCAATGATACATAACTGTGGGCCCTGCTGAGAGCACCATGGGTCAACTCAGAAGAGTAAGGACTATCAACTTATTTTTAAGTAACTCTTACTCAGAAGGTCCTGGATTTTACACTGAGATTGGATACCTGCACTTATTTTAGGAAAAAAAATGACAGAGGTTCACTGAAATAAGCCTTGAAAACAATGTTTTCCAGAAACTCTCACAGACATTTAAGGGATGCATAAGCACTGTGATAGTCATTTTAATGCCATCAAGATTGAAGCAGTAATGAAGTAACTGGATCAAGGTCATTGAGCAAGCCATGGCAGAAGTAAAATTGCAGAAGTCCAAGGCGCTGTATCCATGCTGTATCTTGGAGCCTGTGCTACCTCACTGGTGCCCCTTCCTGCTCCTGTCTCCTCCTCAGAGACCACAAATTCTTCTCTCTTCTGTCAGGGAGGCTTTAGCAACTCATTTCAATTGGACTTCAAGAAAAAAAACCCACATCTTTACTTATGAATGATAAAGTAACATCCACACAAATAAAAAATTAAGAGAAATTTCAAATAACTAGATTGGCATCTTTCCACATTCTTTTATGATAATTTTCATTCACACAAGAGACTACAGTATTTCTGTATTTGAAGACAGATGTGCAGTGTACAGTATATTCAATTCAAGCTTCCTGTAATTTTAACAGCAAGCAGAAGAAATGAAATAATTTTTTTTTTTTTTGTTTACTATCATTCTAATACAGAAAACTTCTGAACAGTTAAAACTGTTTTAGAAGTCAGTCAGGTTAACAGACCAGGATAAATCAAGTTAATTTAAGTTGTCCAAAATAATGATCAAAGAGAACAATGTATTCTTACTGGAACTTTATTGAGAAAGTTCTCTGCAAATGAAGTAAGCATAACCTAAGTTACATTATATACATTAATGTCTTAGTTTGCTCTATATCCCATGACACATACGCACACACGCACACAAAAAGAAGAGGCTTGAAAATATTTTGTCTGCTAAAATACAGACAAATCTCAGAAGTTTAATGGTTCATTTTTTTTACTCCTTAAAGGAATCTAAAGAGAACAGTGAGTTCATTCTGTGTTAGCAATTTAAGCGGGGGGACATCTGTGTTACTTTGAATGCTTCTTTATTCACCTGTACTTGTGTGGAACCCTGGCAACACCCTTCATAAAGAAATAAATTGAGAGGGAGATTAAGAACAGTTGGAGCTATTCTGGCAAAGGCAATTTTTTAGAATTCTCCCAGGATTCTGGTTATTTTAGTAATGATGTTTCCCTCGCCTGCCTCTAAGTCTTTTGCCCTCCTATTTAGCATCTAAACAGCAATTGTGTACAAACTGGTGAATATTTAAAATAGAAAAATGTTTCTAAGTCTTTAAAATATGCGGCCAATCATTATTTTGGTATTCACTGCAGTTAATCATGATGCATTTATTAATGTGTAAATATCAGACATTTCCTTTGGCATTCCACTCTTCGTTTGCAATTCATTAACATATTGTTATTTTAAAATATTAGTCTCTGAGAAGACACCAGATTTTCATTGGATTGGTCTCTCACACTTGAAAAAGCATTTTTATATTCCGAGTGCATCAAAACAGCAGAATCTCTAGGCAGATACTAAGTGGGATTCACTGAAACACAATGTTAGTTCTAATGGATGGATGATTGTGTTTGGTCTTTTGAAACTTTGAAGTATAGGTAAGTCTTGATCACACAAATTAATAAATCCTAAAGCTGGAGTTAACAATAACCATTACACCCAAATTCTGCAGCTTAGCCCAGCCAATTTTTCAAAAGGTCAGGTTGTGAACTGGAGAAGATCAGGGAGGTCCACCGCATAGCTTTGTTGCCAGGCATCTCTCGTCTGGATTGTTGCAGGCATTTATTAGTATTCGTCAGCAGACTCAACAAAGCAAACAAGAAATTCAAGCACGAATAATAAAATGAAATGCTGCTATATAACCCTTTGTCATTCAGCAAATATGGGACTTTTTAGCTACATTGTTCCTAAACCTGGGTTACTACTTTAATTTTTCTCCACAGTGCTGACTGAATGAGTATGCATGTGTGTTAAATGCAGAGCTCCCTTAACAACTGCAGGACTGCCATTTAATCTGTTGGTAGATGGACCATTTCCTGTGGGAACTCTAGCTATGATTTCCAGATCCACCAAATAAATCTCAGATTAAGATTCCAAATGAAACCTGCCTTTGGCAGATAAAAAATGTCAAGATGGATATAAACAGTAAAATTATAAATTATCTAGGTGTTGCACGATGACTTGATGTGCGTTTTTTGTTTACACTTTCCCCGATATCACAACTATACAAGGCATTCATCAAATGTCACACTTTCATAATATTGGAGGCATCATTAAAACTGTTTGGCTAAGGACCTTGAAGTGTTTAAGCAGTAGCTCAAAAGTATATTTGTGCAAAGTAGAAGAATAAATTTACATATCAGCAGCAGCTCATAAGGGATGGGTAAATATTCTGTTTATCTCTCATTGTAATTCAGGTTAGTTTAAATACAGGGTTTCAGGATATCATTACAGCCTATATGGAGTTATTACATAATTTCCAAACATAGTGTCTGCTAGAGTTTTACTAAGCATGCTGTGTTTATGTTTTCTAAACCAGCTAAAAACAAAGTAAACCCTCCCATCCCATTTTTCTTTTGCTATTGTCATACCAGACAATTGCTTTTCACATATAACCCCTTCCATTATCTAAATCTTAATGATCCAGAACTCCCTTTTATCTAGGCAGGGTCATGTTTCCTGATGCCCATTAATTATAGTGAAAATTCTCTTATCCAAATGTACTCAAGCTCTCCTACTGCAAACAAACAACTAAGGCTTCGTTGAATTAAGAGTTCTAAACAAAATCCCAGGAAACTGCAGCTTTAGAAGTGGAGAAAATTATTGTAATTTTAAGTGTCTGACATAAAAGAAAGGTCACTCTGCATAAAGTGCCATTGAGACACCTTGCCCATGCACCCTTTTCTCCGAATAAATGGTCTACTAAAGATGCAGGTGAACTCTCAGATAAGAGTCTCCAGCGGACTCCCTGGGGAACCTTTTTTTAATAAATGTTTTTGGTTTTGTACGTCTTTGCGCTGAACTTAAGCTTCATTCTAGTTGTTATTAAAATAGAAGTGACGAAGGCTTCTAAAGAAGAAAATAACGAAATTCCTCTTGCACTTGTGCTAGATCTTCTGAAGCACTATGTAAAAATTACTGTGGTAATAAGTGCTGCTCCCCCTGAAGCACATTTCAAGACATTCTGAACTTAGCTGCACTCATACTTTAAACACTTAAGCAATTCAAAGTGCAATACTTCAAGGTGTGCATTCTCCCCATCTTTAGTGCTTGCAATAATCGGTGCAGATAAGGCACTACACATTTTCAGCGTACTGTAAAGGGTCTAACAAAATCATATTCACAACACTCCAATGAGTCAGGCAGATACTGGATACATAATTTGGCTTCTGATGAGGAGTCTTCGTGCATGCAGCCTGGCCAGAAATACACTGGATTTAACCATTCAAAATGTACAAGGAAAGAAATGGGATGGAAAAAGGAGACATGAGAATTTATACACATCAAAGGGTGATTATATTTATAGGAAAGGCCAGACAGTATTTGATGATTTTTCAGTTATCATTAGCTCCTTTTTATCTTGTAAGTCATGGCACGCTATTACCTCTTTTTCCATGCAAGATGTTTTCTTCATCTTCCATAGTTAGTGTTGGTCAACAGTTACTAGCCACTTTTCCCATGTATGACTCATACAAGATCATCCTCTCAACCTCTCTTCTCCCTCCTATACTTTGCAGATAAACCTGCAACTACCCTTGCCACTTTGCAAGGAGATCTCTTACAGCTAGCACACAGCGAGTTCGATGCTGAAAGCACAGCACACGTGGAAGACACTAATCAACGGAGTCACGCGTGTGAAGACGACTGTCTCTCTGGATATCATGTAGATTCTTCTGCATACACACCCATGCAATACCCAAGTCGTCTTTCTTTCCCAGGTAAACAGCATTCCTTATTGCTAAAAGAGGGAAGGAGAGGAAGAACAGGCTCACAATATCTCCTGTTGAGGCATGTAAAAGAAGAAACAGGCTTCAATATGACAAGTACGGTTTATTCTGCCTCTACTATAGCCTTGGAAGAAGGGCTTCAGATTTACTTTACTGTTTACAGGTGTAATGGGTGTATTCTGGAGAAAAGGGAAACAGCACCTTTACAATTAGTTGCTTTTTGACCCACCTAGAGCATGAGATGAAAAATCTTTATAACACCACATTATTCTCAAAGCGTTCTTTACCCCTTCATCTTTGCATGTGTGCGTGCATGTGTGTTAAAGTCACACAATAGTAGTTCCAGACAAAAAGTTCTTGTAACTACTATTATAAAACCAAACCCACAAAAAAGTACATTAAAATGATTATACAGCTAGAAAAACTTACTACTTCTAATAAGACAGTCTAGAAATACATGGTGAGGAATAAGAGTTTAATTTCTAGGAATTCAGCAAAAAAAGATGATTCATTTTACTTATATGAATATGCATATATGCATGACTGTAGATTGCCTTAATTACCATGAATGCAAAAGGGTTGGCAGACAATTAATGGAAGATATATATGGAAGTAAATAAATGCAAAAATATTTCTAGAGAGGTTTTATTTCCTGAATATTATTCACTACACAGCAAAAGAACTTAAAAATATTTTTGTAAGCAATACACTGGCATGTACATGTCATGATCAAAACAATACAAGGGAAGCTATGGCCAAATTCTTAACAGTAAGCACCATGCATTCATGCAAGACCAATGCATGCACAAACACACAATGCAATTAAGACAATTGTCTATGTGTAAGTTTATCACATGCACATGTGTCTGAGCAGCTATTGTTCATTAGGTTTGCATATCTGTTTTCCTCTTCTATTTTTCCTGAAGGCAGCAAGGCTGACTGGAAAACAAGAGCTCATCACCAGATAAAACACTTACTTTTCAAATTTCCCTGCACAAGCTGATTCTGCAGTTCTGTTCCAATCTACATTATCACATCTCTTTAAAGCTAGAGTCCCCTCTGAACCACAGTTTCCAGACACGCGATTTTAAAGTATTTTTACAAGCCACACAAACATTCTTTTGAAGGGTAATAATTTACAGTGAAAGCATCTATACAGATCATAACTAAGAGTTGACATCAAATTCTTACAAGTGAAATCGGTTCATTGACTTACATTTCAATATGTGCTTTAAGTAGTGGTTAGAAATATATATACATATTTATTTCTATGCTTGAAAAATATAACAACCACCTTTTAAGGAAGCAAACCACTTTGCCATAAAAAATAATCAATTACCTTGTTTTAGGAAATTCCAAATAAAAATTATACAATGCTTTACATTTTGGAGTCAGCAAAATTATAATTTTGTTGTCAAAATGGGCCAAACAGTACCTGATATTCTAAGACTTCAACTAATGTCTACCCTGTCCTTAAAAATCGTAGAATTTGTCAGAATTTGTCAGAAATATGACACAAGCAAAAACATTGCAATAGTGAAAGACTATATAATACAGAACAAGTATAGATGCAAAACACACAGTACATGATATGAGTCAAATGAGACACAAATTTAGTATTTTGCACACTCACCACTTTCCTATCCTGCTAACTCTTTGGGAAAATTGACATATCAAGTATATAAATATATATGCAAGTATGAAAAGCAACCAATTTCAGGTTCCCTTTTGTGTTTTCACAGTATTAATGTTTGTGCAGTTTTCATCAAGCATGTAAAACCTGTTAAAGTAACAACTCCACCTAGGTGCAATGTGCTTCCCCCTCCTGCCACTGCAATGCAAAGATATGCATCTATTTGCCAACGTAAGTTTATTTTTCTAATGGACTACCATCCTAGGCTGTCTAGCTTGTATCCTGAATATTTTCATTTGCAAATTACACAGTCTTCACCGGCCTGCTGCCAATGCGCCTGATACATTCTCTCAAGTATTCTTAGGAAGCAATGAAAAAATTCACTATCCTCCTATTAAAAATTAGGTGCTGTGGAGATAAACAGTACATTTAAATAAGATACAAATACAAAATAATAAGCCTTACACGCATACTGTTCTTTAACTCTTCCTAATTTACCAGAACAGAGACAGACAAACGTCTTCAATCCACACAGGCAGATTATATTCCAAACAACACGGAAAGTTAAAAAGAAAATCTCAACTATCAAACACTTCAGATATACACTTCTTAAACACTACCTTTCTTTCAAGTATTTTATTTTATAACATCTATTAACAGGTTACATATTATCCTGCATAACTGCCATAAACCTACCACTTCTCTGTACCTAACATTTTTGCTTTTTCAAAAAAAATTCTCATTGTTTGACTGAATTTTCATCTAGTCAGCTGAATTTAATCTCAGACGTGCTTTACTGTCCTTATTTTTTTAAAAGTAATTTAATCCTCAACATTTCAGTATGTTATTAAAAAAACCTGAATGAATCATTATAGGGTTATTCAAAAAACAGCTTTTAAACTTCCAACTTACAAGCACGAAACAACCAAATACAGTACAGTACCCGCTGCAAAATGGAAAGATACTACAGATGACAAAGCAAGCAGGACACAAAATGGTACACATTTCAACACAGACATTTAAACAGAAGATTAAAAGTTGCTTTGATTTAGTAGTTCAATGAGAAAATGCCCCAGAATGTCTACCAAGGGTACATATTGAACATTATGTTGCTGTAATTTATATATTATCTTTATAAGAAAATGTAATTGAATTGTTAATACCCAAATAAAATTCTAAGGAAAAAAAAAAATTCTCATCCAAACCAGTATGATGTCATGAGATTTATCCATAATCCCTTTTTTAACTTCCCTAGGAGTAAAAGCATGAAGAATTATGTGACTTATCAATGATTGATCTAAAAAATATATCAATTTTACTTTTGTATATATAACAACTTCTATTGTATATACAAATATGTAAGTGTTAGCTTAGAAGAAAAAGCTTTCTAAATAGCACAAAATATTAACTTAATGCATCAGAAACATAATACACATGGAACTAAGTAACTACCCATTTTTTAATGTATCTGTGAGCAGCAGAAGAATGCGATTTCTTGCAATTAGATGAAACTACTTCACAGAGAATCAGTTTATGGTATTCACTTGCCTACTTTGCAAAAGTTAACCTTTTGAACCATTCTTAGGGTATGCTGACCCCTAAAGGTCTAAAAATACTAAATCTGATTAAGGCATTACACATTTAAAGTATAAATTGTCAGAATACAATTCTCCACTAAGTTACTCCACCATGACTATTTTCGTTTTCAGAGTGTATGATTCAAAAACATTTGTAACTTCACTCAGTAATAGCTCAAAATTCCATGAACTAAAAGGGGTCTACAAGTAGTTTATTTTACACAATAATCTAGATAGAAATTCCTTTACATATGTAAGAAATGCATCAAGATGGAGTATTTCTTCTTTCTTCTAAACAACAGACTCTTCATGAGAAACTTGACATTTATTATCTTTTGAGACAGAATACATAGTATAAAATTTAAGAAAAGGAAATACACAAGATGCTATCAGGCTCTGATATAGGAGGCATCTTTGATGTTGACACACCTATTTTTTTTTAACCTACATATAGCCACTTACTGGAAAAAGTCCACCCTTTTATGACGTACGGAAGGCCTCTTTCCTGTGTCTTTCCCTTTCTTCAATCTACACATTATTATTTAGTCACAAGCCACTTTCTGACAATTCTCTTCTGTAAAGTCAGTCAGTCACATGATGTACACTCAGTGCTCCTCGCCCCCC
>RSEF01000005.1:40015955-40039697 GCA_003993805.1 Himantopus leucocephalus | reverse complement strand
CCCCCCCCCCCGTTTTTTTTTTTTTTAAGTTTCTGCCATGAAATATAGAAGGATGTATCCAAGAGCAAAATTTTGGTCATCCAAATACAAAAAGATCCTTCCATCCTGATGGAGATGAAAACTCCATGAACCATGGAAGTTCCCAATTAACCAAGTCCCCCTTTACATCCAAGCCTACCTTACTGTCTTATATTCAGTTGAGGTAATAATGAGAAACTCTTTAATATTACAAGATGGCTTAATCATACTCTAGGCTGGTGTGAATAACCAAGAAAGTTAAAGGCTTCAGATTTGTTGCTAACCCATTAAGAAAAAAAGGTTGGAAAGTAAAGTACAAGGTACAGACTAACAATTTGAATAAGACTTCTCAAAGTTATACAAAAACATTTTCAGTGACCCAGAAAACGAAAATAAAACTGATGATTTACATTCCTGTAACTGCTCTCCTGTTACCCCAAATACTTTTAAGAGGCAGTGTGTGGTTGTGGGTTTTTTTGTTGGTTTGGTTTTTTTTTTTTTCCTTTTCTGCCAAAGTCAGTCATATATAGGCAAGAACAAATGCATTCCAGTCACTGCCTAGCACTGGTACAACACCTGAGGTTCCTTATTAATATCTTGAATGTCCTTACCTTTTGACCAGTTCTCCATTTGTTCTTCTGAACTTGTTTGATCTGGCACTGACTCCAGTTTTTGCTTCAAAATTTTAGAGCTAAAATAAAGCAAACTCTAGATAAATAAACTTGAAACAATATATTGTAATACACCTATACTTTGCCTTCATTTGACAGAAAATTTACAAGACAAATGATTTAAAAATATTTATAACAGGACAATAAAGTCTGCATACTTTAACAGTCAGTGCTAAATTATATTTCTCTAAAATATTTTTTCTTCACACATCTAATTTTTAAAATGTTTTGGTTCAGCTTTCTGTTGTGTGTAATGCCTTCATTGAAAAAATTATTAGCTTGTCTTCTTGTTCTGGAGTCTGGTCTTGGAAGTACATGCTACTAAGCACAGCCCAAATCACACTGAGTGGCCCCGCTAGAGGCAATGAGATGTCTCACTTTGGTCATTATTACAGATAGTGGTATGCTCTTTACTTTAAAACATTCTTTCCCCTGCTTTGATTTCCTGCATAAAATACAAGTAAAGTGGCCCACAACCACTCCAGCTTTGAATTTTCAGGGTTTTCTAAACAGCTAAATAACCCATCCTAATATTTGCATACATATTGCTTCAGACTCTACAGTTAATTACACAGTTGCAGTATTCCATATAATCAAAGATCTTCAAGCAACAACTCTCAATAAAAAAATAAGACCTACATTAAAATGTTATGCTTATCTGGTAACATTCTGAGTGTTAAAACATATGCTCTCTTATATGTTAAAAATTCAACTATATTCTATATGTCAAGGAAATCTAAATAAATTTGTAATCTTGCTAATATAGTAAGCTTACCACAAATTCTATTAGTTACTCAAGCATCTCTTTTAAAATGTGTTGCACAAAGGAGAATTTGTCATCTTTAACTATGTAGTTATGCTTATTTTGTATGTTTTCACTGCTATATTTTTTCTACATTTATTAAAAAGACACAACATACGCCTTGAAGAGGCAGTGGCTAGATACTGAAAATATCCAGAGTTGTCATTGTGCTGATAAATGTAAGAGTTCAAAAAAATAAAATTAAGTACCCATTTTAAAATTCAAGCATATGATATCAAGACGTATGTTCTAACTAATAAAGCAGCAGAAGAAACTCTTTTCCTATACAACACCAAAAAGGCAGCTGTGTTCATTTTTATCTTTGAGATTACAAAAAAGTATAACAACTGTGCAAACACTTAAGATTCAACACTATCATTTACATTAAGTATTCAAGAAATACTTATTTAGCTCGTATTTGTTGTTAATTATAAACGTGCATGATAAAAAAATGTGTATGATTTGACGTGCTTAGGTCTTAACAAAAAATAACAACTTCACCTCATATCGCAGAACACTGAGCTCCTTACAAGAGTCCCTCAAATGAAGCTGTACACTTCTTTTTCAATTCTGTGTAACTGTGTTGATTTGGAGTTGGCAATCTTTTCCTAAGTTCCTCATTTACTTTTGGATTAGCTGAAAATATAGAAGGTTATTAATATCAAGAAATAGGTTTCTGTCAATGAAGCCATTTCCCTACATATTGCACAAAAAGGTTCATAATAATTGCAGTATTTCAATAAGATATTCATATAGCAAGACATGAAGAAAATACGGTATTTAATAACCTCTGGAGTATTTTAAAACATGTCTTAGGGCCTTAATGTGCCTAGTAATATACTATTTAAAACCATAATTTTATCCCTCCACAATATACAGTCATTCTTCCTCGCCATTTACCCAGCTAATGAATGCCAGCAATTAGTAAAATGTAATCCCATTGCACAATCATTTTAATGCTTTTAGCACTCAGAAAAGTAAACACCAAATTAATACTGCTCAAGCCATATCAGATCCTAGTTGGAAGCAAGCAATTATAGTTCAGCTCCTCAGGTGTAATTAAATGATTGGAATGATTTAGTTCCATAAATGCAAGTTAATTCATAAGCAAGCAACAAATATACTGGGAGTAATTACAAGAAACATTGACAGTCTAAGCAGGGCATGTGCCTTCATGTACCTGATGTAGGAAAATGCTGCCCTCTCCTGGAAATAATAGACTATGGCACGGGAATAATTGGAGACACAAGTCAAGAGGCTCATTTTAGAGACTTTGTCTTCATAGGTGAAATATGTTCTGCTAATTAATAAGAATTTTCTGGTTTACGCAAACAGAAAATAAAAATAGTCGATATGAGATTAAGGCAACCTATTGATCGAAGTCAAACAGACAGACCTTTTGGGGTTCCCGGGGGTTTGCTGTATACTTTCCCCATTATTGGAAATAAAAATGTTACTAAATATTCCATACACTAAGTATGTAAATCGGTTGTTCTGAACACAAACACTGCAAGTAGGTATCTAACTTATGCACAACACTTACATATCATTCAAGACACCTTTACTACAGCTACTTTGAACATAAGGTATTTTTAGAACCAGAACTTACTGAAACACTGTGTGAAACAATGTGAAACACATTCCGTGTTAAACTTCAGCACATCAACAACAATAAGAAGCTGGCCATGAAGGTCTTACCAGGAAGATTCATCAGAAAAATTAAATACAATTATTTTAAAGCTTTTCTTTACTTTCATTTGAAGACACTCTGTTAATAATCAATCTGTCCAACAATCAAAAGAAATTAAAGCTGGAGATTAAAATAAAGTATACTGGAGGACCGAGACAAAAGTGAAAATGCAAAAGGACATTATACGCCAAAATCTGGAGTTAAAATATAAATACTAATTTCCTTATTAACTACCTATTTATTCAACTGGCGTTAGTGTTAAGACTACTACCTGAACATCATGCATAAAAAGCTTAAAAAAAAAAATTGTCCTTATTTGTTGAATATAATATGCAATAGTCACGTAAAGCTCACACTAAATATTTAAGTACAAAACTACCTACAAATATGAATATAAATTAACCAGCATCTTCGTACTAATGAAAAAATCCCAGATCTACCTATTTCGCCCTCTACAGAAGTAACAAATGCTTCTCAGTTCTGCATATAGCAGCATGGGAGAAAAATCATACGCTGTGGTCAGTATATGACTATTTTCCACCCACAGAAATTGACCCGAAGAAAGCTCAATTCAAAAGCACCTGATCACTGTAAAAGCCTGAAATTGTTCTTTACCAATAGCACATTGGCATCAAAATATTTCTTTGTTCCAGATCTCTGTGTATTTCAAAACAAACCCAAGCTGTACACAAATACTTTCACTTTACCTATTGTGGAAATGAAAGAAATTATTTTAAGAAGTCATATTATGAAAAGTTTAAAATGTACAGCACATTTGCTTTGCCCTTTGATGTCACAGTCCTATTTTTCTATTCAAATCTTGTACACTGTAAGTTAATTGCTTTTGGAAACTACTTATTATTCATGTAAAAATTAATGTGCCAATGTGTTTAAATCCTTTTAAATGACCATTCATGCATCTTTCTTCTTTAAGTACCAATGAAATCTGTCAAAGACATCAATGCAAGATGGTCTTAGAGAAAGTTCTAATAAAGATTTTTTCTGCTAACATAAGATTTTCATTTTCGTCAACTTTACTTAAATTCCATTAATTTTTTAAGCTGCTTTTAATAAATTCACAAGTAAAAAATTTTAGGCTCCATAGTCTGTCATTTGTGTTCCAGCTGACTTTATGAATATTAATAACAGTGTTATCCTGATTAAATAGGCTTCATATAAAATCCCTGTGAATCCTATAGCTCAGACATCTCATTTTTCCAACTCTTTATGAATTTGGATTCAGACATTAAACTGGAAAAAACCTTAAAAAACAGATTCAATGGTACATTCGTGTACCCTTAAGCAAAAAATTAGATGTTCTAATGATTCAAATAATTAAAATTGATAGGACCACATATTGAGATTTCAGGCTTTCTGTAAACATGCAACATATTTTAACTCTAATGAAAACGTCAACACTTCACAGAACAAAGGATTAAGAATCTATTATAAAATAATAATAATGTCTATCCTTATCCTTACCTTAAACAACAGATGATATAATCTTAACTCTTCATATATGGACTGCTGATTTGCAGAAGTATTTCCCAGAAAGAAATTAGTGAATGCTTAATTACATAAGCATACATATGAAATACACGAACATTCTAGTTTAGCATGCCCAGTGAAAAACAATATTAACTTTTAATTGGTTTATACTTCAGCAAAACCAACCTTTTTCTAAAGAATGTCAAATTGAAGTACACAGGAAATTTTAACCTTATCCTATGAGACTCATGTGGTTTCAAACTGTCAACTTCTTCCCATGCTTATATGTTTGAATTATTTACATCTATGACAGATAAAAATGGAAAACTAAGCTCACTGCACTGCCTTCACTTTTTTTTTTTAATATACTGCTAACTAAAATTACTACTTCCTCATTCATTCAAGGATATAGTCTGTAAAGATGGCCATCAAAATATTTTGCCTTCCAGTACCTGGAAATATGAACAGATTTTAGAAAAAAAAAAAACCTAAACAAAATAATGGCATATTCAAAAGGATGGCATTCCAGTCCTGGTTCTAATTACTCATCAACACAAACACTTATTAGGAATTAAATAAAAACAAGAAGTATATAAAAATAACACACATCTGCATAGCATAGGTAGAAAGCATACAGTGATTTACTTGTGCAGTTCTGAATAGTATTTATTACAGCTGTAGCAGTATTTCCCCTTCAGAGGAAAAAAACTCTGGAGTCTCTGCAGAATACATATCGCACAAGGGAGCACCTCACAATAAAACCAGCTTCCAACCATCTGAACAGTGGTGTTGACCCAAGATATTTAGATCAGTGACAGTCTGCTGTAGCTGTCAGCGCTTTCCCTCCCTGGGCAGGAGATCGGGAAGTCCATCTTCTAAGCTGGAGCTCAGTTACTGACTTCCCCTCCCCAGGAACAGAAAGCTGTTGAGACCTTCCATGTGGAGCCCTGATGAATGCAAACCCCCGTTCCTTGGTCTTGCCTTGACAGGTTTTGAAGACAACTACAGAATCACAGCCTTAGCCGCTGTGACAGGAAGCAAACACTTGCTGGTGTCGATCGAATTCACCTCATCTTCACAAAAAGTCCTCAGGTCTTGGGAGAGTTTTTCTACAATGAGGGCTACCCCACCTGCTCTGCCTCTGGTGGAACAAGACACCAGTTCCCACCACCCCTTGGAATGGCACCGAGCCAGTCTTTGTCCCCCTTAATGATGCAGTTGACAGTTGCCACTGACAGTGCAGGGATGAAGTTCTGTGAGGGAGGGAACACCATATACTTCATGGACAGCAAAATAAAGAATGAATTTTAGTATTATTTTCATAAGATTAATTAGATTACCAGGATCTCCTAAAATATCCTGAAACGTTTTGCCTCAGGCTAAGCTAAACTAAAAACCTTAATTTAGGAGGGTACACTACATAAAAACCAGTTACCTTCTAGAAGCATTTCCCTAGGGAACAAACAGTTTTCTTAGCCCAGGTGGATGCCAAGTTTTGATGCAATGTTAGACTCCTCCACAAAAAAGTCACATTTCCTCACTACCTTAAGAAACTTTATGGCAAATCAGAAATCTAAGACAACCCAAAATAAGTTAAAATTAGCTTTGGGCAGTTATAAAAGTACTAGTCAAAGAATAACTGAAATAGCCCCTTCAAATATTTGTCAAAGGTGGAGTAACACCCATCTGTTGGATACTTGAAAGCTGTGAAATGGAACATACTTTGATATTTGATTACAGTTACTTATTTTATTGTATTCTATAACTTTTATATGCTTTTAAATACAAGTAGTTCATGCAAAATATTATGTTTCTTTTTAAAAGAATATAAAACATAGGTGAGCAGATTAACCCTGTAAGTGGAAGAATGTAGCATGACTAGTACTTCAAATTTAAAACACTACCCTGCTGCAAAGATTTCAAGATTTTGGTTTATAGAAGTAATTGCATTATCTGGAATCTTGATAAAAACATTTTCCAGAGGGCAGAGTCATGTAGTAACCCCTGGCTTTTCCTCCCCACTGATTTTTGGCCCAAAAGGAGATGAGACATTTGCAGTTGGTTCCAACTAACCTGCATAAATCAGAAAAACAGGGAGAACCAGGGCTCAGGTATTTTTACTCTGTTGCTGCATCAGTTTCTTCACATTCTCACTAAAGAATTTGCATCTGATGCTTTTAATGATGGAATACACTAAGTCAAAGAGCGCTCCTTCTCTATGTCATGCTTTTGACAAAGGCAAGAGAGAAGGCATACAAATGCAGTTTCAACTGGTTTACAATAGGTTATACCTATTCCTGAATCAAATTTAACTGGATAAAGCACGTGTACTTTTCTCTTTATTTTTTCTCTATAATTTCTGCTATTAGTTCAGTGTCTTCAAGGCTCAGTTTTCTCTTTGCACATATCAGGAAGTGTTTTATGTGCATATTAGATCACCAATCTCTTCTCTCCTCTGTTATATTCTCTCTCCTCCATTAACAACCAAAAACCAATTTTTGTTTGTATCGTATTTATTAAACAATCTTCAGCCTGCTCTGTTGTCGTCTTTCCCACTTTTTAGCTGTCCTTTGTCCCCCATTTCTTTTCTTTTTCCTTTGTTTTGTATTCTGTTTGACAATACATGCTCTTTCCTTCTCCCCCTGCCCACCAGCTCTTTCAAATGTAAAGAAAACTGCAGAGGATCTAGTCAAAGACTGTGTCTCCTTTTTTTTCCCAGCTTTTCTCATCTTGGTGTGCATTCTCTGAAGCAGCTTTCTTCTGTGACACCTCCATTAACACTATTTTCACTCTAATAATGAAACTATGATATGCTTTGGTCAAGTGTAGAATAACCAATTCATTTAGCTATCCTTCAGGTCAGTAACACTTTACTGGTCTTATAACTCAATTATTACGTATCATGTAGGCAGACAGATCTTTGTTTCTAAACAGTTTACAATCAGATTGTGATTTCCATAGCCTTTACAGATGAGGATATATACATATATTTTAAACTAGCTGTTGTCTTATCTGGAGCCAAAAGAATTAGTAGAATATTTTAGTAGAATAAGCACTGCATCCTCATGGCGGTGAGGGCTACCTGCATATTACGCTCTGTTGACAGAATCATAGCCAGCAGACAAAGGGAAGTGATTAATCCCTTCTATTTGGCACTTGTGAGACCACATCTGAAATGCTGTATCCAGTCTAACCCTCTCATGGATGTCCTGAAGCAAGTCCAGCAGAGAGCCATCAAGATGATTAGGGGTCTGCAGCACATGACTTATGAAGAATTTGAAAGAGCTGTCAGTTGGTTTTAAGGAGAGAAGGCTAGCAGGGGATTTTATTGGGTTTTAGCTGCCTTGTGAGTGAATATAGAGAAGACAGAGACCGATTCTTCTCTTGAAGACAAGTTGCAACACAGATAACTCAGAGTTATGGCTGAGATTTTTCACAGCGAGGGAGGTCAAACACTGGAACAAGTTGCTCAGAGAGGTTGCATAATCTCCACTGCTGGAGATGTGGAAAACTCATCTGGATATAGCGACCTGATCTAATTTAGGAGATGGCCCCATTTTGAGCAGAGGCATGAACTGGATGATATTCACAGGTCACTTCCTGCCTACCTATTTTATTATTCTAAGGACTGCAATAAAACAAAACCACCAGAACTAGTATTCCTACAATACACTAAAATATGTGTTGCTTTCTGCTTTACAAGGTAGGACAGTAGAGCAGGGGTTAAAAAAATAAAATAAAATAAGGACAGCAGTGAAGCTCAACCAAAGATGACCCACTTGGCAGACAGGGAGGAAAAGGTGCAGCAGTAGCATCAGTGCAGCACTTTGAGGACTACTTGTCTCGAGCATCCCATCTTACCCAGTTTGCTACATGACTGAATGATGTGGCATTAGGCCAAATGTCGAATGCTAGTTTGCACACCATCCTTCAGTAAACCAAAACTGGACCACTGATACAGATATTTCACCTGCCTTTCTGAAAGCATTTGCCTCGAGCCCCACAAAATCCACCCCCCGCCCAAACTTAAGAAAAAGTCACTGCTGCTAAAGAGCTCCAAAGCTAAATATGGAAATGAATCAAGAAACAGTGCTTATGTTTGCAAGATTCAACGTATAGTATATTCACTATCTTGAAATTCCCAAATCCCCAAATCATAATATCTTTTATCACAGAAATAAGTTGCTAGCCTAGATTTTACCACAAAAGCAAAATAAAGTCACAGAACATTATATGCCAATAAAAATGAGAAATGGTAACTTAATGCCAGATTCATAAACCACTAGTATAAGTAATAGTAATAAGCAGAAATTATATTTCTCCTGCCAAAAGCATTCCAGTTTAATTGTTCGGCTGCCTTCACAGAAAGAAGGAAGACTGAGCAGGGACTTAGTGAAGAAAAGGAGGCAACAAACCCCACTGAAGCAGAGAAACTCAGTTTATCCAGCCAATTTACATTTCTCACAGTACCTTCAAATAGCACCATTTTTTCCTGACAGCAAACGCACTAAAAATAAAAAGCATAAAGGCTACAAACAGTGTGGATATTGGAGCCTGACCAAGAACTATCACAAGCGCTGAACACGCAGAGGCCTGTCAGAAACGTGCCAACCTTTCAAGACCCAGTCCTGTGTGTGGGGACTGAGAGGGGCCCGTTGGTCTCTCGCAGGGAAATACAGCTGCACTGGTTACGTATCTGTCAGACTGTTTTGAACAGCATGAACACACAAATGCACCTCTACTGCTGTCGTAAACCAACACATCCAGTGCACTGGATCTACCCCAAATTATTTATGCACTCAAATTCAACAGCGTACACTTGAGCTGCTGAAGAGAATCGCGTCACCTGAAATTTCACAAGCTATAAAGAGCACAGAAATAAAACAACACTGATTCCACATCAGCCAGTTTTGTTCTTTTTAAGAGAATTAACTAAGCAGTTATTTTCTTAGATGACTATCTGAACGGAAAGCTATCCTTTAACTAAAAGCATAACTGCTCTCTTAACTACACTTGTACAGCACAAAGAGCATTGGAACATATAGTGTTGCTCAAGTGTGAACACAGACATACTTTTGACTCAATAAACATATAGTCTCTCCTCAACTTGTGGGTTGTTTTTTTTTTTTTGATGTAGCAACTGGATCCAGTNCTGCTCTCTTAACTACACTTGTACAGCACAAAGAGCATTGGAACGTATAGTGTTGCTCAAGTGTGAACACAGACATACTTTTTGACTCAATAAACATATAGTCTCTCCTCAACTTGTGATTTTTTTTTTTTTTAGATGTAGCAACTGGATCCAGTACATAGTGCCTTCATTGACTACAGGTAGTAATTTCATCCTTGTAAGTGAGAAGTGGAGGGAGTTACAGGGGAATGGCATGCTTCAGGACATGCGTGTTACACTTTAACAACATTTCAAATTATTTTCAGCACCTATGCATTGGCTGTGTGCTTTACAACATGCTCAACATGTATGACATATAACATGCCCTATCGTGTGCTGTTGCTTATTTAGGTACCATGCCCTATCATGTGCTATTGCTTATTTAGGTATGATTAGCAAGCTAGTGTTTTTAGAAACTTCATCCAGATGCCTCTCTGAAACTTAATGCAATACCAAAGAAACCTGAAGGCCAGTACCATTTAAAATGGTACACTGCACATCCAGAAATGGTCTTGGACCATCAGAGAAGAATCAGATATTCTGGTCGGCCAGAACTTGATGAGAATCGGAGAAGAGGCTGTGAAATTAAGTCTGTTGAGAATGTCCAGAATTTAAATGGAAGCTAAAAATCAAAGACAATAAACCTGCAAACATTCATGGAGTTGTTGCACTGCTTCTTTTTCTTGCACCAACAAAGGAAGGTACAAGATTAAAGGGGAGTCACCATTGACTCCGAATCAGTGCCAGGCAGTTGGGAAGAGAAACTAAAAACAAACAACAACAAAAAAAGGATAAAAGAGGAATTAGCTAAAGTTAAAGAAGTTTAGATCATCAGTTGCATTATCACAGACATTTCTGACAGCAGATTGATCTCCCTGACAAATTTTAAGAGAGCAATGCAAAACATGACCACATACCGGCTTCCCAATCAAACTGATGCAATATTTTTGTTTACATCAGGGAAAACAATATATTTATCCTTAAACCCAAGTTTGGAAAATATCCAAATCCTTCTCTCAGCTGAAACTTACCAAAAAAAGTAATCTTCACCCAGTAGGAAGGAAAAAAAAATCTCCACCTAAAATGTTGAAGTTACAAACAACAAAAAACTCAAAGAAAAAAGGTATTCTAAAGAGAGGCCCAGGACAACTTTAAGCACTGGCAGAGCTGAGAGACAGCCCATGACAAAAGCTCTGTCATTTCTGTTCTTGTTCAACAAACGAAATTGTTCAGCTTTTTTTTTTTTTTGAAATATGCATTTGAATAATTAGATCATTCTTGTTCCTCAGTCTTGTCACCATTTATAATGATCCACAACACAGGGAATAAAGAAGCTGGACAGACTTACTTTTTTAAACACACTACTGGGTTTTGAAGAAAGGTCATTTTAAACCCTTAGTAAGCACATTATTCAGCCAAACCCCAAAAAGTAATTTACAGTGAAGAAGCCTAAAAGAATTCCTCTGGGAACATAAACTACAAAAACATTCATATAAGTTGAGGGTTATACAACTGTCAGGAAAAGTTCTTATTAGGGGTTCTAAGCCTTAAAATCAGATTCTTTCCACACAGACAAATGGAAAAAAAAAAATTCCTGGAAAAATTCAAGACCTAAAATTATTTAGCCAGTTTCAGCAAGATTATTTCCTTAATTTTTTTGTAAAAGAAACAGATGGATGTTCTCCTTTTTCTTGTAACCTTATCATAAATTCAGATATCTTGCATTCATTATTTCTTGATTCATCAAGCTACATTAATGTTTTCATTGCCAAAACACTTGACACCAGAAGTGAAAAGAAGAAATTATGTGAGGTTGCAGAGAGCTGAGACAGCAGCTGAATCTTGTCCTCACACCAGTTACTCCTGGGTGGATCAAAAGTTCTAAATCCACTTACTAGATGAAGGAGGCAAAATTCTTCCTTAGCACTTCTGAAATCCAGGCTTTCTCTTGTACGTAATTATACTGAACAGTTTTAGGCTTGTGTGCCAGATGTTCAGGGCATTACAAGTTGCACTGCTTGGCATCACTAAAAAATAAAAATCAAAATAAAAATAATCAAGACTTTATAGCTCCAGAACTATAGATAAAGTACAAGATTAAAAAAAAGGGGAAATCTGGCCAACAGTTCAAATACTCAGAACAACTCCGAAGATATTCTCGGACATTGTCAAGCTGCAAGACTTGTAGACTCCAGAGTTTTACCTCCCCTTTCATGTTGAAGGAGCACCTGATAAAGTTAGGTATGTGCACTAGGACAGCTTCTGTGCCTAATCATAGCACTAGAAAAACACCTAAATAGGTTCCTATTTCACAGTCAAACTAGGAGGAAAGAAGGGAGAAAGTCTTCTGGAATATTTCTTAAACACATGATGAATGAAGGCAACTTCCTTTTAATGTTGTGCTTTCATGACTCCTTGCTGTCAAAGGCAAAGCTTAAGACGTTCAGACTTTAATGTTAAAAAAAATGCATAATTCTTCTGATAAAGTTGTGCCACTTTGACACTGCTTTCATAGTAGTCTTCAATATTCTCTTTGAATTTATTCAAGACTTTAAAGCCACAACATCTAATCAATTATTTCCATTTGTAAAAACTTATGTCAGTAACTCGCAGCCCTCTTGTGTTTTCTTCTTATCTAAAGGCAGTATTTCACTGTACTCAGTTATTCAGCTGAACTGTGCATTTGCTGAGCAGACTGGTTTGGGAAAAGAGGTACAATGGAAAGGTTGCAGTTTTTGCCACAACTTAGCTTACTACAATATGTTGTTCCTGCCTGAAAAGAGTTAAGTGAGTTTAGTGTACTCATCACAGTGAACTTCACTGAGGTGTAAGTTTATACTTTGTTTTTATCAAAGATACTCTCTAAAAATAAGCTAAACCTTAAGCTTATTAAGGGTAGTTTAGTAAGTTTTCCACAGTGCTTTCAGGACAGGTTGAAAAAACACACCTACTCTCAGACATCCATTAATACGACACCTCCCTAAAAACCTGTTTCTCAAGATATTTGAGAAGTCCAGAGACCCTACAACTAGCAAACTCATGTTCCGATCACAATTTTTTTAATCAGATGAGATACAGTTTTGTTTCAAAACATTTTTGATAACATTAGATAATTTTTACAAATTTGTTTAGAACTGGGGTTTAGTATTAGTCTGAATGAATTTCTACAGCAACTGAAACAAAATTTTGCTTTGATTTACAGTATCACATTCCTGTATTAGTAAACAGTGACACTTTTACATAGAATTGTATTACACAGGATTACAGTTTAAAAAAAAAAGGTCCATCACTGGGTTATTTGTATTACACGTGGGATTTTTAAGAACTGCAGAAGCACAGACAATTCTTAATTTCACTGATCTCTCTAATGGACTGAATGGCTGTATTATTGGAAAGAAAGTGTAATATGCAATACTAAGTGGGTTGTCAATAAAGTATCTGGTTTGTTTTTTTTTTTTTTTTGGTAATTTTTAAGATAAATTTGGAAAGTTTATATTACACCAAGTAGAAAACAAGCTACTGGGCAGATAGAACTGGAGGGGAACCTCAGTATGATAGCAGCATATGCTATTTTTAGTAAGTTTTCTCTCATAAGTGCAAGACAGTGAATGTTTGCCAAAAGAATTTTACATCCAGGAGGGTTTTTGAAATATGAAAGATACTTTTAAACTATGAAAAGAATTATAATTTTTGCCTAATATTTAGTAACCTTCAGATACTGTAATTCCACTTCAGATCCTGGAAAAACATTCTGGAGACAAATATTAGTCTACCACTGGATAGTGAAGAGGAGGAACAAAATTACATTTCAAGGGGAAACTGTTTTAATTAGAGTTACCTTGTACACCTGCACAGCAGTCACCTTCAGTACAGTGTGAGAAAGTGTTACACCCCACAACTGTGTTTATTCTTTCTACCATCAAATTCTGAGTCCATAAAGCAAGAAGCTGAAGCTTGCTCACAGCCATATTTATATCACCTTACATTTCTGCTACTGTAGTGCAGAAAACTAACTTAAACACCCTTAACTGGTTGACTATACACCCTAGGATAACNCCATAACATTTACGACAAAGGAATCCTTCATGGGTGCTCCATTCTTTTATACTGTTGGGGTGCTATGAACGAACTAGTGGGCTGGGTCCACTAGTGCCCTTTCACAGTTGTATCGCATCAGAAACAGCCTCATTATGATCCTGAAAGAAATCGCATTGTATCAAAAAACAGAAGGTGAGTTTATTGTCACAGAGAGCTGCATTTCCGTATCTGTCCTTCTGCAGTCTAATCGATCTTTGCCATTTGGAAAGAAAGCCTGATCACACAAGAGGCAGACCTCAGCAATCCGATCACCAGCCCAGCAAATGAAAGCTGCTGAGCTACCGCTTACCAAGCGCTATACTATGACTTCTTACTTGTTAAACCATTTGGTACACAAACCCCTTTACCTGAAGCCTACCTGACAAACCAATGATCAGATCCTGACCGTGCCACAGTGGCTCTTCCTTTGCTGAAGTGGAACAAGTCACAAGCTTACAAACTACAACTTCTGAAAAAAACAAAAGGCCATTTGTAATCCCAGCACTTACCTAGAAGAACTGTTCAGTGACACCAGACCAGCACCCTAGGGCTGCTGAGTCACTACTCACTGCCACTACTCTCTGACCTGATCTAACTCAGCTAACAGTGGCAAATTAATGACCTCAGCAACACTGGTACTTTGACAGGAGCCCAGAAAACCTGGAATCTGTAACAAGCAATAGATGGAGAAATCACTGCTTCTGTATAAGTGCAGCTGATCAAGACATGTTTTGGAAGCCAAAAATTCTGAAAAATGTCCAGCTTGACAACATACCTGTCAGGTCTAGTAAACACCTTTTGTGAAGTGGATGTCATGTCGAGAAGTCTATTTCTTATTGCCCTAGGACTCAACAGCTCCAATACATTATATACAGAAAAACCTGTGTCTGAACGTTACAGCTTATTTATTAAATATCTGTGGAAAGATGAGTGGTAGTCATTTCAGTTAGCTACCTACATGTTTCAAATTTCGGCTTGCAAATCGGTTACTTAGAGGTTGTCTGCTCCTCTAGTTCAGATGGCACAGACGGTCTGCTGAGGTACCTGAACCTGAGCTACCTCCTTACAGGATAAAATCATCAATAGCATATGTTCTCTCTGAAGAACTAGAATCCATTTTATTGTCCTGCCAAACATGAAAAATAGTTAAATTTCATTCTAGATAAAATAAGCTTTCCTGATAGAAGATGCTCCTGATAGGAAGCAATTTATTACAGAAATGGATTCTTAAATCATGAATTCCATCATCTACATAGCATTTGGATCCCATCAATTGCATCTCCAGCACACACACGGCTGTTTGAACAGGGCCAATCTAATTTCTCAATGTTATTGCAGCAACAGTTCCGTTCTTACCCACAGACCTCAAGCAAGTTTTGCATTCATCTCTTCTTAACAGACATGTTGATTTGGCTACAGGTAACATATGGGAGGACACTGAGAGCGTTCACACCTATTTACTCCTTTGAAAACCAAAAATACTTAAAGCTCTAACATAATGCACATAACAAATGTGTAGTAGGAAAGATGGTGCTCATTGGTTTCATTTTATTCACTTGGTATTTCCCACAGTAGTAATGTGTTTTGCAAGTGAAGGGGTTTCCATCTACTGACCTTGGCATTCATCAGGACCATACTGTGATTTATATTGAGAATTCCAAGCCTTTATCTGATCTTATAAATAAATGTAAAATACATAAAACAATTATCCTAGTGTAAAATTGAATTTTATCTCTCTGTAACCAGCTTTTGTCTATGCTACATATTTCTATGTTTGAATACAATTCAAAATTAATAATAGGTATAATTTATTTTCTGACTTTTCATTATCTTGACATTTTAACAATCTCTTTTTTTATATGCTTAGGCTTTAATTTTATATAGGGCTTCAACCTCAGAGTTCCTTTTTAGACACGTACAATGTGTCTTTCAGAATATCTGTTCAAGGAATAAGCCTGCTGAAAGAACATATTGGCTGTTCAGCTGACCAAAAAACAGTACAAGGAAATAACAGGACTTTATAACAAAGAAAAAGACCAGATTAGGAGAGAAAACGTAGCACTGCGTGAAAATGACAGAAATACACATTTTAGAAGAAATCACAAGTTACAGTGAAGAGTCAGAAGTAGAAAGTAGAGTTCTGAAGTTTGTGGTTCTGGAAAATTTTTAACACACGGCTACCCACCCCTCAGATTATTTATTTTTTTTTAAATAGCTGAAAAAGATAACTAAGGAAGTCTTCCTATTAAAGGGTAGTCACACCTTTATATTGAATGCTATAGTGCTAGCTGTTTAATATAGAGATTAGTCTAACCTGGACACAAGCTTTTCTGTGGTTCATGAAAAATCACTTTACTGAGCAATTTTTGGGGGCTTAAATATAAATTATACAAATGCACCAACCTAATAGTTTACTTTCTTTTCCTAGCACAATTAATTAACGTCACTTCAACTAACCATCTCCAATGTTTTACTGTCTCAGACGTATGTATGTTGAATTCAAAGAAAGTCAACTCTGTCTCAAGTCAAGTCCTTACTACCGCACAGGCTCAAGTATATTTTGTATGCAAGTGCTACAGTTTACACAGAAGCTTTCTTTTAAGGAAACCAAAAGGCTCAGAATTAGAGAAGATCGGGGAGAAAAGAGACACAAGAAAAATTTCTTTTCTCCATGGCGGCAGATCTGCAACAAAAGCAAGGAGCCCAATTCAGCCATGCCGCATATACGCAAACATACATGGCAAAGCATGAAAAAAATCCCAGAGATTTTGATGAATAAGTACGAAGAACGGCAAAGCTATATGGGCTGATTGATAGCAAAATTGCAACTTGCCATACAGGGCAAGCAGAAGTCCATGACCATGGCCACTCTGCACAAAGCCAGACTGGCCACACCAGTGCCTTGTGCGCACCGGCAGCGGGATTCCTTCACGTCTGCAGCAAACGAAGCTGCTCACTGGGCCTTTGTGATTAGAGGAGGAATGTCATAACCATGGTGGTCTAGACTGTTATGAGTAAAAACAACACATCCCAAAATGAGTGGCCCTTGGTCTGAAGTGGCTGTGGTCAGGATGAGGCATGTTTAGGAAGTAGTCCCTCGAATACCTTGTGATAAACACATGTGGAAAAAACAACACGAAAGAACACTGTAGTTAACTGAATAAAAGGTTAAAGAAAATAAACAATATTTTTGCAGCTTAGCATTTATTTGTGAACTGCTGGTGCAACTCTATGCTTGACAGAAAAGCTATGAGGCTTTTGGTAGCTTGACAAGACAATC
Source organism: Himantopus leucocephalus (assembly GCA_003993805.1). Classification (NCBI taxonomy): domain Eukaryota; kingdom Metazoa; phylum Chordata; class Aves; order Charadriiformes; family Recurvirostridae; genus Himantopus; species Himantopus leucocephalus. The sequence goes on along the minus strand of RSEF01000005.1, from coordinate 40,022,501 downwards.
TACAAGCTTGAATGAAATGTTCAGCTTAAGGAATTAGAATAAATCTGATGACTGATATGCTACTGAACGTGACAGACTGTCATCTGTTTTAAACAGGATCTCTGTAGGATGTACTGAAAGCAATTTTTTCCATTACCTTAAACATACTAAGACTTTTTCCAATGAATTCTGGCTAACCTATTAAGACAAAAGATCTTCTCAAACTCTTGCCATTTCAATAAAATAATGAAATAGTCATTCGGCTTACTTGCATAATTAATTCATGCTGACACTGTGATTAATTTACATCCAGTCCACAAAAGCATACAACAAAAATGATTACTCTTACTTCCCATATTAACTATAAAATTAGAAGATACGAGCAAATTAGTGATTAAACTAGCTTATCTAAGCCCTATTCATATATAAAGTTTCATACATAGAAATATCAAATTGTTTAGCTGTTATCAAAGCAATTAAATACATTCTTAATTGAGTTAGGAAAACATTCTAGTAGTATCTTTTTCGTATTATCAGCAGAATTTATACAAAAATAGATGCAGGGGTTCTGCAATAGCTTTTTACAATTAAGCAAAACTGATCAACAAAAGTCCTACAGTGAAACGGTATTGCAACAGATAGCTAGGGATAGATTAAAAAACACAAACCTGAGTTTTAACCTGTCCAGATCCTAGAAAACTGTTAAAAATTGTAACACATGCATGTATTTACTTATTTTAAATATATACATAGACACATAAGCAATGTAAAATAAGATAAAAATCTTTGGGAGGCAATTTATGCTATTTTAAAAACCATACAAGCATAAAATTATCAGCAAAATCTAGGCTCCAATGGGAATATTCTTCCTCTATCAGACTGTAAATAGTTCCTGTAGGAATTACTGACGTGTTTTACCATCTCCTTATCCTACAGATAATGATTCAAATCTGTCCTACAAAGAAAAAAAAAAAGGAAAAAGGGATTTTGTGACATCTATCTGGAATCTGTGCCTTAGATACAGGGAAGGGGCAAAACTGCTCATTGGTGGATAAAGAGCAGTAACATCAATTTGAACCACACTGCATTTCGAAAGCTGAACAGGGAAGCCAGCACAGCTCCCCAGCCTGCATAATCTGCTTCCAAAGGGGAGTAAGACTCAAACCACCATCAAAGTCATTCAACTTTCAGAAAAGGCTACGTGTCACAGATGCACACCATTTAAGATATTTTAGCTCTCTGGTGAATTTCCCTCTTAGCTGGTTGATTTATGTTGAACTAGAATTTCATATCACACATATTTCTAAGAACAGAACAGTCCATATTGTTTAGCACATAAATGTCAGTATTAAAACAATTTACCTTGCTAGTTTCCCTTCCTGCTATACAAGAGTACCACAGTTAGGGGTAATTAGCTCAGCAGGAAACCTGTTTCTAGGCATCGGCCAGATTGCAAGTATATACCACATGTATTTCACTGCCAGAATAGAGAATTAGTATTTTGAAAGATGCTTTGCATTAGAGCTAGTGAGCTTATGTGTCTGAATGACGATTAAACTCAGAATATTAAAGCTTTGCCAAGTCCTGCTGCTAAGATGCAAATTTAAGCCGTAAAAAGTTCAAGGACCTCAGTCAAAATAGTTTTGCTTGTAAGACTGCAGTTGTCTAGGTGTCCCGTCTCCCCCCCATTTGCACTCAAAAACCACTCAGACCTCAGAAGACCAACAGACCTTTTTCATTCAGTTGCATTGTTATAGGTGATCAGTACAGAGGATCACAAGCCTCTGCACAACTTGATGATTTGTTCTGTGTTTTGCAGGAGTTCTTTAAATGGCTCAGTTCCCATAATTTCCTTCCCCACTCAATGTAACCTGTTAACAAAAAAAACCTATAGCAGTGATGAAACCTTATGCTACAGACAATTATCAACAGGTCTTTGAGGTACCCTATACTGTAAGGAGAAAAATCTATTACTTCTGCTTATATCAGAATTAGAAATTAATCTGCTTGAGTTACCACCTGAGATCTTTTGGATCAAGAGAAATGGTACCAGAGCCCAGAAGCTCTGATTCTTTCCAAAGCTTTTCACAATTGCTAGCTCTCCATTTCTATCATCTTCCCTGAGTCAAAACATAAGACCTCACTACAACCTCTGTTATTCAACATGTGTTGTATTTCCCTGCTAAATGCTTCAGGCACTACATAAAATCTCAAAAGAATCAGGTGCTGATACATAAGGAATGCTGAACATACACGGAGGTGGTCTCCACTTTGTTCAGGACAACTGCCAAATTCAACTGATGCATCAAGCACAGAAAAACATTTGTTATCAGTCATCTTTTCATGATGTTCTCCATGCACTAGCAGGTGCAGGACTATGTTTCTGTGTTTTGCTTTTTAAAAACATTTTAAGGCCAAGTTTAATGAAGGCTTGTCTTTTCTTCCCACCTTTTAATGACCAGTAAACCCATCCCTGTTGATTCTGCCACTCATTTCATGTTTCATACAAGATTATTAAGCTCTTCTTTTGCTTCTAAGAGCAAACATTCATTGGAATGTCATTTCTGGACATTTTGTCTTTTCAGCTCTACCCTGTATTTCATTGAAGGCTCTACTGTCAACCTTTTCTTGAAAAAGCCCCCTCCCTCTCCAAAGAAAATGCTCCTTTAACAAGAACATGAGCTAAAACTTTGTGACCATTCCCTTGAGGAGGAAAAGGCTTATTTTTATAAACACTGAAGCCAAATATTTATATTCTTCTACAGCTTCCTTTTTGTGGTAATATCACTGCCTCTGATAGTAACTAAATAAAAATTCAAAGAACACAAAAAACATGGCTACTCTATCCTACTTTAACAATCTAAAGATGGTTTAAGATACATTGTTAATGCCAAATGTACATGCTGAAACTTCAATCATATGTAAAAAGTCACTGCAGTGACCAATTGTTGCACAGACGTCAAATTTCTTTAAAAAGTTAAAAAAATTGACACTAATAGAAGTAGATGATATTTATATAAATTTGTGTTCCTCCCTCAAAAATTTCAGATGTATATCCAGCTAAGATTCTAACATCAATACATGCTTCTATGAAATTGCAAAATGTTTTTCATAACAGATTCTAGAATAAAATAGATTATTTTTTTACTATTGAAAAATAAGTTACTACTTGTACTGGGTCTCATTTGCATGGAGTTAAGTTTCTTCATAAAGGCCCTCATGGTATTGTGTTCTTGATTTGTGGCTAAAACAGTTCTGGTATTACACCAATGTTTTAACTATTGCTAACACTGCTTGCACATCATCAAGGCTTTCTCTTCTCCTCCTCCCACTATGCCCTCCAGATTAGCCTGGGGAGGAGTGGGGGGGCAAGAAGTTGAGAAAGGGACACAGCTGATCCAAACTGGCCAAAGGGGTATTCCATACCTTATAACATAACGCTCAGCAATAAGAACTGGGGTAAAGCAAGAAGGGGGTGTGCAGATTGTCTTCCGAGGCAGCTGTTGCTCAGAGACTGGCTGGGCATCGGTATGTTTGTGGGTGGGAGGTGGTGAGTGACTCTATTTTTAATATTTGTTTTCGGTTGGGGTTTTTTTTCCATTCTTCTTTTTCCTTTGCTTATTAAACCATCTTTATCTTGAACCACTAGTTTTCTTATTTATGTTCTCCCTATTCTCTCCCCCATCCCGCTGGAGGTGGTGGTGAGCGAGCAGTTGCGTGGGTGCTTAACTGCTGGCCAGGGTCAACCCATCACACCAAGGTTTGGTTTTTTTCTCCCTCCAAAGCACAAGGATAGCTGTGGTTTGTGTTCGTTTTTTTAAATGCACTGAAACCATAACAAGTTTGAATATCGTCTACAGCTCCCTCTCCAAAGTGCAACAAACACTTGGGGTTGAAGGACTGGAGTGGTGTACTACAATTTGCTATGTGCCGTGTTAAAGAAAATCCATAACTTCATTTTTGCAAACCATAAGCGAAGTGATTACTAACCATTAAAACAAATAAAGCAGACCAAATGACAGCATTCCAGGGCAACTCTAACTCAATAATTTATTTTTGACAAACGCTTTCACAATCTCACTTTTAACCCCATTCCCTAACATCTGAATGCTGGTTTCACATGCATAATGAACGGCAGGCAGAAACACATTTCCAAAGATTATTTCAGATTGCAACTTAGCTCAGTATTCATATAGTCATCAGACAAATCTGCAGGCTTTGAGAATGACTTAATTTTTCTTTTGGGATATAAGGTACTGTACAGGAGCGTTACTGCACAGAAATATTAGTCAGAGTAAGAACACTGGGGACCCACACCCTTCCCATTGTTTTGAAATGTAAACATTAAGTCATCTAGAATTTCAAATAAGAAATGCAGGGTATATGTTATACAAATTGTGTACCTGCTACAATCACAGAATAATCCTAATCTGGCAGATTTTTGAAATATATACTTATTGGCAGAAACACAACACCCCACTCCCCCACCCCCCAACAAGAATAAAAACTTACTACCTCTTATTCTCTCAAAAACATTATCCTCCTTTCTCCCTTTAAAATTAAGAACTATATCTCACATTTTCAAATAAAATTAGCACCTTGCTGTTTAGGAACTGTTCTCACACTACAGCAACTTGTCTACATACAAAACCACATCAGGTAAACTTATTTCTAACGGAAGTTGCTTGCAACTTGCACATTCTTCACAGTTTTACAAGTGGCCCACACAGATGCCAATAAAACAAGTCCACTGTATCAGTTAGTTGAACTGCGTAACACAGCACTGGGCTGAGGGTGTGGACACACACTGTGCAATACGTGGAATATGCAAGATTAGCTACTGGCGGTTTTGAATTTCTGAACTGCACTATTCAACAAATTTCAGCACTCAAAAATATAGTTTCAAAAGGATCAGCAGTTAGCATTAGTGAGAAACAAAAATACAAACCCAAATCCCAAAACTTAAATTTTAAAAGCAAATTCTTCTGCTTTGTGAGTCTCTTAACAGCTTCCCACAGGCCCTGTTTTCGATGCTCTCAACCAAGATTTGCCTAATGACAAGCAGTTGATTCAGAAATTAACTGAAAAGGGAAAAAGTATGGCATACCAGATGAGCTGTCACACCTGCCCCCCATGAACAACACAAAACTGTCCCTAAGCTTCTCAGGACATGGTCACTGCTGTGACTTGCACAGCTAATACTAGACATTTAATTTTAAAACCATGTTCATTTATTACGTATGAATAAAACATATTACAGAGACACGCTCAAGAAGCTTCCCCTGCCTGGCTCTCTGGATGGAGAGGCTGCAGGTACTCTCACCGGCCTGCTAAAGGCCGGCTGTTGGCACAGGGCTCCATCTACCGGTTTGTGATCCTGCACACCCACAGGAAGAGCTGGTGGGAAAAAAAATTAAAATCTCAACAGCTATTTCACATCTCCGTTTGCTAACGAGATCAGGTTATTCAGAAAACACTACTGGTTCAGAAGTAAAAGGTCACCCAAATACATGCACTCACACATGCTAGGGGGAAACAGTTTTACGTATATGAAATCTTTTATTATCCTTTAATATTTGTAAAATGTATCTCAAAAACTGTTCTAAAGACCCACCATTTTTCTACAAGAAGCAACATACAACTATACACTCCCGATCCAGATGTACTGCTTTACCGTTCCTTCTTAAAGCAAGGTAAAGAAAAATTACTGGAAATTAATTGCATAATATCTGCACAGTTTAAGGCATTAGAAGTAGGGTTTTTTTCCTTAAAAAACGGGGATTTCTCAAACGTACAGAAGCAAAAAAATTCAGTAGGAGACTGCCATCAGTTTTCATCAAGGGTATTTCTGCCCTGTAGCAACTGCAGCTCATGAAGCTACAGTATGTATAACTTTAAAGATTAATTTGGCTACTGCAGCATTTCTCAAATTGAGCCATTTTACCCTTGCCTTACTAGCCCCACTCTGCCTTCAACTCATGTTTGGTAGTGAAAGAGAGTAGTATCTTTTCCTCCCCAGGAGCCTCTATGCCCATCAGCCAACCCTGTTGAGCTCAGGCTTCAGAAGACAAGCTGGAACGGAAAGCAGCAGCAGTGCTATCACTTCCGTGGAGCACTTCAGGTAGGTACCTGAGCTCATTTTGAACAAGCTTACTGTGGTGACTGTGGAGCAACACAGGATAAATTAGATAGCACCTGCCCAAGCAGCGATCACATTTAGCTGGCAAAGGCCAACAAACGGCTGACCAGTCACCCCAGTTCTGTTCTCCAAGGCATGTCTAGCAAGATCAGCAGCTAACTTCAGACACAGTGCAGGAAAAAGACAGTGAGCTCCACAACTCCTCCACACCTCTTTGCTTTAAACACCCTGCCCCACACTCAACACCAAGTTGCAGGCAGCTAAGTGGGGCTCAGTACTGTTGGAAGCGCAAGAGCAAAGGGGTCAGGGCAAGGAAATCACAGAAACACCCACATCACTCACACTGTACCTATACGCAGGAAAAGATGAGACTAATTTAGCCAGGAACAGCTGGAAACAACCAACAGATGGTCACAGCAAGAAGGCAG
>RSEF01000005.1:39998592-40008879 GCA_003993805.1 Himantopus leucocephalus | reverse complement strand
CAGGCCGGCTGAGGAGGGTATTCCCTACTAAGGGCTATCGTAATCACAAATGGAGGGACAAACGCTGCCAGGGCTATTACGGAGGAGAACGTAGTGGCCCACGTGTACTGGTTTGGGAAGAGGCCATATGGACATGGGCTTTAGGAAGGTCGCCCTTTGTGGGGGAGTGGGGAGAGGTGGATGAAAAAGAAGGAGGAGAGACGTGCGATCTATAAAAGAGAGTTTCAGCAGGAGAATTTAATTGTGTTGAGGTGAATAGATTTGGGGTTTGAATACTGTGAAACAAACGTAATAGTTTCCTAACAATAGCAGAGTTTATTTTTTTTTAAGGAGCAGGTGTTATGCTATTCTGTAAACATATCTCTGTGTAAGTTATGCACCCTCTGAACGTTGTTTTTTAAGTTTTTTCGTTTAAACCTTCCTTTTTGTTGCAGTGACGCCTCCTGTGGAAAACAAATCTAACCAACCATTTTCTTCAGCCTGATCAACCCCAAATTCTCTTTAGTGTTGAACTACCGGAGCAAGTCCACCTTAATACTAGATTTGCTATTTGTATCAAAGGGAACATTGTGCAGGGAGACCTACATCTCCGGAACAAAAAAGTAGTGATGTTTCAGCATCTGCTTTTTGATGATACAGAACACTGGAGACTTGATGATCCTGCTGTATTTATTGAGCAGCCGTCTCAAAGAGCCAAACCAAGGGATCTAATGCAAATGTTAATGAAACATTGAAGTTGAGATTTTAATTACTTAAAGGTCAGCACATCCAATGTTTATTAATTTAAGGGAGTTATTCTGTATTCCCACAGCAATCCCCGCCTCTGCTCCTACATAGATCAAAGAATTCAAGTTACTGTTTATTTGCTGATGCATGCAAATCATATAACTGAATTTTATAGCTGAATATTACTCCTTTTGCAATTATAGTCTCAGTCTTAATGCTTTATTAACACTTCTCCATTTATTTTCTGTGTTCCCCTACTTTTCAGTAGCAATAAAAATATTGTTCTTCTCTTTGTTGTAAATTACCAAAGGCTACATTTCTTTTCAAGCTTGGAACCTCTATTCAGTTAGTAACATTTGTTACTAAATTATTCCAAAACACTCACAGGCACTCTGTAAACTAACATATCAGAACAGTATGACGACTGCATGAAAATACTTTTCCAAATGCACCTTTATAACGTTTTGGCTTCCAAATACTATGGCACCTGCAATCCGTTCTCAAAATGGGAAAACAGGTTTGGAAAGTTTGACAAATGATTCCCAGAAAAGCCTGTGAGGGGGATGAAAACACTGTAGTTTCAGAACCTTATGCCCAAACCCCACTTGTAGGCTGCTGAAGGATCCTTCCTTCTCAAAATGCTCCTCATGTAAAAATCACGGGATTTTGTTGGTAGAAAAAAAAGTTCTTTCCCAGTGAATAAGGTGGACAGTTAAATGAGATTAATCTTCTTTCTAATAGGTTTTCATTATTTTCTCTCCATCAGGCTAACAGTAACCTTTTTATTTCCATCCATCCCATCTGGAGACCTGTGATGCGAGAACTCTCTCTTTCACAACACTATCTGAAACAAATTGTCTCTTACTGCACTGCTTTCTGCCTCTACGAAATAAATAACAGCATTTTAATCCCAATCTAAAATTATTTTGTCTTTTATTTAAATATATTTTTCTCATTTACTAATTAATCACTTTGATTATGTGAATTCCATCCATCAGAATGCTGAAATGCTATTTTTTCCTGTCTATCAGCTTTAGGTATTTCCATCTTCACTTCTATAGCAGTCAAGTACACCTTTCTTCACAATGGACTTTTTCCTCAACTTTTTCCCTTTTCCTTGAGGAAAATATGTGCTATTATTATAAAAAATGCAGATTCCTCTTTTACCTTAAAGGTACCTTTCCAGGACCGGAGGGGGAGAAAAAACAGCATCTTCAACTCTGCTATGCTACATATATTGCTAGAGTCAGAGTCATGAAATCCCAACTTTAGCACAATGCCTCTGGTGTGCCTAGAATTCACTGAACCTAGGATTTTACCTTAAAGTCACTACCTCAAAGGCTTTAAATGAACATGTGGAAGCCTCTCTCTTACTAAACTAAAATGTATATAGACAGCACTGTAGTTAAATACCTATCNTACATTCCTAGAGTCAGAGTCATGAAATCCCAACTTTAGCACAATGCCTCTGGTGTGCCTAGAATTCACTGAACCTAGGATTTTACCTTAAAGTCACTACCTCAAAGGCTTTAAATGAACATGTGGAAGCCTCTCTCTTACTAAACTAAAATGTATATAGACAGCACTGTAGTTAAATACCTATCTCAGACATTGAAAACAGCACATAAATATACTGTTCAGACAAAAGAAACACATCTAACTTAATATGTTTCTTAAGGAACAGAGAAAGAACTAGGTACCAACATTTGCCTTTGGTAGCTGTGTTGCAGGAATACATAAATGCTCCTAGTTACAAATTATGTATGCTTTGAGTTTAGCATAAGCTGTTGCCCTTGTAAGGCAACAGCAGTCTGTCTTTTTTCAGCAGAGAGAAGTTAAAAAATAAGGATGTACAAACTACCTTTCTTTTCCTTCTCTTTTGAAGAAGTGCCAGCAAATCCAGCCTCCTAGTGCTATTTCAAGATGCTCAAGATCACACACGGTATTCAGAATTGCTTTGAAGACAACGTGAAGGATTTCTGATTCAAAATTAATATCCTTGTTTGTGTTAACACTGTAGGGCTGTTAGCAAGAAAGCAAAAAAACCATTAATCCCAAATTATCCATGTGACTGGTTAACCAAACAATCTAGCACCTTATTCAAGAGACACTTCCTTAAATCAATCTTCTTAACTCTAATAAAATTGCCCTTGAGNCCATTAATCCCAAATTATCCATGTGACTGGTTAAACAAACAATCTAGCACCTTATTCAAGAGACATTTCCTTAAATCAATCTTCTTAACTCTAATAAAATTGCCCTTGAGATCAACAGTAGCTCTGTTTTCTCCCCCAAACCAATATAATTGAGCTTGTACGTACCCCTGATTGTTAGAAAAGAAGCAAAGGTCGAGCTCAGAGTGGACAAGCCTTCCCTCGGGGTAAGAAAAATCAGCAGTACTAGAGGCTGTGGACTACATGCAAAAGGAGGAAAGAGAAAAGAGTATGAGAATTCGGAGTTTGGCAGAAGAGAAGAAGTGGAGACAAGGAAAAATTTTTTGCAGCTAGATGTTGGTAACCCGGAGGTTTGACTAGTAGAGCAGGGTCAGTGATACAGCAGGGAAAATGAAAGATCACCTGCAATACTGCACCTGCTCCCAACTTTTGCAGGCTCCATATCCATAGAAACATTTAGGCATTCAGTTGTCGATTAAGTGCTAAAGCTGTAGTTTATTAACCTGAGTGCCATTTTGAATGTGGCTCTAAGTCAAAAAGGTTGTGTGTACTACTAAACAGAAAGGATCTATGCCCATTCTCTGGCCCCACGAATAAACGTCCTTGTCTGTTCTGCATCCATATGGCTGAACTGTCTTCCCCTTCAATGGTGCCGCCTCTGGGGCTGAGCCCATGCTGTCCCCCACGTTGTACCCTGGCATCTTCTGGAAAAGCATGGTTTGGCCTTGGCGAAAACAAATGTTGGGGACTGTCAGCCATGGCACTGACTGTGTCCCAGCGCTCGACCCTGTGCCCTGGCACTGGTTCATTTACTAAGATGCGCCAATAGGTCCACGTAACACATGCGATAGCCACTCTCCAAGTGACAAAGTACCCGTGTCCTTTGAACACCGAAGAGGTGGCACCAAAGTCTAAAGGTTTTAAAAGAACAGCATGCTTCAGAAGGACAGCCGGCGCGCCAAACGGCACCACCGACCCTTCCTTAGAAGTGGAGCACCAGGGGATCTGCCGGCGTTAGCCGGGTCCCAGCAGCGGTGGGGAGCAGGACTGCAAGCGTGTGCCCGTACGGCACCAGCCCCGAAGCGAGGAGCAAACGGCACAAGCCTGAGGCGACCGGCCTTCCCCCGCCGGCTCACTGACGGGCCGCCAAAGCTCTGCCTCCCCGCCCCGGCGAGGGCCATCCCAGCGCCGGCCGCCCCAGCTCTGCCCGAGAGAGACAGGCTGCCGGTTTCCCAGCTGGGAGCGATCAGAGAACCCTTTCCCCACCGCGATCGCCGGCAGCTGCGAGCCCGGGCGCTGCCCGGGGCCGCCCTCTGCCCGTCGGCTCCCTAAAGGCCGCCGCGCGGGGGCCCGGCCTGCGCGCCCCCGCCCCGCCCGGCCTGGCCGCGGCCCCCCCGCTCCCGCCCCGCAGATAACCGCGGCTCCCGCCTCCCCCCGCCCCGGCTCTTCCCCACCCGCCCGGCGCGCAGTCGGCCCCTTCTCAGCAGCCGCTCTCCCGGCGCCGGCGAGGATGGCTCGGAAGCCCGGCGGCTTTCTGCAGGAGGCCTCTCACCAAGTCGCCGCCGGAGGCTCGGCGGGTAAGTGGGCGCGTTTCTGCTGGGCAGGGGAGGGGTCTGCCCGGCCCCCACCGGCGCTCCGCCAAGCTGAAGTGAAGGCAGCGCTGCCGCCGCCGCCGCCCCCTCGCAGCTCTCCTTAGGCGCAGGAGCGGCGGCGAACGGCCCGGCTCGGCGGCGGCGGCTCCTCCCCCGCCGGGCGGCGCGGGCGGGCCCTTGAAGCGGCCCGGGGGTACCGAGGGCGGGAGCGGCGCGGCCGGGCCGCGGCGGTAACTGTTATAAAGCTTCTCGCCCCCGCTTCCCCGGGCCTGCGGTGTATCTCGGCTAAACACACCGCGACAGCCGGGCGATAAGGGTGGCAGGAGGGCCCCCTCCAACCGTAGCAGCCGCCGGCGTCCCCTCGGCAGCGTCTCTGGTGGATGGCGGTGGCCCCAAGCTCGCCTGAGGCGCGCCCCGTCAGAAACTTTTACAGTAACTTTAACGCGATCCGTTAGCCGTCCTGCTGAGGCGAGACAGAAAGTGGCGTCCCCCTTCTCGGCCGCGTCCCCTGCGGCGCTCTCTGTCGCTGCCCGAGAGAGAAACCGGCGCAGGGCTACCGCGAAATGTGTGTTTCTGTGTTTGCTGATGCTTTTGGGAACGTCGAGGTTACCAATACATCGCGCTGTTGGTACTGCAAGCTGCAAATGTCGGGACCGTGTACCTCTGCTTAGCGGTGGAAGCCCGGCTGGTTAATTTCTTCGGTTTGTTTTCCCTAAATCGGAAGCAATCTCAAATATTTACGTCAGCCTGCCCTGTAGAGAGTATTTACACAATATCCTGCTTTTTCAGTGTATATATGTAAATTCTGTTAGCATTTCAACTATGTAGTGTGTTTTTAAGTGTTCTTTAGTGTCTCTTTTGGGGTCAGAATGCTGTTTGCCATGTTATGTGTTAATTGAAAGAGGGAAGCTGTATGGTAATTCTGCTGTGTCTTACGTAATGCTTCAGCACAAGCAAAATTCTTCTGTGGGTGAGTACTGTGTGACCATGACACTGCATGTGAGCTGGTGCTCCATTGCCTCTAATTCCCCTGCTGCCCCTAAATCCACTTTTATGCATTCCTGCCACCAACACATTTGAGCACTTCCTTTTTATGCTCATGACTCTGCATGTCCTTTGTTTTCAGCCTTCTGCTTTGACACAGAGAGATGGCACAGCAGAAGCAGAGAGTTCTGCTGTCCCGGCCCTTCCAGTGGATTGTATGACTGTGTTTATGGTAGCCCTCCTGCAGCCTTGGAAATCCTAAAGCTTTTTTAGATTCTGCTTGGTACTACCCACCCCCCTGCCCCGCGGCTTCCCTTAGAAGAGAAAGGAAAGGTTCCCTCTGTACTAGCCTGTTGAAGGCCCTTTGTACCTGAAGGGCCACTGGGTATTTTGCCACCAGATGTTTTGCAAGATGACAGCTTTATCTGCCCATAGCTGTGGGCCTGTGCTGTAGTGATTCAGATCGCTCTAACTCAGTATCTTCCCACCCTCTGGCAGTAGCCTGTTTTCTTTACAGGCTCTCTTTGTTCATAGAAGTACAGACAGTTTGTCTAACACACTGGAAAGAAAATTGTCACTTAGGTAAAGGCAAAGTTTTACAGAAGGACTAGAATTGGAAAATGAGTGTGTTTGAGGGTGGGGTAGGGAAAAGACAGCATGAAAACTATTTGCTGATCTGTAAGGCATAAATGTTAAGGTGAGAGAATTCTCAATTCAAGGAGACAACTGATCTGCACCTAACACTTTTCTAAGGTGTGATATAGGAAGCCTGTTGAATCTAGTCCAGAAACATACTGTTAAAAGATGCTTGCGTCCTTTTGCTTAGTCTCCTGTCAGACAGGCAGGTTTCGTAGCTCCATCACTAGCCTTAACTCTGTAAAGAAATTTCTACTCATTGGTTTTGAAAAAAAAACCCAGTAAGGACTGTTCTCTAGTTCTGAACAACACTAAAATTGTACCAGAGGGATTGGTAAGCATATGGCTCAAAGTGGGAGTTCTAAGGTATGAGAGGGAAATGGATCAAACTTGAAAACTTGCTTGACAGATGCTTAATGGTGTTTTTGTTGGTCATTTATAGAGAAGATAGAAGAGGAGGGCTGTAGCTTTGAGGTCTTCAGTCTAAAGATTAAGTTTCTAAGGCAAGTGTTGATCTAACATGGAAAAGGTGGAAGCAGGAAGGAAAGGATGGAGGGTGTGAGTTGTTGACGGTGTACTTAGTATTTCATCCTAGTGAGGGATTTTGTTGTCTGAACTTAGTTTCCCAGTATCACTTTAGACACCCAATATTGCTTTTGGCTGCCTGTGCAGAAGGACATAGGGCTCTTGTAGGTGCTTTGTCGTATGTACTGGCCTCGTGTGAATGTCACAGACATGCTAGCGTGTCTTTGCTACCTGTACCACAGCTTGGTATTTAGAAGGAAAGAAATGAAAAAGAAATCATTGTGGTGAACTAGTGTTGTAGATCTTTTTAAGAAGTTTGGATCCTCTTATGCTGTTAAGCCCAAGGAATGTGTGAAGCTGTTTGTAAGAAAGGTGCTGTAAGTTGGTGTGTTTGTCAAAACAATAAGAAAGTAGTGAGGTAGTTGGGGAATGAACTGCACAGTAGAATAGGTGTAATTGAAGGGTCAGAAATATCGTCTGCGTGAGTAAAATGAGAGGTTACTTACATCTGCGTGTCTGATGCAAAAGGATCTGATAAGAAGTGATTCTGCTAGGTCAAGTGGAAAATTATTAGAGATAAGCCTAAGCTGTCAGAACAGAAAGAAAGGGATTGTTGAAGCTTTATGGAAGATGACAGGACTTGTTCACGGACTTAATAAAGACAGGGGAAGAAAAGAAATCGAGTCTGACCCCTAGTCTACAGGACTGATAAAATGGAAGATACTGGCATTGTGAAGGAAGGAGAAATGAAAGTACTCACCATTGTAGAGGAAAAGATTTAATCATACCATTGGCTGTCTGAGGTATTTCTAAGTTAAATATAAACTTGAATGGCTCTCTGCTGTAATTGAACTGTAAAACTCAAGCATGACAGGATCTCATGCCTACTTCATGTATGCAGCAAGGGATGCATGTGCATGACTCATAACTTAATATGTTAAATTGAAAACATGCTTCCTGAGGGTAAACTCAATCTTAAATATGAACAAAGTCTTACTTGGTCTTGGCTTATGTTCTTTCTGCTAGCCTTCAGTTTGTTCCCATCTTTCAGATTCCTGAACAGAGTTTAATAGCATAATTGAAAATACTTGGTTTTGTTTGCTTGCCTGGGTGTATGACAATAGTGAGGAACAGGACTTTGATTGAAATGTAATTGGGGCACTTTGTTAGTAGTTTGGCCCTTCTAGTACAGTGAACTGCAGGCATAATCCTTTTTTCTAGTGGTTAATTGGTAAACTAAGGCATGTGTGGAATTTATAGGAAAAAAATAAACAGAAAATAAACTCTCTAAACTGTAAGAATCAGTGTGAAAAGAACAAATTGGGAATCTCTAAATTTGCTTTCTTAGATTTATAGTAATTCTTCACAAGGCTATTTGAGAAGTCCAGTCAATGCAGGGTTCAAGTAATGGGAAGAATTGTTTCTATAATTCACAAAGATCAAAAAAATCTTTGTTTTGTCTGCCTGTAGGGAAAAGGCAGAAATTAAAATAATAGTGTTGCATACAAAGTCAATGGAGACTTCTTTCCCTATAGAGAGGAACTGAATACTGCAAAGTATGTTGTGTGATACCCAGGCTGATTTGCCAAGACATCCTTGAAACAGTCTTGAGTCAGTTTGCATTATGAAATGTCATCATAAACAATTGCATAGATGACCCTTGGCTGAATATAGTTACTCTGAAGGTTTTAGGATGCTGCTACTTGGTATAGGTATGTTCTTGTTTTTTCGTAACAAAAGGCTGCAAGTGGAGGCAATTAGCTAAAACCACAGGTGACATAAATATAATTTCATTTATACTTAGTTCATATGTTCACCTCTCTTGCTTCCATACACTTGCAAATAAATAACATACAAACATTTTTAATCTTGAAGTTAAAATTTTAACTGATCTTTAGGTACTTTTCTGCTGTAATTCAGTGTGTTTCTTTTCCTAATTCTACTTAATAAATTAACATGAACGATTGGCTTTCTCTTACTACAAAATGAACGTGGGAAAGTCAGAATAAAATGAGCTTTTTTTAAAAAAAAAAAAATTGTAAGAATAACTGGAGCTGGTCTTTTTTGCCCCCATTCTTCATATTTTCATGGAACAGCAGGGTCTCTGCCTGTCTGGACCTCTTGGCTTCTATTTTTCTGGAAAGAGTTAGGTTTCCAGCCGCATTGAAATCTAATAGGATTTGGGAGTCTAATTCGCTTAAGCTCCTTTGAAAGTCCGAACCTCCTTTTCTTTTGAGAGGTGTTTTATTTCAGGAGTAGACAAAGTTGATTATCCCAGATAGCAGCAACTCCTTTGAACCGGATCTATAAGCAGGAAAGCCAATAGTCAGAGTAAGACTGTTGGATGCAAATATAGTATTAAAAAACAGTGTTTGGTCTTCCTATGACTAGAGGCATTGGGCAGATGAACATCATTACAAGGTATGCTAGCCAGCATACTCTGTGAAACACCTTAGGTTGTCTGGTCCCTATGAATGGGAGGAGGAGTGTGTTAGATGTACAGGAAGCATTTTAAACAGCAGGAAAAGTTGCTAACTCTCCCTGTTTCTTTTTGCACCCTAGGTTTTTAACTAATTTGATTTGATTATTTTCCTGACACTTTTCTGGGCACTAAAGAGAGGATGAGTGTTCTATGTTTTCTTAGTTGCTTTTTTTTGTGCTTTTAAGCCATGCAATTAGCATTCACGTGTGATTAAAATAATCACTTAATGCTCAGAGGTAATTTCAACTAGCTAAGTACTTCAATAAACCTTGTAACTACCTTGACTTGAAACCATAATATTTTGAAGNGTGCTTTTAAGCCATGCAATTAGCATTCACATGTGATTAAAATAATCGCTTAATGCTCAGAGGTAATTTCAACTAGCTAAGT
Organism: Himantopus leucocephalus; assembly: GCA_003993805.1. Taxonomy (NCBI): domain Eukaryota; kingdom Metazoa; phylum Chordata; class Aves; order Charadriiformes; family Recurvirostridae; genus Himantopus; species Himantopus leucocephalus. The sequence continues at coordinate 39,999,370 of RSEF01000005.1, read as the reverse complement.
ACTTCACTAAACCTTGTAACTACCTTGACTTGAAACCATAATATTTTGAAGTGCTTAAACCTTTCTCTTTCTGAAGTCTTTTAAGGCTGAAATATCTAAGACCACAGTACATGCTCATTGTCTTTCACTGCCTGTATTTGGCGTTTTGGATGTTAACAAAGACTGTTCATATTAAAAAGCTAAGGATGGGGAGCAGTCAAATAGGATGTTTCCTTGAAACTAGTACTACAAGTTGAAGTACTCCAAGGGAGTGCACTTGCTCCTACCAGTGAAGCCAGTTTTCTCTCCTGGGCTGAGAAATTGATGGTGTGCTACCTGTGGTTGGACTTAGAGCTTCAGAGGTGAGTTGCTTAGTTGGCAATATGGTAAGGAAAACTCTGAGTGAAGAGAAGGCCAAAAGAAGGTTAAGTGTCTGTAACCTGAGATCAGATATCCTGAACCTCCTCAAGTGTGCTTCTAAGAATCTGGAGGATGTAGGAACAGTCAGGAAGATAAGACTTAGAAAGATTTCTATCTGTTTCTCCTCAGACAACCATACACTCATGCTGTGTTTTACAAAACATACTGAAGAGAAAATGTGAAATACTTTCTCAAGGTCTATGCAACCCCTGTGGCTTTCACCATTATACAGTTCAGAGAGGGAATACAGCATTCAGGGCATTTTGTGACTTCAGTGAGTCCCTGGGAATAAGGAACAGCCACCAGGGAAGCTCACAGAAACTGCTGCTAGTTTTGAAATCAGTAAGGTTGAATTGCTGACTTTGGTCTCCTGGGCACT
>RSEF01000005.1:39978948-39991150 GCA_003993805.1 Himantopus leucocephalus | reverse complement strand
GGGGCAGAATCACCTCCCTCAACCTGCTGGCCGTGCTTCTTTTCATGCAGCCCAGGATAAGGTTGGCCTCCTGGGCTGCGAGTGCACATTGCTAGCTCACGTCCAGCTTTTCATCCACCAGTACACACAAGTCCTTCTTGGCAGGGCTACTTTCAATCCCTTCATACCCCAGCCTGTATTGATACCAGAGGTTGCCCTGACCCAGGTGCAGGACCCTGCACTTGGCCTTGTTGAATCTCATGAGGTTCACATGTGCCCACTTCTTGAGCTTGTCAAGGTCCCTCTGGATGGCATCCCATCCCTCAATTGTGTCAACCACACCACTCAGCTGGGTGTAATCTGCAAACTTGCTGAGGGTGTACTTGATCCCACTACCTATGTCATTGATGAAGATGTTGAACAGTACTGGTCCCAATACCCCTGAGGGACACTACTTGTCACCGATCTCCATCTGGACATTGAGTTGTTGACCACTACCTTCTGGATGCGACCATCCAACCAATTCCTCATCCACCAAATAGTCCACCCATCAAATCCATACCTCTTCAATTTAGAGAGAAGGATGTTGTGGGGGACCATGTCAAAGGCCTTACAGAAATCCAGCTAGACAACATCCTTAGCTCTTCCCTTGTCCACCGGTGTAGTCATTCCATCGCAGAAAGCCACTAGGTTGGTCAGGCAGCACGTGCCCTTGGTAAAGCCATACTGGCTGTCTTGAATCACTTCCTTGTCTTCCATGTGCCTTAGCATAGCTTCTAGGAGGATCTGTTCCATCATCTTCCCAGGAACAGAGGTGAGGCTGATGGGTTGGTAGTTCTGAGGATCAGGTCCCATAGACTTCTGTGTGTTCTAGTTCCTCAGGTGGTCACGAACCTGAACTTCTCTTACAGTGGGAGGGACTTGCTCCTCCAGTCCCTATCTTGTGGTCCATCCACTTGAGAGGTGTGGGAAGAGGTGTTGCCAGTGAAGACTGAGGAAAAAAAGTTGTTGAGTACCTCAGCCTTCTCTTCGTCCATTTTTTCGTGTCGTTGCCAGTCTTGCTCACCAAAGGGGCATGCTTTCTTTGAGCTTCCATTGCCTGTGCATCTCTTTCTTGACTAATAGCTGGCAAGCTTTCTTTTAGCTTTCTTTCTAAGAGCAGAACACCAGTAAACAGTGGTAGTCCATATGAGTTAGCAAAACAAGTAGTCAGTCCACAATTACTGATGTGAGAACCAGCAAGCTGCTTGTTTTTTGTTTATCAAGTGCCCCTTGTATTAAATAATTTAAATACTAATGTGGGGAAGTGGTGGCCGGTAAACCTGAAGCACACTCCAGTAATCCATAAATATACCTTATATTAAATTGTAACAGGTATTAATAAGCTCTCTAAAATTGATATAGTCTATAAATAAATATAAATTTACTTTGAATTTGATTAATCTTCATCCAAATTTTATGTATTAATTCCCTCGATAACAACTACGAGCAAAGCCATATAGAAGATTATAAAATTCTGCCTTAAAAGATGAAAAGATATAGTTCTGTTCTATAGTACAATTTTTCTGGAATGCAATTTTATTTTCTCTTATATCCCTTTCTTCCATATAGATTCTCTGTACTTGATATATGGTAATTCACAATCTCCATTTTTGAAAGGCCTTTAAGGCTACTATAGATAGCCTTAAAAGAGAATTTTGATTTTAAAATGCCAGGCCACATAGAGTCCACCATCTAACCTTCAACTTCAAAGTTGCTGGCATTGATTCAATGGCTTTTTCTATAAACTCTCTTCTACTTATCTCTCTTTCTACCACTCTCTCCTATCAGATTTCCCAACTCCAAGTGAACACTGTAGAACAATGTTTCTTAATCTGACCTCAAATACGACTGCAAAAACTCTTGGCAACAGATAACTGCAGCTGCAATTAACAACTGCATAGTTATGCATGCCCGTACATGTAAACAAGCAAAAAACCCTAAATGATTAGAGTTTGTTTTAAATTCTCTTAAAATGAAAACTATTTTGATAATGCCATACACTAATCACTCTGGAATAAATAAATTATCTTCAGGTTTTTAAACACTGAAAACACAACAGGGTGGATTGTACCAACGTCATTTTAAACCTAATGACAGTCTATGGGTGTCGTGGTTTAGGCTTGGTGAAGTTCTGCGCATCCTAACATGGTGCACTTCTTTTCAGGGAAAATTCCTTCTTCTTATGTGTTGTGGTTTAGGCCAAATCGGCTACTGGGGATGTTGGGGACACCAGATGGGACCGACAGATGCTCCCCTCTACCCCTCTTCAAAAAGAGAGGCAGAGGAGGGAAAAAAGAGACTTATGAGTTTAGAAGGAACTAAATATTTTAATGAGATATTAATAATAAAATAAAAAGGAAATAATGAAATGTATACAAAACAGTATCAAGCTCCCAAGATGACAATCACGACACCGGCTGACACTGGGGCAGTCCCAGGCTGGACTCAGTGATGAACGGGAACCAGATTCTGGATCTGCATTCAGGGTTGGGACCAAAGGCAGCCAATTGAAGTGAAGAAAGAGAGAGCGAGAGAGCAAAAAAGAGAGGGAAAAAAAAGCTGACCTTTTGATCCCTCAGCTTTTATACTGAGCATGAGGCAGATGGGATGGAATACCCCGTAGGTCAGTTTTGGGTCACCTGTCCTGTCCGCTCCTCCCCGCAGGTGGGACCCCACTGCGCTTTTCTGCTTCCGACCCTCCAACGGGGCAAATAACAAAGTTGGTTGGCCTTGGGTGTTAGAGCAATAAGTATAAGCAAGAGCCTCTCCGCATACTGTGCCTGAGCATCAACTATAGACATTGGTCTTATCACTCTGAAAGAGCGAACATTGTCTGCGCAATATGCTGTTAATTTCAGTAGTTAGAAGAGGCCCAGCTAAGAATCAAAGTTACTGAACAAAATTGGTCCTGTTTTACCTCAAACCAGGACATTATGCAACCTTGCCTTAATACTGGGGATGGATGGAGGGGGTTGCAAAATATGGGAGCTATGCTGGCCTTGTGGTATCCAAGACATTTATACTTTAAATATTGTGACATACAAGATTTGGTTTATAAATAGTATACATTATACGTGTTCAACTGATGTGTCACAGTACCTTAGGATTACTAAAGTCATATATATACGTCCTCAAAACCTCTATCCTAACACCTATCCTTTTGCTTCTCTTCATTAGGAACAAACCACTGTTACTCTGAGGTTAAAGAACAAATGAGTTAAAAATCAGTGATGTCTTCATCACGAATATTTGTTCCTATCAGAATGGAGGCTCCTGGAACAATTACTGTGTATCTAGGCAGCAGCACTACAGGTGAATGTGAATTAGCAGCACTACAGATTATTCTAATAGTTTCTATTCATCACAAACAACAACAGCTTCAGGAAAACATAACACTACCACATGCGACCAGACAGGGGATATATCAGAAAGCACGTTTTCAAATCAAGAAACAAATCTGAAGACTATCAAAAATGCTAATGCAGAAGGAAAGCCACAAGACCTGTGTGTTAGAATATTTAACTGAACTTTTTAATAATTTCTGAGAACCACATCAGAAATGCTCTTATATGTACAACACAAAACGTTTTAAGTAGACAATCCATTCAGACGGTGACCTTGCAAGCCAGTACAGGGGGATAAAAAAAAAAGCACCATTCCCCGTCACATTCTCCAACAGCCTTATTGCTCTACCTCCCCACAGAAATGTCATGCAGTTAATAGAGGAAAATGCATGTTAAAATGTAGGCTGTACATGAAAAAGTTTGGGAAAACATAGCTCGTATTAACATGAATTGTATTTTGCACCTTATCTCCATTGTTTTTATTCTAGCAAATAAAAGGAAATATGCCTGCTCTCCCCATCCTCCCTCCAGGTATTGGTTATCACCAGTATAAGCGCATGCAAGCAGTACAACAGCATTAGATCCTGTATTTCTACTAAATTGCTGAACTAAGTTTTACAACTAAACACAAGGAATAAACATGTTGTTTAAAGCATTAATTTCGGATGGATACTTCCAAAGAAATAGTCTATCAACTTTTCTTATTTGACAGTCTTAATTCTGACAGTAGAAACTGTATTGCTACGAGAAAGTGAGCAAATATTTTCAGATATTACGATCCGCATATTGTTAAAGGAATTGGCAACAATTTTATCAGCATTATATATCTCAGGAGGAGAGGAACAATTATTCATACCTTATTTAAATCAGACTCATCTCAGCGGGCCAATGTTTGTGTAACTGTGTACGACCCAAAGAACAGCTTCATTTCTGGCGTCCAAAGCAAACTTGCAGAGGCATCAGTCACTGAGAAGATAGGTTTCTTTTATACCATTCTCAAATTTTTTGAGGAAACTTTTTGTCCACAACATCATATTCATTTGCTCTGTTAAAATAATTTACAAATTTTATTATCAACCTTAAATACAAAATCATTTACAAATATGGCCAAGGTTTACTACCTGCATTTTAACAGCAGGAAGAAACAAAGCTTGTGGGTCTTGGATCTTTTATTCAAAAATGCAGAATAACAGCGGAAACTGAATCTTTCTTTTTTCACCCAACTCTTTCTCTCCACTAGCCCATAGAAATCAAACCTACACTGATATTGGGTCATCCAGACCACATGCTAGGAATTTTCCATTTTGAGTACTCCTACTTTGGCATAAATGTATATCCCATTTCTATTCTGGTGTCATTGAACTGTCATTCCGGGAGTTCAAGAAGTGAGTTCAGAATGTTTCTGCAAATAACTACTTGGTTCCACCAGCTGCAAACATACATCAAATGTAATCAGAAAGCAATTGGCAGTGACCACCATGCATCAAGCATGCCAGAGCGGATTAGAACTTAAAAGTGAAAGTTCAAGAGAATTATTTGGAAATCTAATCCTCACTGATACCTGCATTCCATTTGCATCTCAATTATTGACACAAATTCCTCAAAGCACCTAAACATGGACACTGAAGCACATGCAACAGCACCTGAGCCATGCTCAGGGACAAAGGGAAAGGGTTCTTGCAATCTGTCCAAGTCCTAAAGGTCAGGATGTTGATACGATGCTCAAGACAGTGCTTCTCTTACACCGCGGGCTTACTACCCGACAGGACCGTGCAGCCCGTTGCCATTGTGCAATATATCCAACACTGTGTATATCCACCTCCTCATGGCATTTCCAGGCAGCCCGACTCGACACAGCAGACACACTACTCCTAGAACTGGAGCTCACCTGGCCGCCTCTCAGAGCCGAGCGCGGCACAGGTATTGTCGCATGAATCCGGTGCCGAGGTTAACGTCGNCCTCCTCATGGCATTTCCAGGCAGCCCGACTCGACACAGCAGACACACTACTCATAGAACTGGAGCTCACCTGGCCGCCTCTCAGAGCCGAGTGCGGCACAGGCATTGTCGCATGAATCCGGTGCCGAGGTTAACGTCGCCAGACCTCTTGTGCTGGAAACAAACAGCAGCACAAGTCCCAGCTCCATTAGGAAGCCACCCGAGTAAGGGAGCACCTGTTCAAACAGGCTCTTTCATTCTTCAGCTTTCAGAAGTGAATATTCCAGGTAATACAATAGTAGCTGTCTATAAATTTTAAATAAATAGGAGAACACTTGATTCTTGACAGTTCATCTCAACATTTCAGTTGCTGATGGCAACATTAACAGCCAGCCTTTCCATTTTCTGTCATTACTCCCATCTCACAAGCTCTAAGGGTTTGATTCTGCCTCAAATATTTAGGGCTATTTTTGCACAATCATCTCAACTAGCAGAGCAAATTTAAACTATAACTTGCTCAGCTTTGCAGTCAGGCGGGAGGAGGAAAACCCCGCTAACATTTTGCAGACTTTTCATGTGCCAATCCCAGAGTTGCGGTTTTGTTCATGTTGGGCCTTGACAGAGAAAGGATCATTGTCACATTAGGTTTGCAGACTCGTGAAGACATCCGTGTTCTCCGCCTGGGCTGTTTTCTGTTCCCACAGAAACCACATATTTAGCAGGAGCAGCCCTTGAAATGAATGGAAGTCTCGGCATTCATACAGTAATAAAGGACGACAACCACATGGATTACTGTTCTTCTGGTACTATTTTATAAACACAAAGATATTGAAAATACTGAACCATTCCTTCCTTCCCTATTTTTGCTTCACTAAAGGAAGACTGTAGAGAAACTGAATTAGCATCCCTTGCTAGATTATGGAGATATAGGTCTTGCATTTGTCCTTTACCCACACTATACTTATTATTTTAAGTCTCAAGTTGTATATTCCATTTTATTCCTTATTTTTAGCAACATTGAAAATATTTGTATACTATTAGATATGTGATAAATGTCTAAAAAGAATCATTTGATGGTAGATTTTGATTGGATTATTATTGAAAGATTAGAAATTCTGAAGTGCTCAGTTATATGACATTTAATCATGCAACCCCAGTGAAACCTCCTTAGCTTTTCTACTGAGAATAGGCCAGGAGAAAGGATAGCAGAATCAGAGCTTACATATTTAGTATTGAATAAACCATATTTTCTATGCTGTTTTCCATAAAAACAGACATGCTAGATCAAACTAAAAGATTTTTCTCAGCCAGTGGCCAGCAGCTGATGTTAAGAAAAAAGAACATATGAAAGAGGGAAAGTAGGGCGGTAGTTGCCAGCTACTCCTGTTTAAAATCATCCATCTCATGTTTAATAGCTCTTCACAGACTTTCTTTTATAAAACTGTTTAATCACTTTTTGAAGTTTTTTGTAATTTTGGCACCCCATGAAAATGAATCTCAAAACGTAATATTGTTATGCAGGAAAGGGCTTTCTTTTGTTTGTTTTAAACCTGCTGCCTAATAGTTTCCTTGGGTACCCCGCAGTGAGTAATCATTCCCTATTCAGTTTCTTCATGTCATTCATAATTTTATATTCCTCTATCACACCCGCCTTTTGTTGTCTCTTTGCCAAGCTGACGAGTACTGGTACAGTTATATGGCTTACACAGAAGCTGCCCCATACCTCTAACCTTCCCCTTTGCTCTTCTTTCTGCCCTTTCTAGGTCTATATCCTTCCCCACTTCCACAAACCATTCACTATGTGCCCATCTCATCAATATATGCATAAGTAATCTCTGTGTTTCTTTTTTTTGTTGTTGTTGTTTTCCCAATACTTCCTAATATTCTGTTTTTCTTTTGACGGCTGCTGAGAATTGGGCTGACGTCTCTAAGGAATTAATCAGAAGAGCTTCAAGATCTTCTTTTCTAATTTAGAGTCCACCACTGTGAGCTTCATCATTAAAACTGTTTTTTCCTCGGGAGGATTACTTTGCATTAATTTGGTCTTTTCTCACCCAATCACTCAACACAATAAAATCCTTCCACAACTTTGGCTATCTTAAGCAATTTCAAATCAGCCAAAAATTGTTTCTTTATTCACTCCCTTTTCTAGATCAGCTAAGAATATGTTGAATAGCAGACAGCTCTATTCATTCCCCTACTAAATCTTTTGGAAAAAGATTATCTATCCTATTCTTTTTTCCCCTTTTCTTTAACCCATTGTTATTTCAGGAAGAAACTTATTCCATATCCCATATCAGTTAATTTTTGTTAGCCTTTGGTGAGACGCCTGTTAAATATGCAAGTTGTGCCAACTCTTCTCCATTACAACACATTAAAACACTGTGGCATACTAATTCTTGTCTTTAATACGATTTTGCCAATCTGCTCACTCTAGAGTCCAGACACATTAATGAACTGCAGTCTCACACCCTACAGGTTCTTTAAAAATCTTGGCTTCATGACTATCACTTTCTGCTCCTCAGTCATCAGGGCTGATGTAAGTCATAGTTATCCTTCACAGCACTTTAGTTTTGATTTCTGCTAGAGTTCTTAGATGAACGCAATTTATTTCTGTTGGTTTGTTAATATACTTATATCAATTAGTTCTAAACTTTTCTCATGACAGCAAAGTCCAAGGTCCTTAGTTTGTACTCCACACAGAAAGGCTCCAGTATGAAAAAAAAACCACTTTTTGCTCTTTCTTGGGAAACAACAATAGAAATAATTAATTTAGCGTTGGGGTATTTTATGCTAAAATCTTACATTTCTTGAATTTTTCTTTTACACTTTGTCAGAACTACAGAGTCAGGCTCTCTACTTCTGCATTTTAAATGCTGTTAGCTGTGCTAATGCTGTTAGCAAGTCAAGGCTTAACAACATCTTTGACCTGTTTCATAACAGTTTTACATTATCCTGCCAGGGTTTTCTGTTTTCTCATTTGGATAGAAGTTCCACAATGGAAGATGTCTCTGGTAGCTTTAAACAGTCTCCTGTAAGGATTTTACCTTTTGGGCTGCTTTTCTTAATTTCTTTTGAGAAAGGTTCTTCGTTTGTATGTACTTTCTAGTTGTAAATTATATTATGGTGGGGCAAGAAGTTGTGGGGTTTTCTGCCTTCAGAGGTATTGAATTTAAGAACGCTACAGCCAGTATTGCAGGGCAGATCATCGTTATAGTTTTAGAAAATAATTGAAAGGATAAAATGAACTTTATTTTCATTATAAATTTCTAATAATCTGTTGCTGGATTAAAATAACAGCCTTAAGAATTGTAACCACTGATGGATATGTGCAATGTATGACATGTAGTTAGCATCAAAATCTAATTTAAATCCCTGCCATTAAATAAGAAAGTGGAATAAAACATACGCTGTCTTGGATTATTTGTGAAATACTGTATTATGGTCATCTTAATCTATTATGCCAGACTTTTTGTTGCTGTTGTTTTAAAAAAGTATTTAGTTTGTGTATATGACTAAACCTGCCTTTTTCATGAAATTGCAGAACCTTTTGCTTGAGCTAAATATTAGACATTGCATTTTATCATTCAACATGAATATAGACAATCTTGCAAGGAAAAGAGATCCTTGTTATCATTTCAGCAATCTCTGTTTTCCAGATCATTGAAACGAAAAAAAGAGCAAAGAGTTCATTGTTATTTGCACCACTCAAGGCGAAAAAGCAAAAACGGATAATTGCAGTTTTCTAGTTAAGAGCTTAAAAGACTTTCGTACTAGAACAACAAAAATTTCTGCACGTTGCTCACGATGTGAGTGACCTCAGAAATTATTTCAATCTGTCAGCAATTTGTTCCCATTCTTTGCACGTAGTGTGAAAAATTCAGTACTTTTTTTGTCAGAAATACCCTTGCATTCTCATTTTTAAGCATATCAAAAGGCAAAATAGCCAAAAATAAATTACGGAACCAATGTTTCTTCTGTGTGTCACCACGTTGTACTGGCCATAATGACATTCAATGGAAGTTTATTTTCGGTTGCTCCTACCAAATTTATATTTATATAAAGAGCTAAACAATATCAATCTTCTCTGTCCGTGTTTTACCCATGACTGTGGCAGACCCCAAGTTATTTGAAAGCACTGCCTCATGCATGAGTACAACAAAAGTCACTTTTGGTAGATTTGGAGCAAGGCTTCAGATGAAAACTAATTCAAAATTAGTGTTTTAACAAGATGTGTTTCAAGTCAGTGTGTTTTTTTAAAAAAGTGAAAGAGGGTCAAAAGTTTAAAAACCTCAATTTTATATAAATATTGACTCGCATTTTTTGACATTTTAAATTACTGAGAGTTGCTGCAACAAGAGTCAATGTCAGCAAATGACTCAGCTCAGCACAAACAGAGTCTTCAGATCACCTGGGTCACAATTAAATCAGTTCAGGGATACAGATAGTGCTTCAACCTTTTTTGCCCCCAGCTCAGTGAGCTGTCCCGAAATAAGAACAGAATGAAGACAAGCCTTGTTCGTTTTACCAAAGGATAAATTTACTAAGGCCACCCCAGCACAGTGAGAAACAGTTAGTGGGTCGGAAAAGAGGTTCATAAGTAAACATGTATTGAGTGGTCTAAAAAACCTGTGCCATGAAGCAAATTTTGAACAGAATTCAAGGATGAATAAAGGTGACTAAAGACTATGTTCGGGGCTCTTACTTTCTTAAGTGAGTATGAAAGTAGCAACAATTTCCAGGACCGCCTGAAATGTAAATGATAGGAACTGAAGAATGGCAGCGCCACTGCCAAGAGGAATTTTCCATCCTGTAATTACATGGATTGCAACCAAAGCCCCCTTCTATGCACTTCACGATGGAAAAGCAATATTTTTCTTTTGAATACACTTAAAATATAATAAAATATTGCACACAACCACCTCATGCAAGAACTCTGGAGAAATCAAATTTAGACAATCCGAGGTATAGGCAAGCATCCATAAATCTATGCAGACACAACACATTTCAACTATATGTAAATGTATTTTCACAGCAAATTTTTAATAAAACAAAAATATTTTCTCTTTTTTCCTCTGCCCTTTTCAAAATTAGTACATTTTTTCTCCTTCCCTCTACACATTTACCTGTTGATTTTTTCCTGTCATTTTTAGATTCTTGTCCCTTTTCCTCCATTTCCGTCTGTATTCTTTTTCATCTACCCGAGTTCCCTCCTCTTTCTATCCCCTCTTGATTTAATTCTTTGCATTCAAATAGCAGTGCTGCCTGGGACGTAGCCTCTGTCTCAGCTAGTTTACACCCATTGCTTTCATAAGAGGGTGCTCAGGGCATAAATGCCTTTTTCCCTGGTACCTCAGTGTCCATTATATCCAAGCACAGTCTTGTCATGGCGTGGTCTAAAAATGATAATAATAGAAAACTTGTTGGCTTAGGGGTCTTTCTGCCTGTTTGCCGTTCAGAGAAAACAGTAGCTATCTTACTGTGCCAGCTTTTTTCTTCTCCGGTTTTGCATTTTCTTTCTTCAGTAGCATGTCATTAAGAAATAAAATAAAGCTGGGTATCTTTTTTCTCCAAGTGATGCTTCTTAGCTCCTCNTAAAAAATAAAATAAAGCTGGGTGTCTTTTTTCTCCAAGTGATGCTTCTTATCTCCTTTTTCCACCTCTGCCATGCTGGACCACTCATCCTTAACAAAGGTACGTGTCATGCACAGCAACCAGGGAAATGTGGGGCCATGAGGGAAGAGTGGAAACCCTGTTTATCTTGCAAATCTTGTTTTACAATTTGACCACTGAACTTTGTTTGTGGTTTCATGGAATTCACGGCGAGATTTACAAAAATGAATGAATATTAAGCCATGTTAACATAAGTGAAATGCTTGAAAACACAATCCACAGGGCACTTGGCACAAATACAGACCCAGGTTCAAGATGAGACAGAAGCCAGATAAGTTCTCCAGGTATCAGACAATCACCTGCACGTCTTTTCTTGACAACATCGTGAGGTTTTCAAGGACAACACTCTGTCCTAGTATTCTTGCATGTCATTAACTCACAGTGTAATCAACAGGATGTGTAGCTGAGGAGTTCTGAAGAGATTTTGTCTGGCTATAAAACATTAGAAAGGAAGTTTTTGTTGCTGAATATATGTCTATTCACAGAAGCTAACAGCTATTTGCTGCATTTTCTGCAATTCAAATACGTTTAAACTTCAGTTATATCAAAACATTGTTGAGGAAAGGAGGTTCTTTTAACAGAGCGCTAGCAAGGCATTCATGAAGCCTTCTCAATCATACTCTGCCAATTCTTTTACCAAGAGGTTCTTGCAAAAAAAATCTGCCTTAGCTTGTGGCAAATCCTGTCTCCCAGAAGTATACGAGCTTGAGAAACTCTGGATTTGCCTACATTTAGGCAAAAATGTTTCTCTTGGCCAAAAAGGTGAAAAAACCCGTGGATCAAGAAACATATTAAAATGTGTTGGGTTTTTTTTTTGACTGAAATTAATAGAATAGTACAGTTGCTAGTTTATATAATTTTAAGTGTTTTTTTAAAAAAAGAATGAATGAAATTCCTGTAAGCAAGAGATTTCTTCTTCAGAAATGTTTTAATGAATAACAAAAATAACAATGAATTCTGCTGGGAACCACTTAATTGTTGTCATTTACTATTAAATTGAGGCATCCGATGCATCCATAAAAAACAGAATAATTGGGCCATTAATTTGTTAATAGAATTGTAACCTAAACAGCAAATGCCATGACAAGAGTGGTTGTTAGGCACTCGGGGGATAAGCATGGATACCCTCCTTGAACAGATTCCTTCCTTTTTTATGCCTATTTCTTGGTTAAAGTGTTAGGTTTTTGTGGCCAGGCAGGTTCTCTCTTCTTTCCTCCCTGCACACTT
>RSEF01000005.1:39966560-39978848 GCA_003993805.1 Himantopus leucocephalus | reverse complement strand
AAATTCATTTTATAAAATATACTTCTCTACAGTTTAGGACTTAACAGTGGTATCTCTTGGCAAAGAAAACTTCTATAAGTTGTATATCAAAGAAATCAAACACACTTTTTTTCAATTTAAAAACAAGCCATTTATTTCCAGTTTACCCATATCAACTCCATTGCTCTCAGTAACTAGCATTGATAAGTTATGCCTTTTAAAGTGCTGATGCTTCATTGCAATATCTTTTGTTACAGCATATTAAAAAAATGCTGAGAAGTGATTTCTTTTGCATTTCCCAAAAGGTCCAGAACCAGTGATGTAGATAGATATCTGCTCATCTTGGGAGAATAGTTGATGGAGGAATTGACTTGCACAAAAGATTGCAGACGGAGTAACCACAGAAATTTTTCAAATGGATATGTTCTGCTTTCCCAAGTTATTCTCAGATTTGACTTGATTCTGTGCTGACTTTATTCAGCCTGTTCTGGAGACTGGTATTAATAAGCCTAAACCAATTTCAAAGCATCCCTATGAAATCAAAGGGTTTTCAGGTAAGCATCTCAGGGCCTATAACCTTTCCTCCTTTCAAAAGTGGTCCCAAAAATTCTGAACTGTGCATGAGAACTAAGAAGCAACCCACTTCAGGGTGTCTCTAAAACACAGGCAATATTCCCAGCAAGATGATTATGAGATGATATCCTACTAAAAGTTTCAAGCATAGAGAATATAAAAATAGAAGAACATGGGAGGCCATATCCACATTAATCCACACTAAGGGAAAATAGGTATGCAAGACAACAGCAAGTCCCTGATGTATACCAGCAGGAGCTGATGACTTGCACTGCCTCAGCACAGGATGCAGCTGTGGCTGTGCAGTTCTGCAGTCACCACCCTGACTGTTGCCTGAATCCCACACTGACAACTTCAGCTATTTCAGGACAGTGGACTCACCCCCAATTCTTTCCACATTTGGCTTCCACATCCATTTCCCACAGGACTTCACCTATTTCTTGCTGCACAAAGCTGACAAAATGTGATATGTCTTTTTCTTCCTCCTCCTCTCTGCCTTTCCCCCATTCTCCTTGGCTAGTGAGCCTTCCGTCCTACTTTGCGCTCTACTGGTGACCACATTTGTACTTTTCCCCGGCATTATCCATAACTTCACACTCTGTCCTTGCAATAAAAACATGGTTTAGATTTCTGTTCTAAAATTATAAGACCTTCCTTCCCACCTACTTCCCCCCTCCTTTTCACATCTGATCTCATAGCTGGTCTCTTATCAAACTCTACTTCCATTTCTGTCTTCCAGTTCTACCCTTGATCCCCTTCATCTGGTTTCAGGAGCTACATTTCACTGACATTTCCTTCTGTCACTACAACTTCTTTTAGATAAATTTAGTGAATAAGTTTCCATCCTTATCCCTTCGACTTGTTAGCGAAGTGTGGCTGTGACATGGTTATTCTCTCACCGCCTTTCATTTGCTCAGATCCTGTTCTCTTCTGAGTCCTTCCTACTTCCAGCTGCTCTGGGAAGGATGCCCTTGGAGAAGTCATCCAATTCACGCTTCTTACAATTTTTATAGTGGTTCTGCATGGACTATGTCTGTTCTCCATAACTGCATCTCTGCATATCTTCCTATGAAAACATGAATTTGTCAACCCTTTCTAGGCTGTTGCCTCATAAACATGTGTCTCTGCTCCAGTCTTGGCTTATTTTGTCCCATTTAAAATCTTAGACCAACTGTCTTGTACGTCCTCAGAGAGGCTTGTGAGCTCAAGTTCAGTTCAGAGATAGCTGCTAACCTTTGACTCTAATTCCAGCCCACGGTTTCATCTTTCTGGGTATGAACACTGATAGGCTTGTCAGTGAGGCACATAGCATGGGTTTGCTCTGTAGGTTATTTCTCCCATTCAGTCGGTCTTGTTGATTCACATTGCAATATTTCAAATCTTTCCTGCCTTTCTTTCCATATAGCAGAAGTTGACATGATCTTGTGCCTCGGTTACTACAACACATTTTTTGTGTTCTGTTGTAATTTTGTTCCTCTGATAATTCTTCATATTGCTGCAAAGACCTTCCTTCCTATATTTCTCTCACATTTAATTCCCTTGCTTTGCAAAATCCACTCCCCTTCTCTTGCCTCACTAAACCTAAGCTCTTGATTCCTTCTCAAGGCCTTTCACAACCTCTTGCACCATACTTACCACTTTATCTTCAAGACTGAGGGTGAACACCAACCTCCAGTTAGCCCACAAGCCCAGACTTCTCCATCTACTTATTGACGTTCCAGGCAGACACTTGTTTTTTTCTCCATAGTATTCTTATACCTCCCCCTAAACAGCAGAAGGAGAATGTCCATGTAGGCAGCCCCAAACTATTTCATTGTTCTCCAAATCTGTGCTTAATATTCTTCTTAAGTATGACTAATACGGGAGACAGCATGAGCACAGCCTCCTGCCATCAAGCTGAGCAATGCCGTTTGGTTTATTTCTCCCATTGATCTGTCTGCATTAATTGCCCCTGTACTTGCAACATAAGTCATCGGGGGCAGAGGCAGCAGCATAAACAAATTACTACAGCAATACAGCTGATAAGTAATGATTTTGGAAGGCTGGCACCTCTAGGAGACCTTGAAGTCGTCGTCTACGGTGTGTGAATGCTACAGAACCCATGCCTCCAGCTGAAGAATGAGAAGGTGTTATGGGATTTACTTTCCATTTCCTTACTTCTGTGAAAGGTTTATTTTTATTTGTAGAAACGGTTATTGTTTCTCAGTTAAGTTATTTGTATATTAATGGTATCTATGGATAGCACAGGATGGTAAATATTGAAATGGGATGTGGAAGTGATTCATATTTCACGAACTCTGGTCCTGACCTTCTTACAATTACCAGAACAAATTACATTAATTACACCAAATTGCATGACAGGTGGAGGAAGTTGTCATTAGTATCCATTACATATAGCAATATAGAAAGAAATTCCCTGGCTTTCTGTGGTAATTGACTGTAAACATGACCAGTCTTACATAACAGCAATGCGTACTCAGGAGGTGATGTTAGTTTTGTTTGTGTGGTTTTCATCTGAAAAAAAGCTTATTTATTTCAAAATAAAAAGGTTGTTCCTGAGTGCTAAAACCAATGAAGCCTGGATTCCTGTGGATTAGGGTCCCCTGTGCCCACTATTGCAGCAATGCCCATTTCCACCTCCCTCCGTGTCCTCTGTGGCTTCCTTGACTGGTCAAAAGCAAGCAGTAATGTGGCTGTCTGGAGTGATGTATACTGACCTCCTGCCAGTGTGTTTGCGCCAGCTGTGTGGGCAGCTGCAGAGGCATCTGTCCTTCCCTGGGGCGGGCAGGAGTTCCCGTCTTTCCCTTTCTGTCCCTAAGTGTTGCTTTTCAGAAAACCTGTAGGAGTGGCATCGTCTGTAGGACTTCTAGCACCTTTCAAATTTGGGTTAATAATGATTGCGTGTGTGGGAAACTAGATGAGAGATACTATGGTAACATAAACCTTGTTTCCCCAGGCAAAGAAACAGGCAAAAATATTTTGTATGAAGGTCAGCATGTGAAAATGTGAACTTGAAAGCCATCCAGCAGGGTCAGACAGTGTGACCCAAGTGAGAGGCTGCCGTAGCATGACATTATGCTCCACCGGGAGCCCCACCAGCCCCTACCACAGTGTAGATATCACACTTGGTTTTCCGTTTTAGTCACAGTGCAATGTTTCTGAGGTGAAAGACTGTGATGAGAAAGGAACATATTCAAATATGTACATGTTTTCTTAACACATGCCATTGCTGAATTGTTTACTAAGCACATTGAAAATTCACATTTTACCAATAATATTATTTTCTTCAGTGTTTTCAATGGGAGAAAGAAGCTGAAAGGCACAGATAAGATCTTGTTTCTCCTTCAACCTGCTTGCTAAAGCCTTTCACTCTGTTATTCCCTGTAGAAATGCTTTCCTTTTGCTCTTTTTCCTTGTTCCCTTATTCATCCTTAAGCAAAGTTTTATCCCTGATATTGGTTTCTGTTAAGAAAACTAATTTTAATTTAAACATTTAAAGGAATTTTTACCAAAAAAGAGAAAAAAATTATATGAAAAAGAGCAGAACAAATCCGTTTTAACAGATTTTTAAAAAATCAAGGACCATGTGCAAAAATGGCATGTACAGGTATTTGCTTGCACATACATATCTTTTTGCATGCAGTAGGCATGATAGGAACAAATCAAACTGCTTCTGTAAACTCCAGTTTTCTTTCCAGGTAGGTGAATGTACAATTTGATATATGTAAAATAAACAGCCATTAAAAACAAATGGGTCTTACTTTAAAAAATGCAATGAATCCCCTATTTGAGTGATGAAGCTGTCATTATTTTCACATAAGCTCTGTAGTTTCAAAAATGTAGTAAAACCTCATAAACTAAGTTAATAAGGTAACCAAAAAATCAGTATGTCCCAGTCTTTGCAAAAAAGAAAACAGAATCTGTTATAGGAGGCAGAGAAGAGGCAAAGGTATGAATGAAGGCTTAAAAAGGTAATCCTTAAAAAAATAGATGAATGTGGTACAGCGGTATCCAAGGCAGCAGCATGGGAGGGAGTGATGTGGCTAGCACGGGTGTCTGTGACCTTCCAGCCCACCTGGGCCAGCTAGTGGTGGCCTTTCGCTTCAGCCAGGACCAGCCTCAAACTGGGGATCCTGCAGAAGGGACACTGTAACTCCTCTGTTGTCATTATCTAGAGAGCGTCTTTAAACAATTCAAGGTTAGTGTATGATTGAAAAACCTTTCTTCTTGTCGTTCAGTCAAATACTTTAGAATGATGGCCCAGCACTCTAATTTGTGGAAATAAATAACATATTTCTGCTATAGGGGCACTTCTTCACCAAGATGAAGGATGCTGAGAGCTCTGAGGCTGGGGACAGTTGTATTGTGTATAATGAGATTTCCCCCAGAGCTAAATGTTGTAGAGATCACAGGGGTGGAAATCCTGGAGAAAAGATTAAGGTTTGTGCTTTACCTTGCACAGACTGAAGCATGCATTTGCTGGACCTGTGCAGAGGAAGCTTTTCTTTTTGAGGCTGCCTGACACAATAGGAGAACTTGCCTTACACATGGAATCAGAATTGAGAAAGGTTTTTGTATTATAACAAATACACAAACCTATTAAAGTACGGTGTTGTAATCCAGGCCTTCAGCAGCTTAGTCTGAAATGTCATCTGCACATGCCAGCCCAAGATGCAGAAAGAGTAGCATATATGGTGCGCAGGATTCAGCCACTTCACAGTAAATTAAATAGGACTTCTGAAACCTTTTGAAACTATGTTTTTGAAATTTTGTGGTTTTTAGCTTGCTTTATAAATGGTAAGCCTTGCTGCACTTTTCCTGGAAAACCACGACACTGAAAGAAAATTTACTTGTGTGGTACGTTATTACAGTTTTTCTTCGAAACAGCACTGAGCTTTAGTACTTAGTACCATTTAACGCTGTATAATCATTTAAATCCACTTTAATGACTTTTGTAATATAAATGTTTTAAGTATAATAATGATTATTTTAACAAGTGTTTCCTGATTCCAGGCATGTGTAAAGAAGATGGGGTATGTAATATGTCTGACCAGATAACTGCTTTTACAAATTATATTCATTCTTCTTTATTTAGCTGCAAAATGAAGAGAGTTCAGTGTAGTTCAAGGGAAGCATTGTGGTAAACAGACAGCTTAAATGTGAGCAGTGTAAAGAGCAGCAGCTTGCAGAAATATTGCTATAGATACTAAGACCGTATCCTGCCTCGCTATGGACCACACATAATTGAATCATGTTCAATAGAAGGCCATTACAAAACAGAGCTGATTTGCAATGCTAATGTGGTGAAGACAGCTGTCACTGGGAATTAAATATGATCATTCAAAGCCTGAATAAATGAGGTGCCCATTATCTTCTGGCTCTGCTGCAGCCTGCTTAAAGAACACAAATAAATGATACTGTCTCAATAACCAGCTCAGTTTTGTCTTCTAGCCATAGAAATATGAAGAAGACAGAGGGAAGAGGGAGGGCACACAACAACATCAACAACAAAAAGCAGAGTCAATTTACAAAGACACGCAGAGAACCAGTGCCCTCGGACTCCATTTTCAACAGAACGGTATTTGTGGAAAAACGGAGAAAAAGCTCTTTAACCAAGCTATCATGTTTTAGTGAGAGCAGGCTTACTTATTTACAAAGAAACAGTGAAAAAAACCACGTGTCTAAAAATCACAGTCAGTGATTTTCCAAAAGAAATCAGTCAGAGAATCCAAAATGTCAGATGAACTGGCACAGAGTCTGCCAAGAATGATAAAGGATCGGTTAAAGTAAATTTCTTTTCCTTTTGCCACCCTGTGCTTTGAATGCCATAAGGTATTTCGATTCAATTTTAATGTGAACCATAATCTATACACAAGGAAAATGCTGATTAAGGTGGAAGAAATCTGCATTTGACTGAAGAAGAAATTTCTGGGAAGTTTGTGTCATTTCACAGACAGCATAAAAACAACAGTGGCAAGAAGAAGGAAAAAGAAAAGTTAATATAAAAATGAAGGGTATTTCTCCTTCAGGTGAGACTGCCACAGCCAGCTTACTAGTCCCTGATGCAGCTACTTTAGTCCCAAGTGGAATCCGCCTGGTTTAAGCTGCAGCTGGGCAGTGCTGTGGAGCAGCAGAACCTAAGCGAGAGCTGCACAGTGGCTGGGATCTGCATTCCGGAGGTGGGCATCCTCTGGCCAGCCTGCTCCGTGTCCTGGCCGAGCAGCACCTGGGCTGTGGTGCCGGGATGCTGGGAGAGGGGAGCACCGACAGCTGCGGTGACAAGCGCTGTCTTAGTTGGTACTTAATTACCAACTCATGACTATAGAAAATACTGCATAAAATTTGTACTCGAAAGTAGAAAGGTGAAAGACGGAGAAGTAACTTGCAGAAATCATATTGACAGCATGTATGCACGCATGCGAGTGCTTCTTTAGACCTGTGATACCCAGGAAAGACAACCATACAGAAAGGACTATAGAGCTGCTTTTCTTCCATCAAAGTATTTGCCCAGCCACTGCCTCTTCGCAATGTTTTACATTTTCCAATAGGAAAATCAGCTGGCAGAGCCTGGAAACGGTCAAAATAGGTTGGGCAAAGTGGAGGGAGAAGAGTTGAGGATAGCTAAGCCCCAGGCCCCTATCTCTTGTAATGCCAGGTCCCAGGGCAAGTGACCAGTCTGAGACCTTTGGCAGCCCTGGGTAAGTGTGCAACAGGCAACAGATTTCACAGTGGAGCTGGCTGCACTCATGAGAAAATGTGCTGGTCTAGAGCAGGGGACTAACTGCAAAGCAGATAGAGGTATGAGCAAGAGATTAACACATTCTCTCTACAAAATCAGCAAAAAATTGAAAGCTTATGACTGTTAAGAATTGCACCTGACGTAATATTAAATACCAGCAAATATAAGGTTGTATATATGGCACAGGAAAGCAAATCAATAGAATGGATACAAATTAGGGATTAACTTTTTAGAAATCAGCAAGTTTAGGAATGGGTGGATTTTTAACGGTAACAAAAATAAATGTGAAGTTGCAGATGGAAGCACAGGCCGTTTTTGGTGGAATGTGGTGTAAGTGAGTGCACAAATGAAAAGCAACAGTGTTTGCAAGACATATGGCTTTAATGCATCTGCACTGGAAATGCTGTGTTTACTTATGTCCTCACCTGTACTGAAATGCTTATGAAGACAAGAAAAAGGACATTTAATATGGGGAAAAAACATAATACAGAGTACCTGTGGAATGACCAATAGCACCATATCTCTCTTCTTTAGAAATCAGAGGATTTGGCGACACAAATAAGTCAATCTATACCTGAAGAAGTGGAATTATTTATATTTCAAAAGAAAACATGCATGTAAGACACACCAGTATAAAGCAGGTGTGAGAGGAGTTTCAAGGCCAGAATCCTTAGTTATCTAAGCATTTTATAGTTAAATTTCTCTTGTGAAATGAAATAGAGCAAGGTCAAAGAAATACAGATTTGAAATTACTATTTTAAGTTCCTTCATCTATCATTTACTTGATAACTATACAGTTTGCAAATCCCTTAGCTGTGAGCCACTAAATAGAAGCCCTATTGTGCCCTACTGTGAGAATATCTTTAATGGATTCTCTATTTTCAGTTTTGCTTGGGGTTTAGTATTTTTCCTGTTTTAAAACCCAGGGAGGGAAAACCTTATATTGCCTGTTTTGAAACTCTGTGGGTGCAATATAGCACCGGTACATTTAATATCAGAGCCTTTGATTATGTTTAGCTGAGGGTGTTGTTCTTCCCTGCCCTATTCCTTCCAATGGCTCCTGCATTCCCTGTAGATTTATGCATTTTACCACTTCAAGAGTTTCAAAATACATTTTAATTGCTAGGTAACTTTGTCTGTAAGATTCTGGTTGATGCAGGTTTGCTGGGATTTTTTTAATGAGACTGGCAATGCCACAGGTAATACACAGACAGAGAATGAACCAGGGCATAGGCAAATTGTCACTCATTGCGAGATGCCTCATTGTTGTGCCTGTGGGTATGACACCTCTCACAGATAACCGGAACATGCACGACAAGGTTTTTCAAACACTCTCCTCTGACTCTGGTCCTTTCTTGGTGAGACTTGGTGCAGGGTTCTTCTCAGATCACTTCATTCCTCCCTCCCATCTTGCAGCCCCACGACCACAACATTATCTTTTCCTTCTTCTCTTTTTTATTAGATGCTTTTACTACCAGACAGATTATTATGTCCATGTGATCAGCCCTTTTACTGCCAATATCATTGCATTTTTTATGCAGGGGCTACTGTGTTTACTTCACAGCAGGAAACACAAGCCTCATTTGACAGCTTTCTCCTCAGGAAAGCCCTTCATGATGAATGAACAATCCTGCTGCTTTACAAAAGAAAGCTAGGATAATTCAACATTTCACCATCTTTAATAAAGCACTCGGTGTTTTCATGCGTTGTAATTGTAGCGTTTAAAACTGTAGACATGGCAAATGGCAAGCAATTCATATATCTACCAAATGGAAGTATGGCTCATCCACAAGGTATCCTGCTAGCAGTGTGAAAGCAAACTTTAGTGTTGCTTAATAAATGACTGTTCTGTTAATAAATGAATGTTCTATGACAAGATGACCTGCTTAGTGGATGAGGGGGAGGCTCTGGATGTTGTTTACCTAGACTGTAGTAGAGCCTTTGACAGCATTTCCCACAGCATTCTCCTGGAGAAACTGGCTGCTCATGGCTTAGATGGGCATACACTGTGCTGGGTAAAAAACCAGCTGGAAGGCTGTGCCCAGAGAGCGGTGGTGAATGGAGTTAAATCCAGTTGGTGGCCGGTCACAAGTGGTATGACCCAGGGCTCAGTACTGGGACCAATTCTGTTTAATATCTTTACTAATGATCTGGACGAGGAGATCGAGTGCATGCTCAGTAAATTTGCAGATGACACCAAGTTGGGGGGGACTATTGACCTGCTTGAGGGAAGGCAGGCTGTACAGAGGGATCTGGACAGGCTGGATCGGTGGCTTGAGGCCAGTTGTATGAGATTCAACAAGGCCAACTGCCAGATCCTGCACTTGGGTCACAACAACCCCATGCAGCACTACAGGCTTGGGGAAGAGTGACTGGAAAGCTGCCCAGCAGAAAAGGACCTGGTGGCGTTGGTAGACAGCCGGCTGAATATGAGTCATCAGTGTGCCCAGGTGGCCAAGAAGGCCAATAACATCCTGGCCTGTATCAGAAATAGTGTGGTGAGCAGGATCAGGGAAGTGATCGTCCCCCTGTACTCAGCACTGGTGAGGCTGCGCCTCAAATACTGTGTCCACTTTTGGTCCCCTCACTACAAGAAAGACATTCAGACTCTGGAGCGTGTCCAAAGAAGGGCAATGAAGCTGCTGAATGGTCTAGAGAGCAAGTACTGTGACAAGCAGCTGAGGGAACAGGGGTTGTTTAGTCTGGAGAAAAGGAGGCTTGGGGAAGACCTTATCGCTCTCTACAACTGCCTGAACAACTATCTTGTCTCCCAGGTAATGAGCGATAGGATGAGAGGAAACAGCCTCAAGTTGCGCCAGGGGAGGTTTAGGTTGGATACTAGGAAAACTTTCTTCACTGAAAGGGTTGTCAAACATTGGAACAGGCTGCCCAGGGAAGTAGTTGAACCACCATCCCTGGAGGTATTTAAAAGATGTGTAGGTGTGGTGCTTAGGGACATGGTTTACTGGTGGATTTGGCAGTGTTAGGTTGACGGTTGAACTCAATGATCTTAAGGATCTTTTCCAACCTAAATGGTTCTAAATAACCTCTTGTGGCTAGTTCATCAATATAGGGTGGTGTTGTCTTAGCCTAGAGAGAAATAAAGAATCATGAGTCACTTTATTAGAGAAAGTAAATTTAAATTGGCTTTGCCATGTATGAAGAATCCAGCATATAAGGTGCTCAGAATGAAATAGAGCAGTTGCCATTGTAACTGTAAGATAATATATTTGATTTGTACCATAGAACTATGAGAAAAATAAAACCATGCATAACCTAGGCAAAAACCAAAAAACCCCCAGGAAGCCTCACGGGCACGTCATACAGTAGGCAAGGGTTTTGTCCCCATCCATATGCTTCCCCTTTGACATTAATAACGGAGATAGTGAAGCTCGATTTCACAAATTTTTGGCCTTATGCTTGAGCTGCAATACCCCCAGCTCCCTCCTGTTTCCCTTATATCTTCCTACCCCGCCGAAAGAAAAGGGACAAAGCACATATAGACACAGTATTTACCATTTGACTTAAAATCAAAGCACTTGTAAATAAAGACCAGGGAAAGGGGGAGAGGAATGGAGCAATGGGTGGTACTGTCAGTAGCTGGAGTGCTTTCTGCATATTTCAATTCTAAGCTAAGCTGAATCCTCTCGCATTCTTGCTGCTAGCCCCCTTTATTTCAAATTCCTCTTGAATGATGCTGAAATCCATGGGAAAATTCCTGTTCATTTACAGGTGTTGACTGTATTTATATTCCTGTGTTGTGGTATTTAAGTATTAAGAGTCTAAATTCTCTGAAATATACTCTTCTTCATGATGCCTAGATCTTGAAGAGTACAGATAATGATGTTTGGTGTTTGGTTTTTTTCAGACTTGCACAACTCACAGACTAAACCAGTGTTTACCACAGTAAATGGTAAGTAATTGGTGGAGACTAATTGCAGTATCTAATAACCAATGATTGTTGTTAAATGTTGATCTTTATTGCTTAATATTTGTATAGCACTGGAGAACTCTCTGAGATTTTACTTTTTATGACAAGACCGGCTTCACTGTTTCTTAAATTCTTGACTGCATACTGCCTCGTAGCTCTGCATTAGGGCTTCAGGTATTGCCCAGCTCTTATAATTATTAATAACAAAGAACCCCTGCAACACATTCAGGAGAATCAACAATAAAATCATGATTTTAAGAAAGTAACACTCTTTTTTGAAGCAGTCCAAAAGGTTTCCATCCCCTAGCTCAATGCCATTTTGACATAAGCATTAAAGGGTGAAGTAAACTTTCCCCAGGTAAAATTGAACATGTAATTAGTAATAGAATCCATTATGTGATGCCCAAGATATGCAGGTAAAACCATTATCCAAGTAATCACATTACACGACTGTATCCCAAACCACAGCAGAATAGCATGTTTAAACCACTGCATACAAACACAAAGAGCAAATAAACCACACAACACATTTGGCAAGTTAAGCAGCATTGTATCAATTAACTTTAAACAAAGCTCTCTAAAGGCCTGATACAACATTTTGCTTAAGAACGACGTGGTGTCAGCTGTCTTTTTTAATTTCTGAGCAAGCTGGAATTCTAACTATTCAGGCAATCTTTCAGAGCCCTGGTCAAGCCCCGCTCGTGCCCCATGTTGGGCGCCAATAAATCTGTTGTAGTTTGGGCCAGACTGGCCACTGAGATGAATGATGGATGCTCTGCCCCACCTCTCTCTCCAAGAAGTGGAGGGAGAGAGAGAAATAGACTTACGAGTTTAGAGAAAACTAAACTACTTTAATGAAATATTAATAAAATAATAAAAAGGAAATAATGAAATATATACAATATGTACAAAACTGTATCAAGCACCAGGATGATGATGATGATGTCACCATCAGTCACTGGGAAAGTCCCAGACTGGACTCAGTGACAGAGAGGAACTGGATTCCGGGTCGGGATCAAAGGTAGACGAACAGACAGAGTCCTCCTCAGACATTGGCCATTGAAGA
>RSEF01000005.1:39953638-39966460 GCA_003993805.1 Himantopus leucocephalus | reverse complement strand
AGTAAAATTACTGAACAGAAAATTAGTTCTGTTTTACCTCAAATCAGGACACTGGTGTACAAGAAATGTACCACAAAGTGAGCAGAATTTCATAAAATCTTTGAAACCTTCAAGTTAGAGACCCACATGCTTAGATATGTACATATTCTAGCCATTGTTACTTTTTTCCTGCCATATGTAGATGGATGAAATTGGGCCAGTTAAAACTCAGCATCAAAACATAGAGTACATTTAATGTATTTATTTGAACTTCTGTTATTAATCCTGTGCATAAGCTGTAATTTATTTCCTTTTCTCATTATGCATTAGATTGAATAGAAGTAAGTGTTGTGCTAAAGTGTTTGTGTCATATTGATAAGATTGGATACATAGCTATGAGGTTGTTGCACAGCAACAAAGTGTATTATCTTTACATTACTGTAATTTTTGTACATTATGCTCAAAATATGAAAATAAACTGTAGTAGAAGGTCTTCAGTAGAGCTTTGTTCTCAGCTTGCATTTTTTTGGTCATTTTGTGTCTTTCCCAAATGGTCTAAACTGTATTACATTTCCTGTCAAATTTAATTTAAAAAAAAAACCAACTTCACACTAATTAGCTAATTAGGGACCATAAAATGTTCTTTCTGTCCCTCTCTATTTTTATTCTTGTTTATTTCTGAAGTGTGAATGGGGTAGAAAATCCATCCACTAAAAGGGAGATGGAGATAATTGAACTCTTTTCATACAGTCCCAGGTAGAAATCAAATCCAAGACCCAGAGGTGAAAGGTGAGCTCTGTAACTACTATACCAAACTATTCTTGGTAATTATCAGCATGAGCATAATTATTAACATTTCAATTATACTCACAGTATTACATCTCTCCAAGG
The DNA here is from genome assembly GCA_003993805.1 of Himantopus leucocephalus. Classification (NCBI taxonomy): domain Eukaryota; kingdom Metazoa; phylum Chordata; class Aves; order Charadriiformes; family Recurvirostridae; genus Himantopus; species Himantopus leucocephalus. The sequence goes on along the minus strand of RSEF01000005.1, from coordinate 39,965,590 downwards.
GGTTTAACTCCACTGATTTTCAACTTGTCTTGTTTTTTTGGTAGACATCCAGTTGGAACAAAGTTGCTGAATAATATTTTTGACACAAAATACTTTTCAGAATACGTGATCTATATGTTTTGTCGTCAATGACACTCGTGCGCTTCCAGATTTTGATTGCTTGGTAACACTACTTGGCATAGTGAGGTATCTATTTCAATAGATTTAAATAACTTGTTACACAAGAAAGAAAAAACTAGATCCAGAGTGTTCTCTCTTAAAATCTAAAGGTTGAAATTGCGACCTAGATTAATAATACTGCATTCTTTGATTTTAAAATAATAGTCACTCTTTGTCTGCTGTTTAATAAATTTTTATATATCTGCTTCCTAAAATTTACTTAGCCAATGTATGAAGCCAAATAGTTTATCTATTTTAAAATATTTTATGTTTATATATCTTGTTAACTGTTTCTGACTATTCCAACTTAAAATGCTTAATAAAATAAGGATTTATGATCAGTGGGAACCACATGAGATGTTTCTGTGCCTTAATCAATTCTATATAACAATCTTTAGTGCTCGTACATTATGGCTGAGTTCTAGTTACTTGCTGTTTGAACATCTCCGACTAAAGGTGCCATATTCTTCTGTATTTATAGCAGTGGTACTTTTGGGAAATGTTTGTGAGAGAGACCAGCCTATCTGGGAGAGGAATGGAGACTTCAACTTGAAGACTGAGTATGACGGCAAAAGTGACGCACATCCTAAAGATGTGTGAACTCAGCACAAAACAAATTAAACAAAACAACATTAAAAAGCAGCAAAGGTAGTATCCTATACTCCCACTCCTCATTACATGGGCATGAAAGACACCTTGTTTAACAACTGTAAAGTCCTTAAATCTTCACAGGAAAATGACAAACTTCCAACAGGGGGAAGAAAGAAGACTACAGTAACCCTGGGAAAAAAAGGTATCACTTGGACTAGATGATCATCCTTCCAACTAAAATACTCTTATTCTATTGTGAAAGTATTCAATTCTATTTTTTTTTCCCTGTTCCCATGCTCTTTCATGGGCATCTGCTTTTTGGCCATGGGATGATGCATTAGATGAACTTTTGGACTGATACTGTATGGCCATTTTAATGTTTTTCTGTAAGAACTATCCTTTTAACAGCTATAAGCTAAGGCTGCAACATGACATGAGAACATCTGCTATACCAGCAGGATGTTGGATTTAGTGACAGGATCTATGTGTAATCATGAATCTAGAAAAAATAGATGAGTATATTGCCAGCTTGCACAAGCAGTTCATTCACAATTTGCACCTTTTAAGGGGCGGGCCATTTCATTGTATTTTTGTAATAAGTAAGAAAGATGTAGGAACTTAATGGGAGGGTGACAAGTTCAAACACAACCAGTGTTGTAGATATTTGCCTTGCTAGTACAATCATAGCAGGGAAATAGAAAATAGTATAAGGGAAGCTTACCGGTGTATGGAAAAACATGCGATGGCTTTGGAGGACCTTCCCTGCCTCCACCACCCAAAAGCAGGAAGTCTTCGGATACTATAAAAAAAAATATTGTACTTTTATGAAGAGACGAATCTTTGTCAAAGGGCAAGGGGTGAAAAAAGCACTATATTGAGGAGTACAGTAGGGACCTAAGCTATTTTGCACATATTACTGCCAAGAAAAACTTCAAAACCAACCATGTTGTGCAGCCCAGAACAGGAAAATAAAGGCCAACAGATAAGCTACATAATCTATAAACATGTAAGGCTACAATGATGTCATCAGCTCTTTGGAAGAAAAGCAATCAAAACCAACCTAATTGCAGTTGTACAATGGAGTGATAAAATATCACCAGAAGAAATGTAAATTATATTTAAAATGCCAGGTAAAATTTTCGGCCTGAAATGCTCAGTTAAGTATCAGAACTTGAAAGAATTTATGATTTTAACCAAATGACTTTGTATACTAAAAAATGAAACACAAGCCAAAACCATATACAAAAATGATTAGGTAGTGTGACTGTCCTCCAACAATTAATATAAAATTGTCAAGATGTAGTTAAGGGACAGAAATGTCGTCCGGGCACATTAGAATCAGAAAAAACACTGAGTGCTTCGGCAAAGTAAAACTATCTGCTAGTTTTACTAGCAAAAATGAATGGAACAAAAATAGTGAAAATGAATGGAACAATTATGTAAACTGAAAATGACTGCTTAACTGGCCGTGTGATGCTGACAGCATGTTCGGCTAACAGTGTCTTGTTAAAGTCCAGCTCGGACGCATAAACACTGGCAATGGGTTGACAGGCTGGTTCTCATTCCCTATGCAAGTAAAATAAAATTTGTGTACTCAGGTCTGGGGGCTGAGCCTGGATCTGGAAACAGGGACATCTGATTCGTGAGATAGATACAGTGGCACTTTGGTACAAGGAATCTCTGAATATACCATGAAGGCCTTCTTTCTGGACACGCACCAAGTTGAAGTGAATCCAGAATCCTGGAAAAAAAGCGGAGAACATTTGGGCAACTCTGCATTGACTGCCTGCAGGTACAGGGTGCCATAAACCAGAGGAAAGACAAGCAATACGGAAAAGGAGAGATGAAGGTCAGAGAGATAAATGTCAATAGTCACAACTGAGGCAGATGCTGTGGGGCTGGTTGTAGTACAGGAAAAATCTTATTTTTTAAATGGGAGACGAAACTGATAATCACAGTGTTCCTGGATGTTGCTGAGTAGGGACTAAGCCAGAATATGTTACTTTACCTTATATTACAGATGCAGATGCTCAAGAAAGACCTTCTGAATGAGATGCAGCCATTTTTGTGTCCCACCAGCAAACAGGTGATTCAGGGTCAAATGCTCCAAACCTTCTAGTGATAAATCCGTTTCCAAAACCCAGTAGTTGTTACTACAACCACATCTCCAAAGAATTAAGAGATTTTTGTCTTGGCTATAAACACATTATTTGCCAGCTGAGTAAGCTTTGTAATAACAGAAGGCAGTAAAGGCCGTGGATAAATTCGATACTTATCAGTGTAGTTAAAAAAACTGAGAGCACCTTTTCTCCCTCCCCAAAAGCCAACCAAACAACACTGTCTTGTCTCAGATAAAACTCACCTGGAGTTAACCAGGAGTGCTTCTGAATGCATTTTTCAGGATATTATCTTTGTGTTTATTAGTACAAGATAGCTGATGTCACATTTTCCTGGCCTCTCTACCATTTCAGCAAACTAGGTGAGCATTTGTTGAAAAACACTAAGACGATAGCTTGTAACAATAATTAAAAAATAAGTTAAATGAAAGAAAAGTTGTGTGAGTAACCATGAAGGATTAGCAAGTCTGTGAGAATGGGTTTAGAATATTTTATATGGACAAATGAACATTAACATATGCAAAGCTGTTGAGCTGTTTTGTCTGCCAAAGACACAGGTCAACTCACAGAAGAGTTCCTGATAATTGCAAGAGAAAATTGGAGTCTGGAGCAAAGTAATTATACATTTGTTTATGTAAGTTTGAAAAAGATACATGCTAGCCCTAATTTCCCTGAAATAGCTTTGTTAGAAAATACTGCAGCTAGGGAAGTGATTATGTACCTCGAATCTATTGTCCCTTGTCATCTATAAGTCTATTGCCTGCCAGCAAGTCACACTGTTAGGAGGAGGAAGTCAAGCAGTTGGCAGAGCCATGCAGTCTCAGATCGGTGTTTGGTGCTCCTGACCATTCTCACCCTAACTGAGGGGAAAATGGGGTACAAAATTGTATTTAAAATAGTGGCAGCTACACATTGCCTACTGTGTTTATGTCTGATTAAACTGTGGCATGTTACCGCTACATCAGCAGTGGATTTATCCTGAACCTGGTGGTAATGGGAGACATGAGCTGCAGAACTTTTTGATGGTAACTTTGCCATGAAATTTGGGCATATATACGTTGTACCAGCTCATGTTTATGGCTGTAGCCCTCTTTTCCCTCTTCCTGGTAAATGCATGCTCACTCCTTGAGCCACCAGCCATGTGTGAGTGTAATGCTGCATGTCTCCATGGTGCCCATGCCTAAAAGAATGTTGTGGAATTGCTGTACTCCAGATGGAGAAGCTGCACTGTCCACCAAACCGACTAATAAGATGAAGGATAGCAAGGATCTGATTTTTTGCCAGAGAAGGCCTCAGGTAAATGATAATTACAGCTGCTTGAAACACAGGAACCATAGCAAATGGACTGACCATCCCTTTATAGTATGATGGGAAGGGTTTGAGTGTTGGGTGTCCACACAAGGCACCACACAAGGCACTTCAAAAACTATCCTGAAAGTTGTTAAGAAATTCAGTTTATAGTATTAGGTGGCTTGCAGCTATTTGTATAATATTTGTATCTTTTTCTCTAAATACTTTGTTGTGGTTCAGAAGGGAAGTTGTGACACTGGGAACTTGACTTCAATGTCCACAGTTATTGGGGGTAAATGGTGCTGTGGAAATCTGTTTAGTTACAGCTCGCTAGAAACAGCCAAAGAATAAATCAGCTCTTTCACAAGAACTGTATTGACAGTCATGACTGAATAGCACAGACGAGTTTGGAGAAGCGCTGTTATGTGGCCTTCAAGTTGAGAGCAGGAGTTTGAATTTTAATGAAGGGTCAAAGGCAGGGAGTGACCAGCACAGGAGGAACGGTGTCTTACCTGCTTGCAGCTGGGCACCACGTAGAGAGGGGAGCCAAGAGTAAGGCATGCTAGAAGGGAAGACAATGTATTAATAGTTCAGAGGAAAACAAAATCATGAAATGCGGCTGTAACGATAATGGGAATTAGTACAGAGTGTGGAAATAGATGAAGTATGAATGAGGTCAGTGTTGAATGTATTGTCTTGGGTGAGACTTTCATGAAAATGAGGAGTCTAATCCCAGGAACAAGCAGTGTAATTGAAGTACAGATGCTTTTACAGTGGACAGAATGGTGAATCTCTTAATGCTCCATAATCATACTTCTGATCTTAAGTAATGTATATGCATAGGCGAGTGTATGCGTACAAATGCGCATGCACAGAGGGATGTGCATTGTCATAACCACTTGTTACAAAGCAAAAATTGTCACCTGATCATTTCACACAATAGGAACCTCCTGTGTCAACAGTATCTCCTACAGATCTAACTGAGTCAGCAGGTGCTGCCTGTACTGCCCCTGAGGCACGATGGCAGCCCCTGTCAGCAGAGCATCCCAGTGCCATTACTTCTTACACCTTCTCGTCTATCTGACCTTGGTGATTTCAGATTTGAATGGACACTGTTTTCCGCCACATTTGAGAAATTAGGATTGTACCACTTAAATACTCTGTCTTTCCTACAGATCCATTTTTGCTTTTGGAATAGTTTGTTTCCTAAATTTTTTGTCTAATGGTTACGAGTGTGGTGCTACTATCTAACCAAGGGTTCGCAGCTACCTCACTAGACTGCACTGTACCCAGCAAAACCAGTTCCCAATGCAGCTGAGCATTTGGAAACCTGAAAAACCAAACTGCTTTTCCTACCATACACCAAGCTATTTCCAACGATCTGTCAAAACAACCCAAACACCCCAAAAAACAAAACCCAAATAAAAGAAATAGGGCCATTGACCTATCTGACATAAGATTGTGGAATTCTACTGTCTTAAGTCAAGCATATTTTAAATCATGATCTTGTGCTAGGACTCATAGCCTGAGCATGTAAGGACACCTGCCTTAATCAGACAAATGCCAGTGTTTTCAGTGCGTTTTGCACTGGTGGTAGGTCTAGAAATCTGCCTGTTGGTAGCAGCTGACATAAAGAAGTTCAATATTTATTCTGGTTCTTCAATTCCTTAGTTTAAAACCAACCAACCAAGCAAAAAGTCGTCATCTCCCTTGATCTGTCAATTTTTTAGTGTATATTTTGATTACATTATGTCATTTTTCCTGCACAGAAAAAAAAAAATAGTGCAGGGAACTTTTAGAACATGTATGCTGATGTTAGCTAGACATACAGGTATATCTGTGCCTGCTGCTCTAGATGGTTTGCCTATAAGTCCTTGGCCTTTGACAGCACTTAGGTATTTCTGTGTTATGTTTGATCACGAAGCAGTAATATATTAGGGAATGACAACAAGGGATTTACCTGTATAAATAAAGGATGAAAACAGTATCCCTGGATGACTGCAGAAACATACAAAGATACTCAGAGCTCTCTGCTCTTCCTGTTGTCATTGACAGGAGGTGGTGGTATTCTGGGGATTTGTTCTTAACCACAAAACAGTAAAAAGAGTCATTAGACTTGTCATATAATTATTATACTGGGTAAGAACATACAGCTAAATTCAATAAATACCAGTCATCTTCAATTTTTTTCTAGTTTCAACTAATTCTTCTGTACAAATAGGTATTTAAATAACATAGGCTATAAAAGCAGCAGCAACCAGCCACAGTGTATGTGTATAGAAACTCTCTAATATAAATTAGTGCCTTTTAAAAATCACTGTAAACTCTGTTTTCTGTAATTATAACAAACCCTAGAGTTTTACCCATGTAATAGTAATTTTTTAGTGTCTTCACCATTATTTTCCTTTTGATTTATTTAACTACATCTAACTTGAGCAAACAATGTTAAGTGGGGAAACAGATGTGGTTAAATAGCCTATAATTATGCCTTTAGTCATCTGTTACCATCACAAGGCTCCTCCTGCTACTATGACCAGAAAAAGTGACCTAACTGATTTCACCAGCAGCCTTGCCAGTGCCTGATGCAGAATAGATGGCCTTATTAAGCAATCAGAAAAAAAAATAAATAAAAATCAACCATTACAGTGGAATAGTAATCAGCAGTGTTTATACTAGCCCCACAATGCACAATCAGAACCATGAATTCTGCTAATTGGGTACCTTCTGCATCCAGAGGTGCCTGCAATAGGAAACAAAAGGGACTTGAAAATTAGTGTTTGTAGCAATTAGTTTCTGTCGAAAGGCTTAGCCCAGTTCATGGAAGCCATGATTCAAACAGGGATTATTATAGTAACTATGGTATTTAAATGTCCTCTGTCATTATTCAGCATCAAATTTAGCATAGCAAGACTAATTTGGATTTACTCTTTAAGACTAATTTGGATTTACTCTTTAAAATATGATTGTTGGGAATTTTTAAAGTCCCAAACTGCAAACCATTTATTTTATGCCTTTTTATATTTCCCACATCAGTGTTTTTCTTTTAAAGATTATGAGCCTGTTTCAGACTAACTGTAGAGGTGATTAAATGTGTTTGCTATTGAATAGCTGAGTTTTAACGAATGGCACATTGGAGAGTGTTGGACTATTATTTTTCACAGAATGATCTGTACTATAGTGGCATGTTCAGGGATTTCATGCTTCATATGAATGTAAGGACTGCAAGTTTATTGTTTATAAACACAACAACAAATTCATACCAGTGAGTAGTGGTATACAAATATTTAAGAAGAGAAATTTAGGTATGCAATTTTCTGTGCAAACTGCTTGTGCATTTACAGATGGGCCTTGGGTGAAAGCTCAGTGGATTATATTAAATTGGTTTACAAAAAGCCTTTTGCCCTTTTCTTTCCTTTGAATCTTTAGCATTTCTGACGTAATAATCTGATAGACAAATCTCCGTGCTTCAGTCCTTACCATTATAGACTCCCTGCTGTAGCTGCTTAAAGGACAAATTAACAGTAGTACAATTCGAGTAACCTCTTCACCTTTTCTATCAAAGCATCAGCTGCATGTTCTTGCTTTGCTAAAGCTCTCCATATGGTTACAGCAGGACTGTGACAATAGCATACAAAAAAAGCTTAGAATTCAGGAAAAAAAACCTCAGGAAGAAATAGGAAAAGGGAAGCAAAAAGTCTTTAAGTCAACCCTCAGTCTTAGCTCTGCTCTTTAAAGGTTACACTGGAATAACGGAAATGTATCATCTGCAATTTATTAATAAGTTGCCATCCTCATTAGTTAACTGCTGTTTAATCCGTATGTGATTAACTGTGTGACCTTAAAAAGATTGTTATTAATACAAAACATTACATTATGAAACCATTAAGTTATAGGAAAATATTGGTACTTTGAAGACAATCAGAATGATAAGTGTGATAGTTTTTAGAGATACTGTACCAACACTTCCTCTGACTGATTGCATTACATATTGATATTAGCAAGTATCAGTATGTAGTGCAATCAGTCAGTGGAAAATGAGTGAAATGTGAACTAATGAGAGCTAATTGTCTCATATAATAGCAAGGACACAGAATTCTATCAATTAAATTAGTCTGAGTTGAAACAACTATCAGTGTAATAATGTTGATAATATCAACCAAATTAGATGTAATGAAATAAATGGTATGCGAAAGATCAAGGATACCCATCGGCTTCGACCCCCACCTCCCGCTAACTAGTGAGAGAGCCTCATGACTTTGGGCTCAGTTTGCTCCAAGTTCTGCCTAACGCACAGTCTGAAACATGCCGTTCTGTATTCAGGGCACGGGAACAGAGGGCTTTATTTTAATTCTTGTAATTTGCATCTGGCAAATGGGGGAAGCCCTCTGGGAGGGAGAGGCAGCGAACAACAAATAGTAGAGATATGCCATTAAAGACTATTGCTAGCTTCGGCCCAGCTTTTGGTGAAACCAGGCGATGTGGTGGGTGAGAAAGGCTGGCTTGAGCACGCCAGGTGTTGAGGCTTTTGTTTTTTCCTTTGGGAACTACGGCAGCTGAACATCTGTATTGTGGGATCAGTAATGATCTCATGGTGCTCAACACTGTTTTCTCTCTCCTTGCTTAGTCCCATTCCTTCCAGTTGCTGTTGGGCAAGGCTTCCGAAGCTGTTCCAAAGTTGTTCACAAACAGGTCCCAGACCCTAAATCCCCATGGGGACTGAATGGCAAGGGCTAGGTTTTTCGGAGATGCTGAGCATACAGCAGCTCCCATTGAGGCCGAGGGAAGCACTGGGATCATCAGCCTTTCAGCCCTGGCATTTAGGAGTTCAAATGGTCCTATAAGCCTAACTTCACTCAATTCTGAGGTTCCAGCCTCTGAAATTTCTGCTTGAACTGTGTATTGCCCTGTTTCACCTCCTCACTGTCAGCCTTTCTAATTCTGTGATCGCTATGACCAAGAGATGCCCACTAAAAGACCAAGCAAATTTATCAGCCACTCTTGTAAAAGGGCTTGGGATTATTAACAATATGAAGTCTCAGAAGGAATAGAGAACATTGATCTCAGTTTATGAAAATGAAATGAGGCAGGAAGGCATTGAATTGATTTTAACAGACCTAATCACCTGATCACTGCAAATCCTTCCTCAGTTAACATAACCTGATAAAATAAAAGCCAAGAAATTGAATGTTCAATGGACAGTGACATTTTTTAGTCTGAGGTAAAGACCAGACCATCAGTTTTTTGACCCACATAGAATTAGTTTCAAATTATTGAGTCACAGCTTCTGGACTTCCTCAGAAACATGTGAAACAACTTGATGTCCAGACTGAGTGTGAGCACTGTGAAGGGTTAAAAGGTGAAAAACCCAAAGGAACTTTGTGATGCAGTGAAAAATTATCTGTAAAGCCCACTTTCTGCTTCAGGACTCTTGGACCATGCTAGCATGCAAGCATTTGAGCTGGTGAGATATGGTAAAAAGTTACTCATATATAGAGAGCAGATATAGGACAGGGACCATAGGAGCAAGTGGGCTGATAAACTCAAAGGCTGGCAAAATAAGGACTAGCAAATGCATGCAACTTGTGAAGCAAAGAGAGGAGAAATAATGATAAAAAGGTCTGTGTGGCCAGACTGACCACAGCCTTTTTTCTGGCTGAATATAGTAAAAGATGATAGCTGGCACTGATGCAGTGTTCACTTTGCCAACCTGCATTCCCCCCTGGAGCTACTCACAGTCTAGGATAGCAGAAACACAGGATAAAGTCAGGGCCACGCAGGCCGTCAGTTCTACTGGGGATGTAATGCACGCTAATCCGAAAGTGCAGCTTGGGAGAGCTCTATAGAGAGAGAATGCCCCAGCAAAATTGCAAAATTTGACTGATGACTGTCATATTGATCTTGTTGAAAATCTGAAACTGTGTATGAATGTTTAGAAATTGGCCATACAACTGGATGAAGGGGATTTTTCTATCCATATCAAAGAAAGTGGACATAAAAGTGTTACAACTGAACCATCTCACTGATATCCCTTTCAAGTAAAATTCATCTCCTTGTATTACAGGATCACAGGAAGCAAATGCTGGGAATATCACTATGCTACAGAAAGCTTGTGTCAGAGAAGGGTAAGGCACCTAATCCATCCACAGTGCTGAAACCAAATCACTGAAAAAACATGATCACCCACTAATTGCATATTTTATTTATTATGTAGAAAGGATTTGACACCTTTCCACTGACAGATATCGAGACTCAACAGCATATCACTGGTCACCACAGACCTCTACTGTCAATATAAAATCTCAGTGTGAAGAACAACAGGTCGAAACGAATGGTTTCCAGTGGGCTGGGCATAAAAAAATGCTATTTCAACAGGAATACTGAATTTATTTTGAAACTGCTGTGAAAGGATTTTGACACATGGAAGGAGCGGAAGTTTCCATTGGTGGGATGGTCCTACCTGCTATCTCGTAGGTTCACAGCATGATGCCCTGTACCACAGTGATTGATGCAATATGGTGAAATCTGAAGATGAGAACAGGCAACTAACCAGGGACATGAACTGTCCTGAGTATGTGGAAAAGAACAAGCACATACACTAACATAAGTCATAAAGATAAAATGCTTTTCAGTGGTAGAAATACAGTTAGAGAAAAAGGGACTCGGACAAGAACTAGCTGACAATCTTACTTAAATTTTGTACGGATGGAAAAAAAATCAGGAGAGCAATCACAGAAGCACTAGAGGTGGAATAACATAGGGAAGGCTAGCCAACATGAAGACCAGATAGATGATGGATGGACTGCCAAGGCCACAAAGATACCAGCTGGACTAGGGAAGCACCTGGAAACTCTGTTATGACATCATCACAGGTCATGCATGAATAAGCAGACATACGTACTGAAGTTATAATAATCAGTGAGTGAATAAATTTGTTACCTAATCCTCCTAATACATAAGGATAAATGAAATATTTACTGTAGAGTCTTACATGTGATTACCAATAGTTATTTTTAGTGGACCTTCCAGTTCCTTTCTATTCCTTCTGCCTTTCATTTAGCAAGACTATTATCTCACCCATTTCTGAGTTGCCATTAATTTCACCCTCCTCATCTGTTAATGGACTTTTTTTCTCTTTAGTATTTACTTTCCTAGCCATAAAAGCCTTTTTAATCCTCCTGAGCCCCTTTTTTATTCATCCTGGGCTTGATTGTAATGTTACACTGTGCCCTGGGTAAATAGCTACACCGCCCCAGGAGAAGGCCAGAGAATTAAGTAGGACTTGGAGCTCTGGTCTCTCCCTGCATTCTGATCCTGAAGACAGGGCTGGCTTGCAGCTGTGCAACTTCCAGTCTAACCAGTAACTCTGGCTGGTGAACCAGAGGGAAAAGTGGCTTCTTTCCTTGCTGACCTGCACGCAGGCGATGGGTCCTGCTCTCCATGCCAAATATTTTGCTGCACAAGAGAGCAACATGCAGCAGGTAATGTAATATTTTGCTGTCTCTGTTAGTCTCAGCTTCAACTTTATAATTTTTCATAGCCTTGAGCTAGACAAGGAGGGCTCAATGCTGTGCTGGCCAGCAGGCACACATTTACTGTCAAGATGTCACATTCGGGCAATCTGGGTAGGAAAACAACATCACGTCATGGTGCATCACCAGTGCAGTAACACCTGGGACAGTTTACCCTTCTTCTTTTTGGCTCCCCATGTCAGCTTCCTCTAATTAACTCCAGATATTTTAGACCGGTTTTCTGAGGAAATGGCCCTTATATGATTTTACTGCATGTGTGTGTGTGT
>RSEF01000005.1:39935827-39953538 GCA_003993805.1 Himantopus leucocephalus | reverse complement strand
TTTTTTTTTCTCCCTTTGCTTTTGTATTGCTTTAAAAAGACAACAGAACATGCTGTGAGTTAATGTTTCACTTGTAAAAGGTTATGGATTAAGCTCAGCTGGTTTCTCAGGCTGACACAGGGTTCATGATTAGAAGAATGAAAACAAACATGAATTGAAAATGTCACTAACCTTTATTGGGCCCTGAAAATCCCTGAGCCTGCATGACAGGAGGCTTTCCTGTTTTCAACAGGATAAAGAAGATTGAAACAAAACAGCACGGATCTTGGCTATTTACATCTTTTAATGAATGCTCTTCACGTTTGGGTCCCTTTGTCAATCTCCCAGTTTTCAAGGGTTTAGCTGTGAAAAGTGCGGATGGTATCACATACTCTTATAAACCATGGAGTAGACATCTGTCTAGGATGCTTTTTCCTCCAAATTATGCTTAGTGTAAAGGACCACGTTTTAAGCTTCATTTACGACTATGCATGTATAAGGTAGCCAATTATCCAGCCTGAGTGTTCAGTAGCAGAAAGGCTGAATAAAACCATCTCTAAATAATGCAACTGATTTTATTTTATTAAATTAAATCAGGGAAAACATTTTCGTGAATTCCAGATGATAGTGCAGTTCGAACTTGAAAACTGCTTAATGGAAAAAAACACGTTTCACTTAAAAAAAAAAAATCAGTTCTTGCTCTAGCTGCTGAGGAAGAACATGCCCTGTCTTAGCAAAGGCAGGAGGAACTCAAAGCCGACTCAAACTGGCCAGAGAGGAAACCAAAAAAGCCACTGATCTGGGATGCTTTGTTTTATCAAGAGCACAGATTCAGGCTCAATATCTTAGACCGACAAACTGAAGGAGTCAGTTGCACAGTATGACTGCCCTTCCTCAGCACTAACTCTTCCCATGCATTAGGGAAGAATTAAGCATCACACTTGGCCTTACAGGCTCAGATATTCCCTGCTTCCTTGTTACCATACGCGGCTCAGCTGATTTTTTTTCCCAGTCAAATTACTGAAAACACAAGAGAATTATCAAATGTTTTTTCATCTAGTCTGTGAAGGGACAAGGCGTATGTTTTTCTTTGTTTTAAAATTTTTAGCTGCGTGTTTTAGTAACAGCTGTGCCATTGCTTCACTGATTTCATAGGTAACCTGAGAAAATACTTTATGGCGGAAGAACACCGGGGGATCCTGCAACCAAATGTATTTCCTTCTCCTGATCTATAAACGTCTGTTGCATATGGAATTTTTGCCTCACAAAATCACATTTACCTTTTTCACAAAGTGAAGTGAGGCAATATAGACCTACGCTTAGTACATAATTATTTAACATATCCTACTATTTCATGGTGCAACTCTGACCTGTAACTGAGATTTAATGAAGTGCTTTGGCAGAGAATTAATATTAGGGGGAACATAAACCTGCAATTTTTTAGTCTCACTTCATCCAATTATAGTTTGTTCTTACATTACATAATCTATTTTACAGTTTTTGGTGTAGGAGCAGAGTGAGATCTTATAATATTTTAATGAGAAGTATGTTTTTTATCTGTAGCTATTTTAGTCTTTTGCAAATATTGAGGAATGTCATATTTGATAACATTTACTAAGATTTCTTCATGATATAGGACCCTAAACCACAGCTTCAAAATCAGCTGAGGCCTCAGTCTCTAAACGTATGTGGACATGTGAGGCCTATTTATTGAAAGTGATAAACCAGATGGATTGAATTGACTGAAAATTAAACAAAAGGTTATTAGGTGCTCAAAAACTAGAGTGTCAGCTCCTTAAACAGTTGGGCTTAGGTTAACAGAGGAGGCTTTGCAAGGCAATATCTGGGTGTCCTGCCGCATTGCCACACAGTGAATTCACATCTACCATCTCACGCTCTCAAAGTGGATGGATAAAGCAGAGAGCGCAGTGGACAGCTACCTAAATTACCTGTGGGAAGAAATACTGAGGAGGATTAGGGACAGGACTACGTATCTCATGCTGTCAGGTGGGTATCGTGCCTTGCCACTTACTGAATTGCTTCTCTTTCACCTCACCAAAGTCAGCTTGGAGAGGAAGAGCGTGAGTCTCTTCTCTGTAAATCTGTAATTGTGTATGAAGGGTGAGGTGTGCCTCTCGTGTGCTGCTACAGGACAGCTTGATGCAGTTTGGTGGTAAGATGCTCACATGGCGTACAGAATTTTAAGGGGAATTTGATCCTGTGTACCAAGAAAATACTTGTGACACTACTAATGACTAGGATGTGAAGGGCTGGAATGGGGGAATGGATGGCTTCTCTTCCTGGCTGTGGTTTGTCTGAGGTTAGACATTCTTGGGGTATATCTGACACGTCAGCTCTTGAAGGATAAGGTAGATGGTAGAACCCCTTGTCTAGGAACATCAGTGGGTTTAGGTGTGGGATAGACACCGAGTTGCCGAGTGTTTTCAGGACTCAAGCATTTCTCCTCCTTCTTCCTGCAGAAACTTAGTCTCCTAGGAGATTTCTCTTGTGGAAACTTGAGGAAGTTTTGAGGATCTGAATTTTTGATTTGGGTGCCTAAAGTGGTATTAAGATGCCGGCATTTTCCTCTTGGATCTAATTCACGGAGGCAACTTTTTTAAAGATACATAGTGCATGAAAGTACATGTAAGTAGTTTATTTTGGTTTGTCTAAGGTACATGGGCAATTCACTTTATTTTGGTACTATTTGTCTGGGACGTACAGGGAATTTCAGTAGAAATAAGATAGAATTAGACTCTTGGGCTCTTCAATACCCTTATCTGTCTATCTTAGTATATGTTTAGGCACCGAATACACTTTTGAAATTAGCTATAAAAGCCCAATGGGCCAAGGCTCCAAAGGCTCTTATGTGTCTTTGGAAATATATATTTTTTTTTTTTGGCATTTTAGTGCTACATTATCTGTTCTATGGTAATAGAAGATGCAGAAAAGAAAAGAGTAAGTGCTGGCTTTTTCATTTTGTCTGCAGCTATAATACTTAAAATCCCATGTTATTTCTCTGGGGGAAAAAAAAGAAAAGAACCACGCTGAGAGCATTTGGAGCAATGTAACATTGTTTAGTTTAATTTGCTAAGCTCTTGAGAGCAGTTTCACTTAATATATGGTGCCATATAATGTCTTGGCTTAATTTGGACTGCATAAGAGTGAAGCATGAACTCAGGCATAACTCAGTGACCGTTGGTTTTAGTTTTGAAAATACATGGGCACACCTGATCTATAATTAAAGCGAGGAGCTAGCGATACTTGGCGTTTGGAAATTACTGTGTAACTCGGTGCCAGTTTCTGTTAAACTCTCCCAATGTACTTTTGTCTTCGCCTGAGTACTTCTGACTGTTCAAGCAGAAAGGTTCCCTTCAACGGAGAACTGAGCCAACTGTTTAAAGGGTGATTTTTCCCTAATAAAACTTTACAGCACTTTTATGTGAATTTAGTGTTTGTGAAAGGCCCTGCACTGACAGCCCAGGGAACAGAGGCCCTAAGTTTGTTCATTTGCAGGCCATGAGCAGCGCAGACAGGGGTGGCGGTGGTGCTCCTGCCCTGCTGTAATCACACGTGTTCGTCACAGCCCAAACACGGTCACCTGTGGATAAAAGATTGATTTGGTCTCTGATGCTCTTCAGTCATTTGGTTTTCATCTGAGACTGTCACAGGGCTGCAGTCTGATTCCAGCTCTGGAGAGGTTTTGTGGTGTGGACACTTGCACATTACCTTCCTCCTCACAAGGTATACAATAGCTTTTACTAGGTTTTGGGTTTTTTTTATTTTAGTACTGAAACCAGCTGGATTTGTGTCAATAATTTGTAGTGAGTGAAACATCTTTCATCTAATAATTCAGCTCATTTAGTTCAGTTGAAATGTGGTTATTACAACAGTGGAGGAAATGTCCTTACATACTAGAATTAAAATAGAAATACTTATGTAGGCATCACCAACTCTAGTCTTAACACAAAATGTAGGGATAAATTTATATTAAAATCAGTATGCACCACAGGAGCCACATAGGGTCTGTTCTAAGACTATAACTCAAGCCAGCAAAGGTGCTAGAGCCAAGGAGCCCTATCAGGATCAGTTGGACTGCACATACACTGAAACTTTGTACTTGGCATACGTACACACTTGCATTAGCTGGCCAGGCTGCCCCACTGAAGCCCCATCATTCTTTTCCTCTAAAATGAGGGGAGGATGCCTGCTGTTCGCTGAGCTAGGGGCGATGCCCAGGAATTTGGGGGAGAAAGGCATTGCCACCACCATCGGTGAGGGAGGTGGCGGCAGACCGAGCAGATCCAACAGCCTGGGCTCTGCAGGGAAAGAGGCTCAAGTGTCTCAGGCAGACTTAGGCAGGAAAATCAGTACACGGGTGGTTCAGCAAAGACAAGATACCTTCAGATATAAGAAGCAGAACAGCTCTGAGTATCTAGGACACTTTTACAGGTTGAAGGTTTAAGAATTGCAAATTGATGCAAATTATAGCTGAGTGTCATGGACTGCTCTTAGGAAGTTAAGAGGAGAAATTCTGCCATTTTAGGCTTTGCTCTGTTGTCGTCTTGAGCATTTTTGAAATTACCCAAATTATGGTCTGTGAAACAGTTATGGTGAGGTAATTAATGTTTTCATTGGAGCTTTGAAACACAGGAGGAACAAAACACTTAGGAATGGAAAATGCACTTCTCCCGGTCTGCCATGGGCATTTACTAGAGCTCGCAGGAATACTTTCTAAGGGGCGGGGGACCAGAAAAAAAAAAAATCTTGTTACTTGAGAGAGTAATATCAAGATGATTGGTTCTCTTGGGGAACTGTGTCATAGCGATCTGAGATTAAATGCCCCAGTTTGCATTTCCTGGTGATTCAACTCTGAGGGACTCGTGTCTTTATTGTTAATTTCCCTTAAAGAATCATTTAAAACTATTAAACCTCAATTAATTTGAGGCTGAGTTCAGTACAAGTGACTGTGTTTAGAATTAAATACAGCAATTCAAAGGTAAGTAACTTATCTCACAACAGTGTTGTATTTTGTGATTATGCTATTTCAAAGTATACACAAAAGCATGGCTGAATATTTCTTTATTTTTTTCTATGCTCTACTTCTTAAAGACCTACTGGAATCTTGTATTAATTTTTATGCTTAATTTTTCATATATTGAAAAATGGGAAACAGAAGAGTTTGACAAAATTTATGTGATGTGCCTCATTCACCTGTCCACCAAAATCCCATCTATAAAGCATTCTTCCTTGATGGCATTGAAATCTCTGTGTCTCCAAGCTGCAGCTTGTCCCAGACAAGCTTATTTCATTGCATTTCATTTCATGGTTCCCTCCAAATGCCTTGTACACAGTGCTCCTATATGTTTTCTCATTTAGAAAGACTTGCCGGGGAAGTTAAGATATTTCAAGTAATTCTGTTCATGATCCACAGCAGGATTATTGTAGATTGATGCGTGACGGTATCTTGGATTCCTGATGGAACATCATCCTTGGGATATGAACCTGCATACATGCACACAATACTAGGAGGCTAATTGTATTTGGTTTAACAACACTAATTTATTGAAACAGGCTTATTATCTGGCCCATAATTTGCAACTTGAGTTTAATGAGTCATTTTCTCTTTTATTTCTCTTTTCTCTCTCTCCTTTCTCTACCTTTACCTTTCTCCCTCATTTTCTCTTTCTCCCCCTTTCTCATCCGCTTGCCCCTGTCCTCTCTCTGTCTCCCTGTGAAAGCACAGGCAAGTAGCAGAAGCCTGAGCTACCATCACCGCTACAGTTTGAAAGACGAGCATGTGCAGATAACACTTGTTTAGAGCTGTGTAGCATCATCAGTGACTTTTGAGGCCTCTATGTCATACATTGTCCTTGGGACACTGTCACTGAGATGACGGAGAACTGCCATAAATCTGGGCCACCTAAAAATAGGGCAGCTACTCAGTGACTAAGCGCTCACTATGATTTGCTCCCCATAAGGGAAGATGCTTACGTGCATTAGGGCCAGGAAAAAGTCCCTGTGCACTACTTACCAGCCTCAAAATAGAGCTTACGCCGCATGTAAGTGGCTCCAAAGACTTATTCTGGCCCTCTGTGCTGGAATGAGTATCGTGCAGCACGCGTGCGATGACTGCCTCCTGATGAGGAGTGGTGTCATCTGATGCTAAATGACAAGGGAGCAAACCAAACACAGGAAGGTCTTTGCTTGCCGCAACAGCTGCTCCCGCTGCTAATTGATGCTGTGTATCTGTGGCATCATCCCAGAGACTATTTTAGGTTCTTTCCAGCTGTGAAGGTTTTTGTCTCACAGCTAGTGGTATCTGTGCAGCTGGCAGAGCGAGGTAAAAATAAACACAACTAATTCAGCAAAGCAATGAGACAAATGTACAACGCAATGTAAAAATAATACAAGTCAAGGTTATTTGGGAGAGACATCTGAGTTTGTGTGGAGAAAGGCATGGAAAAGGGTTGATCACCTGTGAGCACCAAGAAAAGGGAAATATTTTAATGTGAATTTGGGGCTTATGAAATGTGTCGTATGCTGAAATTTTCTGAAGACCAAGCTCTGATGGCACTATTGACAGTTCCTCTACAATGTCCTATACATGTTTAAATATTTACTGTGAGGGAGGTGTTTTGAAGAATGAGAATACGTTTATTCATTTAACTTTTTCCATAAACTCCTTGCCTCCTCCTGAGCAATAGTTAAGTAACTACTGCTAGTTAGAGGGCTTTTTGTTCCTCTTTTAGTTTGGCTATTTCTCTTTCAGAAACAAAACTTGTACCACCAAACTCCCTTGTCCCATTTCCCCACATTTGTTCCAGTAAGACCTATATTAACCCTGCTTAAACTGCTAACAACATTAGGGGTGGCTGCACTGATATTAGGCAGCACCATCCCCACTGAGACCCTAACCATGAGCTTCCCTTACCTGCAAGGGAAGACAACTGGTTTTGTTCTGCAGTTTAATATATAACCTGTTTGAATCCAGGTTGTATGCAAGGCAACTGCAGAGGAAAAAGGTCAAAGTGGATTTCCTATTAATCCTTCATGATATTTAGAGGTTTTGATTATTGTAGGAACCTTGACTTTAGAAAATTGGCATGAAAAGAGAAAATTTGAGGCAAAAATAACCTACTCCTTTGGTACTGTGTCTAGGTACTTTTAAGTATCATACCTGTTGGTCAAAACAGATATAAACATGTGTAACCAGAATTACTTTAGACTTTATTAAACATGTTAAAGTATGTACTTCTGGTGATTTGTCTTGAATCTTAGTGACAAGAAACATAAATACTTGTATAGATGTTGCAACGCTATCTATCCTGGTTCAGGCCTCAGTTAAATCTAGGGGCTTTTCCTCTTTAAAATGCACTTTGATCTATTTTATTTTGGTAAGTTTTTCCAGAGGTACTTGTATTTATTTTAAATCCTTGTAGTTAACTACAGTTTTGTGAAAAATGTAGGTCATATGTTTGTTAATGCCAAAACCACCATGTACTTTCATTAACTTTGGCAATTAGTTTTAGGTTTTCAGAAGCAATATTTTGACTACAGCACAAAGAAAATAGTTTTAATTCTCTGCTGATGATCTGTTTTTCCTTCCTTTGCTTGCATGTTTCTAAATGTTTATTTTTACTGTTTTGCCTCAGAGTTTTGGATACAGCACCATGAGCTGTGCATCAGTACTGTGGCTGAGGAGCCTGCTAGAACAGAGCCATGTTCTAGCCTGGAAATACTGACCTCTGCTCATTTTAAATAAGTAATCAATTTCTTTCTGCCTAAACTTAGGAAACTGGCATTCACGAGTCAGTCACACTACCCAGAATGCAAATACGTGCTACTTGTAGCAGTGAGGCATGAACTAACAGAAAGTTAAAATAAATGAACCTTGCTTGCTTTTATCAAATTGGCCTTGCTCAACTATTCTATTTACAATGTCGTTAAGTGTTTCCTTAATACATTCTGATCTGTTCTGTTCTGTAAGGAGAAATGGTACCTAGAAACACAGAAACAAACATTGCAACAGAAATGAAGCAAGTTCATAAAATAATATTTGATTAATCTGCAATTATAGAGCAGTCCCTACTTTGTCTTTTTGTTTCAGGATGTCAATTTCTTAAAGTTTCCTGTAAGACTGGATCCTACACTGGTGTGAAGCTGTATTAATATTGTGACATGTCAGTAGAATATGATATGAAGCCATATGTATTTATGAGGTGCAAATGTGGGCAACTCATCCACCACCACCGTGTTAGGTTAATTTTAATATAAAATAAAATCTTTAGAAGTTGCTAAAAATGGCTGAGTTTAATATTCTACCGCAGTGTCCACTCTGAGATAGTATTGAGTAGGAGGGAAATTTGTCACACTTCACTCAAAAGAACATTTTAATGCACTCATTTAGGAACAGCTCAATTACAGGTATGAAAATAAATAACTAGAAGCTTTATATCCACCCTACCTCACATTCAAACACCTTCAGTTAAAAAAAAAAAAAAATTCCATTTTAGTTTTACAGAAGAGTATATGACTGAAGGCCACTATGAATGGATTTATGTTGAATGAGCCCTAAACTGGTAAATGGGACTTTGTCTCTTGGGGAGAGTGTGTGCAGTGGTTACGTTTTCGAAGACATCTATTAAAAACACTGTGCTCTGGAATCTTGCTTTTTTCAGTGCATCTTTTGAAATGTGTTCATTTTTTAGAAATCTGGACAATGTCCTACCTGTTAATGAAGGTTTCCAAAATACTTGTTTGCACAGCCAGCAGAGAGATGGAGTCTATCTACTGCTAGAGGAGATTTTGTCATTAACTCCATCGAGACCAGGGTTTCTTTCGGTGAGTCTGCATTTTGCTCAGGCTGGGGGAGTAGAGCTGAGGCCTCACATAAGGATGCTGCTCCTGGAAAAGTCATTTGCTGCCTGCCAGGCTGCTGTTTGGTATCCTGTGAGAAACACCACCGCCGATACAAACAGAAAAGCATCGAAGTGTAATTTGCAGAACTCCTTAAATTCTGACTTCTATTCTACAGTGGTTTCCAAATCCTGCATCTGATGGGGCTGCATCTCACCTGCTTGTGCCAACGGGCCAGAATCCAGCGGAGAGATATCCACAGTCTTTGCCCACAAGCCTGAAATTGCTGCAGTGGAACGAGCGCTGCTGAATGAGAGGTCTCCCGTTGCTAAAACACTATCCTTAATGCACCCCCTCTCAAATAAATCACTTGGGATGATTTCCATGGATGTCCTACCTAAAGGGACAGTGACCCAAGGAGGAAAAAAGTCTGAGAGTTGGGGAGATGAAAAACTTTCTGGGATAAATAAGAATCAATGATTTTGATATTTTATTTTTTTTTTTATTCTCAGAGCATCCCATTCCTTTTATCAAGCCACCTAGGTAGATTCTTGAATCCACCTCCTGGAAAGGAGGCATAAACCTGCTGCCTGAGCTGTCTTAAGAGCTTGATCAAGCAGTGAGGTAAGTGCCTTTTACTACATGGAAACTACAAGGTCAGAAGGGGAAAAAGTACTGACGAGATGGTGATTATGAGCATTAATCATAATAATATCGAGGTCTTATATAGCACTTTTCATCAGGAGATTTTAAAGCGCTGTACAAAAGAGACGAGTCTCATTATCTCCATATTTTAGATCTAAAATGTGACCTCCAATACCTTAAGGCTGTTCTCTGAGGGAAAAAAAACACTACTGGAATCAACAATATGTGTTCTCTGTTAAACTTCTAATCATCACAATGAAGATTTCTTAAATCTACTTGCTCTGTGGACTCTGTAATGGAATTTTAATTGCTTTACTAGCAGCTCGAGATGTAATGAACGAATAAATGTAATTCTTATCAGGACGCTGCCATCAGCTGATTGAACCAGTACATTGGTATTCGCAGGGCATATTCAGACAATTACTTTAGCATGTTCAATTATGTTGCTGGTTACTGCCTCGTTTGTCGAGGAATGGTAATTGAATGTATAGACGCTGTGATGCACAATAAAATGGATCAGCTTAAACCACCTTCAGCAAGGGTTTAAGCCCATCCTTCCCCTTTGCCTTTGCAAAGGGCTGATGCGTAGATCTTTCAGAGCATCCTAGCTAAGATCTTGCACGCTAACTAGCAACTGAGAGGTGTGGGGGTTTTTTATTAAAATAGGCTAACACTACCACAAACAACTAACTATGCCCTGAGTGCCCCACAAAATAATTATGCTGAGCAAAACAGGAATATTACTGTAAGCTATTACCAAAGGATCAATTTTTACCTTCTGCTGTCAGGAAAATATTTATGTTTTATTGTGTTAGAAGATGGACCTTGACATCTAACAGCAGAATGCTACTGTAGGAGAAAAGACTTATGTCTGCAGAACAGCAGAGAACAAAACTCAGTGCTCACCTTTCTGCTATGTCCCTGGTACGGAGAGGCTCAAGCATTTGCTGGGGCCAAGGTTGATTTGCACAAGTGAGTCTTAAGGGGAAGAGAGATTTTTTTCAGAGTTGTGAGGAGTTTTAAATTTCAGGGAGGAAAGTCAGAAAAATAAAAAAAACTCTATACATTTGTCTGTGTTCAGGCCAATGGCATCAGTGAGGCAGTATTTGGGGAGGCTTAAATGCCACCTTATGGAAAATGCAGTTTGGAGACCCTCGGGAGTTTTGGAGACCCTTTGGAGTTCCTCGGGAACTATTTTGTGAAATTATGTTGCTTTTTAGAAGGAGGTCAGTTTTGACCAGTGATGTGGATGCTGACTGTTAAATCAGCTGCTTCTAGTGTAGGGCTTGTCCCATTTTCATTTAAGCAAAGAAGATTTGAGATGTGAAACACATACACGAAAAAAAGCAAAACTACTGGCATATGCTACATTTCAGGGGATTACCTGTCTTTCTACAAAGAGTGAGACCTTTTTGTCTAGGAACTGAAAACACTTTTATTTAATAGCAAACTATCCTGTGTTCTCCTCTTGCCTAAAAATAATACTAATGCCAGACACAAGGCCTGAAGTACCATCTGCTCATTTTTATTTAGAATTTCTCTTCCATTTGGTCTTTTTTGTTTGTAATAATAATAAGGAATAAATAAAACTGATCACTTTAAAGCTCTATTCATCAGACTTGTCGGCTCCATGGGAGCTGGTGATAGACTTTATAGATCCTGCACCAGCTGAACCTAATGCTGTTCATGAAATTTAAGTTTCCTGGCACTGATGAAATGGCATTGTTTTCCTATGGACTTCAGCTCAAAAAGGTCTTGCCTATGTGAAAAAATGAAATATACTCAAAAACCCACACCAAAAGGCCTCCAGATACTGGACCAATATTGGTTCCAATTGCATGTAGTTTAATGGTATAAAAAAGAAAATTCAAGCTAGCACTTCAAACTTCTATCATGCCAAAAACAAATTTGAATTTGCTACAGAATTCAATAATTTAACATATTTTCTTTCTATTTTTGGTCATGTACTGTTTGCCAGCAATCTTTCAAATATACTTGTTCTAAAGCATATACTTGTTCTTCTAAAGCATTTGCAGAAGAACTAATAATTTTTGTTCTGCAATTCCTTCAGGTGATATTTTTGGTATTAGAAGTCTGAATTACTTTGCAAAATTTACCAATTACTTATTTGGATTCCCAGACAGATAATAGTAATTTTAAAAAATCAAGTTTCTCANCAGATAATAGCAATTTTAAAAAATAAAGTTTCTCAATATTCCTTTTTTTTTTCATTGTACTTTTACTTTTTCATTGTACTTTTACTTTTTCATTGTATTGTTTGTTTGGGTTATTTTTTCATTGCTTCTCCAACAACTGAAAACTATCATTTTGTGATTGCTGCTCCCAAAACAGCCTCCAACTGTCACATCCCCCACAAGTCCTTCTCTGCTTACAAACAACAGGTTCAGCAGGGCACCTTCCCTAGTCGGCTCTCTCACTAGCTGTGTCAGGAAGTTATCCTCGGCACACTCTAAGCACCTTCTAGACTGTTCTATTTCGCTAAGATTTTGCAAATTCACNAACAGGTCCAGCAGGGCACCTTCCCTAGTCGGCTCTCTCACCAGCTGTGTCAGGAAGTTATCCTCAGCACACTCTAAGCACCTTCTAGACTGTTCTATTTTGCTAAGATTTTGCAAATTCATTTGCTAAGATCTCTGCAAGAATGTCAATACTGGATATATAACATCAAAGTGAATGTCTTTCAAAGTTTTTAGCAAATCGTTCAGGGATCTTTTGGCATGTTCTGTCCCCACAATTACATCTATATATAAGATGGGGAAGATGGGGTTTGTTTAACACGTGTGATTCCATTTCCAAGCAAAAAGAATAAGAGGACAAAGCACTCACTGAAGCAGATTTACATTCCTGGAGTAAGTAGGTACAACACTTATACCAAAAGACTTGGAGGAATATAACAGTTTATGGCTTACTCATGTGATGTGCTGACTACTGTCAGCTTTCAGGAGTCAAAGTGAACTGAAAAAGTCAGCATTTCCTAGGATCCAGCCCCAGATGAATGCCACTAATCTGGTTATTTCCTTCCAACTTCTCACAAATATTTGTGATCTTGCTGTTCTTGAAAATATAGAAGCAAAAAATATTAACCTCGGTATAGCAACAAGGTGAACAGGAGCTGTGGGCATAGGGAAGACACACTGCTTTGTACAATGTTAAAAAATAACAATACAATCATCCAGCAGCCTTCAACAGTCCCTTCAAGTAAGAATCTGGAGGTTTTGAACTAGCCATGGAGTCAAGAGGCCCACTGAGGTTTCTCCAGGCCATTGTACAGCCCGTGTTTCTGTGAACAGAGAGCCATGTCTCGGAGAGGAGATTATACTGACTGCACTGATGGCAAAAGGAAAACTGCAGAAGATGTAGCGAGGATAGAAGGACTAAATGCAAGAAACAAAAGCCAAAAAGAGTGAGGCAAATGGGGTGCTAGTGTGTTAGCGTCTTTTGTTTTGAGTAATAAAATAGGTGAGGACTGCATTACTGATGGGAACTGGGCTGTCCTCCAAGTGAGCAAGTCAGAAATTACTTAGCTACAATTCTTGTTTTGACACCTGTTTTTGTTTAAGAAACCATGAAAACAAACCCTGAACATGCAAATGTAGCAGAAATTTTGGTTTTCAGAGGAGGAATTGAAGAAAACACTGATTTGATCAGGAGCATATTGCCTGCAGATTTCATGGTGTTATTATCCCTTGAGGGCCAGGGTACCATATCCCGCGGCAGTAAAGTGCCTCTAGAGAGGCGTGAATCACAGCGTGTTACACCGCAGTGTGACAAATGAGTGATGTCAGACTTCCTGTGCTGACATAGGTGCACATCACTAAGTGCAGCTGCCAGATTTAACCGCTGAGGACAGTGACTTACCCTCCGTGGAGGCTGGCACTTTCCTACTGATGCTAAAGCCCAGCCTCCACCGAGCACTCCTTGGAGGATGACAGACATTTGTATCTCATCTTGTATTATGTGTAGCTTGCTCTTTACTGCCTCTCGGAGAGCAAAATCCCTCTCGAGCAGCCTCTCTACTATTCCTTCTGTGTTCTCTGGTTGTCTCTTGGGAAAGCAAGTTTTGGGGACAGCTGCTGTTTCCTCTTTCTATTGCTATTCCACCTCTTTGCAGTCTTACAATGCACTGTCAGTTACAGTTCATAAGTGAATACATATGAAAATATTATATCTATCCTGGGAGGTCTCCACGCCATTTATTTAAGCACAGCCAGTACTGACTTTGCCCTCGTTTCAATGTGGTGTTATCTTTCGCTCAAACTGTGAGAATTAACAGCTGTGAATACTTAACAACTGATTTTCCAAGTTGGTGATCTGGGTCATAAGGTCAGGATGCCATGGTGTCTTCATTAGTTTAGTGTGTCTCCCCTTTTGCTGTCTGATCTGAATGACTATTACAGGGTAAGTACTCTGTTTTTTCACTGTCCCAGTACAGCGAATTACATTCTTGCTATTTATATATATAAATATATATATATATATCATGTTGCTAATATTTGTGAATGGATAGNTATTACAGGGTAAGTACTCTGTTTTTTCACTGTCCCAGTACAGCAAATTACATTCTTGTTATTTTTATATATATAAATATATATATATCATGTTGCTAATTTTTGTGAATGGATAACATTGATGAAAAGCTACTTAGCAAATAAGATTTAATTTGTGAGTGCAATAATCTCATTCTGGAGGGAATCTACTTTTTTTTCTTTCCCCTGATCTTTGGACAGAATATGTTAAAGAAGATTAATTCTGATGTGGTGTAATACTTTGACAAGACATTGAAATCCTTGCATCTAAGACAAAGGTACAGCTAGATTTGCACGAGTGAAGAAAAAATGAACATGTGCTCAGAGTATTAGGTCTTAAGGCCAGAAGGCCTAGAAGGTCTTATTCACCTTCTAGACTCATATTCTGTTTGCTCAACCTACTTAACTACAGATTTAAAACACTGAACAAATGTGCAGTGCACATGCAACCCAGGTCAGAATCTGCTCATTAATAACAACTCTGAAAAAAATTAAATTTAGCTTAATATCTTCAAGGCTGAAAATGAAAGTTGGACTCTTTCAGACCAGTGGGTTTGGAAATCTCCCACACATCCCCACAGGAATCCCTCGGTTGATTGTGCAGCCAAAGACCTCTAGACCTAGTCAAGACTAGACATACTTAACTTGGTGACCTACAGGCTGAAGATGTTACAGGAAGGTATTGAAGCGACTGTAAATAATACAGCAACAGGTTGTGAGTAAAAGAAAAATAAAAATTAAATTATTAGTGCATGTGCTGGAATTTCCTGAGTTAAAGTTTGAATTTCTGTTTATCAACGCCTTTTAAATGGCTGAAATACTTGGATAAAGTTTAGAAAAAAACACTCTGAGAGAAACTCAGTCTGAGTCCTCAGCAGCATCCAAAATGGCTTTTCTCCAACTTTTCCCTTTCTTTGTCAAGTAAGCTACTTAACAATTAGGGCTAAATTTTCTTTCAAAAGTGTTTTGGAAAATTCATTTTTAAGACAAAATTTATGAGAAATAAGTATATTTCTTGATGATGTACTGGTGCGTGCACATTGAAGATTTTCTGGGTTTTTTCCTCCTGTTTCTGTGCTATCCATGGTTCCCCGTCTCTCTTAGCAGGCAGTAGACTGCTAAAATATCTGATTGATTTGCTGCTTTTGGGAAAATCAGGTAGATTGCTTTTCTGTGTGCTGAAGAACCGCAATGCAAGTTTTCACACCACTAAAACTCCTTCTGCGAGTCAATCCATTTCTTGAGAGCATGCCTGAGCACCCCAGTTAATTCTCTCCAATTGCTACCACTAGCATTTTGCCTTTCTATGTCTTCTCTCCAATTGTAATCAGCTGCTCTGTAATCATTTGTTTCAAAGTGAAATGGATGTACAATTAATTTTTTCTTTTTTTTATTACTATTTATTTATTTATTTGTCTCCATGTGCTACCATTCCAAGCAGCAGCAAAATGCATACCAGGGCCCCAGAGGCAATTCTGGTGGTTCTTTAAAGGAGGAAAGAAGACGCTAGGCTTTAGAAAATATGTTGTTATAAGCCTCACTAAAGGAAAAACCCCCAAACTTTCTTCTTTTGACATTTTTCATTAATACTTTTACAACATAAAGCAAATAGCAGAAACCTACTGTATTGCACAGCTGACCATATAAAAATAAAATATGGATAAAATTGTTTAAAAAACTTAAGCCTACAGAAGGAAGTGTAGTGTAGAGTGGAAATTATCAGGGAAAAACCGTACAGGAACAAATGTTTCTCTGTACTCCAGCTGCACCAGAAAACATTGTGTCTTGAAGGGATAAGACCAGACAAGGCAGCCCTACCGCACCAGCGGTAATCTATCATATAACACCAAAGGCATTACACTGCTATGTTTCAAGAGCTTATATGGAGGACCAAGACATCCCGTCATCTTTGGTTCCGTAGAACAATGGAACTGCACCTGAAATAGAAAACAATCTTAAATGTGGGGGACTTGACAAGTTTGTTTCTGCGGTAGACAGTCAATTTTCTGTCATTCTCCAGCATATCTCTTGTATTCATTTGACCTCTGATAGCATGAGAGACTCTTTATTCACTGAGGAGGTGTTGATTAATCAAATTATGCAAGGAGCTGCCTGAATTTTCTTCTTATAATGCAAATACTCTGATGCAATTATTCTGTGAAAAATATACACGTTTTCACCAGCACTGATCACTGTGGTGGTTGATGTGTTCTGGTAAGGTCCAGTGTTTCTAAGAATATACTTAGGTCTAAAGTAATAACTTTTTTAAGGATTGATTGAAGACTTGGAAGCTCGTAGTCCTAATACCAAGATTATTTTGAAGATGAACCTAAAATAACTTAGGCTGTAATCATGTTAACTCTTCCAGTATTTTTTGTGTCTTACATAGCTTTGGAGTTTGCACTCCGAAGCGCTAAGCCAGCCAGAAACATGGAGTGGAGCTAACCAAAGTGGTGCTACCTTTGGCTAGAGCTTGGCAGACCTGGAGAGATATGGTGAGGGTCAGTTGACTGAAGAGTCCTGTAGTCCTAGAGGAGGTGCTGAGGGTCCAGACATGCCAGAAGGTGCAGGCACCTCCTACAGTCCCATCTGCCTGCCCTGGGATGCCTGGACTATCTGATGGTCTCTCAGTTAGCACTGGGCTCCTAAGTTCAGGGAACTGGCTGGCACCCTCAGTGCTCAGCAAGATCCGTGGCCAGACCTTTGAATGTGTGGATCAGCTTAAAAAAAAAAAAAGAGCAGTGGGAGATGGCCAAAATCTTCATTTGACAGCAGTTCTGCTTTGGTTAGTCAGAGAAAACGAGCAGAAAGCAAAAATATAGAGTAAGCACTGCACCTACTCTGNTGACAGCAGTTCTGCTTTGGTTAGTCAGAGAAAACGAGCAGAAAGCAAAAATATAGAGTAAGCACTGCATCTACTCTGCTTTCTATATGCTGTTTTATTTTTAAAAGAGAGAAACCGAGTTGTCACAGGTTTCCATTTTGCTGTTCTTATGAACGATGACACCATTCCGAAATTTTTTGATGCCAGAGAGAGGAATGTATCTTAAGCGTTTTTGTTAGGGTCCAGTCCCACTAGAAAGAAAATCTAATACACGTGTTTTGAATAATATTTGAATGCTACATGTTTTAAGGAGAAACTTGCTTTCTTCATTTTGGTAAGGTTTCTTACATTCATCTCCTCAATGCAATGTCAATAACTGAACCTCTTTTTCTTTTTGATCTCCACGGTATGATTACCTCTAAATATTCTGTTGNAACAAACCAAAAAAAAAACCACCTTACCAGACTAGGTCTAGGAATGGAGATAGCCAAAAATTGGGTATTTTCACTCCATAAAAAATTCTGATATTTTAAAATTTGTTTTTGTTTATGAAAATATGCAACACTAATACTCCAAAACTGATGCTTATATCTTTTAGGTTAAATATGACTTTCTGTTTTACTGAGGCTTTCAAAAGCTCCTGCCCTGTTCAATTCGATTGAGCGGGCTCATGGAGCTGTGCTTCTCTGGGCAACTTGTGAGATGTGACCTGATGGTAGGGAGTCCCCTCCGTGTAGGGATGCGGGGGGCTATGAGCAACTGATCCGTACTTCCTGCAAAGAACAACAGTAACTTAAATAGAGGCATAGATGCATATTTGATATAAAATACAATGGTTGTTTGCAAATGAAACCCCC
>RSEF01000005.1:39909641-39935727 GCA_003993805.1 Himantopus leucocephalus | reverse complement strand
AACCCAGGATAGAGCTGGAGACCCAAATCTTACACTAAGTTTATGCACAGTGCAGGGCCGTGCAGAAAACACCCAAATACAGTGGGCACAGTATAAATCTCTTCCTGTAAAGTTTAATCCAAAGGTCACAAGAATCTCTATTGGATTTTGGCTCAGGCAAAACTGACATAATAACCTTAAATAAGGGTAAGTCACTTGAGTGTATGTGTATATATATATTTCTTTCCAAATACACTGAATAAAATTTAGGAGATGGAAAGAGAGAGAGCCACTGCAAACGTGCATATGAAGAGTTTGCCTACTATGAGGTGGCATTCAAAGTTATAATTGTTTGACTTGGGAAATGTGATCTTTCTCTTTAAGTTCATCCTTAAATTTTAAAGCATAATTTGTTTTGATTGGATTTCTAATGTTAATTAGTGAGGCTTGCACAATTAAAGACATCAAGAACATATAATTATGTTCCTTATAATTATACCATAATTGTTTTAGTACGTTAAATGATCTAATAGATTTTTTTTTTCCTGTTTCAACAGCAGCATTACAACCATCTCTGTTTTATGAAATAACTGGCAAACATTCAGTAGGTACTTTCAAGCATTTCAAGTAAAGTTTTGATGGGTATTCATCTACTAATGAAATATTCATGCATTATATTTTTCTCTATTACAAGTGACTTTCAGTGAAGCGCCTAATGCTTGGTTTGCTTAGACAGATATAACATTCAATCAAACTAATGGAAACTGTGGAGTACTGTTCTACTGGATATTATTAAATCAAATGCTCTTGATAAATATTGAGTCTCTGATGTTAAAAAGCATTTCTAGCATGATGCATAGATAGTGAAACAATACTCTGGCCCCTTGTTAATAATGTTAATATTACAGCTGTCATCATTTGACAACTCATATGATTTCCTCTGTGCATAAATGCCTTGGTCTTAGAGTATTAAAAAATACTCTCCACATGCTGTTTAAGATTTTTCATACTGTGTATGCATTTGCTCCCGATGTAGAACAATTGGACAAGTTTGTATTGCCAGCAAAGTATGTACACTTTGTCTGCTTAAAATTTAATATTTCCTTCAAGTAGCATAACTTGCACCCGTGTCAATACGAAGAGATCAATTTTGGTAATTTCATAGGCAGGAAGCTAATGATCCTCTTACAAAGCAATTGCTAAAGGCCTTTGGAGAATTGCCTGGGCATATTGATGCTGTTTCTCCTACTTGTCCTCTGGACGCTAAATTTCATTAAATGAAACTAAAATAGATCAAATGTTTTCCTGCAATACTTTTCCGCATGAGTTCTTTTGACAGTTTTTGCAAGAAAAACAGGGTGCAAATGTGAAGTGGTTGACAAAACAATGAATAAAACATGCTTCGTGCCAGGTTTTTAATGAATAAAATTAAAGTTCAGAGCTTAATATTATGCTTAGTTTTACCACTTCTGCATATATGGAAGTTGTGACTCCATCAACTTAATGTACCCCTAGTCAACGTGAACTTTGAGTTCATTTCTTTTCAGATAACACTGCATTGGCTTCTTCCAGGGATCACAAAGGACTCAGTAAAGTCAGTGTAAGAGCCAGCTCAGCAGGGAAAGTGCCAAATGAATACTGGGGAAAAAAGATGCAGAGAAGTCAGTAATGAAATTGCCCTGTTTGATAACAATTAAAGGAGTGACCGGACATGTAAAAATATTTCACCAAATATTTTCCCTGTTCTGAGTCACCCGGAACACAGACACCTTAGGTCACACTCGTCATAAATACGTACAATTCACAGGCCCTGGTGAAAAAATTGTCCTTTCTCATCGTGTGCCACGAAGGGACATGATTCTCTGCATTCACAAAAGAGTTTGTGCGTGCGATGTACTATATTCTGGGATCAGGTAACCCCTGCTCAAAGCTAAAAATAAGTTCTGGATATTATTCTGAGGTCTGTATGAATGCGTTTGGAGGACTGCATAAAATCTAAGGTAACCTATCGAGTCACCAGCATGTAGTAGCCTCCTTTGCCACCCTGCAGGCTGTTGAAACAATGAAAATGCATCAGCACCAGGACTGAAACTTACTCCTTCTTGTGGGCCCAATGCTGTCACTTTTACATTGAGCTATTTGATTTAAGATACTATTATACAGTATTCAGGGACCAGCTGAATAGTTCTTTTGAGATTGCTGTTTTATTTTTTTTTTTTTTACATTTAATTTTAGAAAGGCAAAGCATGGTGCTAGGAAAATTAGGAAATGTGTATAAAATTACGGAGCACTGACTCTGTAGGGAAAATGTTTACTCTGCATGCTTTTCTCTTTAAAACACAACTGCTTTAAAGTATCGCATTAAATTCTAGTGTGTGTGTATTTAAAGAAGGCACAATATATGTGAGAAAAAAGCATATGAAGTGCGTAAGGTGGGGCTGCTGTGGCTAAGCACTCCTTCTAGCAGAATACTACAGTGGTGCCATAAAATCCTACGTAAGTGGTCAGAACAGAAGTAAGAGCTGCCTGTGGGTAGTCCCAACCTATTCACAAGCCCTTTTGAACAATTTTCCTACTTTTTTAAATACTGTTTTTGGCAAACATTTGATACTTGAAATACAAAATGCATGAGTCACCTACTGGGATAGGCACAGTATGTGGTTTATTGAATTTAGCTAAATTGTGAGTCATCTATCAATAGTCCTCATAGTGAACATACTTGTAATAATTTCACACATTACAAACAAGAGTAGGTATGATTTTTCAAGATATTTTTTTTCAAGTATTTTTCACTTGGAGTTTTTACTCTTTTTATTGTGCTCCATTTGGTGTTGTAGGAAATTGTTAATTTTTAGTGATGGAGGATATAAAGAAAAGGTACTTTATTGCTCATCAGTTTAAACAACAAAGACCAGAAATGCATAACCTGACGTATTATAAAATACTGTCTTACAAAGCAAAGTCCTCAACATGAGGTTGAATGAATACAAATTCTTCTTATACAGCTATTGAGATTTATTCTTCTACCAGCATACCAATTTCTGTTGAGATAAGTAGTTCTGAAATTCAGAGGCAGCAGCTCTGAAGGAGAGAGCTGCAAATTACCACAGACTCTGACTTGCCAAAAACATATGGTAATTTTTTGTGGGATTTTTTGGGGGGTTGTAGGTTGCCTTTT
Source organism: Himantopus leucocephalus (assembly GCA_003993805.1). NCBI lineage: Eukaryota > Metazoa > Chordata > Aves > Charadriiformes > Recurvirostridae > Himantopus > Himantopus leucocephalus. The sequence goes on along the minus strand of RSEF01000005.1, from coordinate 39,932,570 downwards.
TTTTAAGGGGAAAACTAATGTGTAGAAGAAAAAAGGTGAAAAGTATCTATGTATAAAATAGCGTCATTAACTGTGGTCTGTTGGATATAGGGAATATCATCTCTTTACTACAGAAAAACATGAACATTCAGGTGTAAAAATGTGGAGGAGCTTCCCAAACAAATTCCTTAGAGGAACAGGAATTCAGCATCCCTATAATGAAAGGGATTGAGTGGTCAGCCCCCCCAAATCCTTCACTTCAGAGCTGGCCTCTGATAAGAACCTTTCCCTGAATGTTTTTCATGAGTATGAATGATTACGTGAGCATTGAATGATTACGTGAGCATTGAAATTTGCCCCTGAGGTGGTTATTTAAGTAGCTATTTGAGGATTGGAAGCTGTGAACCCCCTTGCTCACAGCACAGAAGCTAGCTCCCGCTTGGGGTTCTCTTCTCGCCCCCGTATTTCGTTCCTAAGAAGCTCAGGTGTCCCCCGGAGCTCGCCCAGGACTTACACGGAGCTCTTTGCTTCCCATGCACGACCCTCAGCGAAGCTGTTTGCCCCGACGGTGGGACTAACCGGTCTGTTATGATAAACCAGTATCTTGTGATAAACTCCATCCCGGAATTACATATTCCCCTGGCCAAAAAAAAAAAAAAAANTTTTTTTTTCTCCTGCCTTTGCCCTCGCACTTCCGACGAGGCTCTGCCGCCTTAACTCCGCGGCTTTAACGCCGTTCCTACCCGTTTTGCCCGCGGGGTTGCGGGGCACCGCTGTGCGGCGGGGCAGCGCAGGGCAGGGCAGGGCAGGGCAGCGCCCGCCGCGCCCGCCAGATGGCGCCCTTGCACCAGCCACACCGCCGCGCCGGGCCGGGCGGGGCGCGGAGCGGAGCGGCGCGGAGCCGAGCGCTGTTGGGGCGCGGAGCGGGGCCGGGGCTGGCGGGGGGTGGGGGGATGTGGGGGCTTCCCTGCCGCCGCCGGGTGGGCTCCCGGTAAAGCCCCGCCGTTTCTCTCACGCGGCTTTCGCGTCGCCCCAAGTCTGCGCCTCCGCGCTTGGCTGCGGCCCCGCTGCGCGCCGCGCAGGGGGCTTCGGCGCAGCTCGGCTTCCCTGCGGCCTCCGCCGCTTTGCGCCCGTTTTTTTTTCCTGACAAAATGACGGGGTACTTGTCAATGTGGAGGAGGAGCGATTTGACGGGGGGGGGTGAGGCTGAAAATGAGGACATGCGTCTAAATTAAGCGAAGAGCGCTGGTGATTCATAAATGAGAAATGTAGGGAGGAAAAGGAGGGGCAGACCACAGCCAGAGGTATGCGAGGTACTCACCAGGGTACCACCTCTGCACGCACCCTCTGTTACACCGTTCGTGCAGACCTGCTTGTTTTATTAAGTTTAATTAAAAATATTTCTTGTAGTTGCTGTTAAAGAAGATGTTAGAGCCCTATTAGTGCAATTTCCTGCCCAGAATGTTACTGCTGAATTGGTAGAGTTTTATATTCTTTCTCTTTTTAACTCATCAGAAGCAACTTCTGGTTATAATATGAGCCAAATAAATCTCTGTGTGTTTTTTTAATATTTTTTTTTTTTTTGTTAAGAATGAATAGTTATTGGGTTATTAGAGTGAAAGAAAAATCTAGTAGAATGGCTTGTATGTACACATAAATATCTGTGCAATCAAATGATAAACAAACTCAGTGTGGCTATTCCTGCTGGACCTGTAGCCATCAGCATTGCAACTTGATGCCGTGTGAGCAGGTGGAAGAAAAGCAACATGGACTTTTCCCCCGTTTTCCTATTGAGTCTCATCTTTGATTCCTTAAATTCTTTCATGCACATTTAGGCACAAATTGTCATCTGGACAAAGCACTTTACCTCCTTTGTTAAGCAGTGTGGGGATCTTGGAGGAGGTGAAGACAGCGCAGGGATCTAGAAGATCATAGTTAGACAAGCTGTTTGAAAAACTGAATTTTAAGAATTAGGTGAAGCTGGCTTTTCAGTCTGTGAGCGTTACTCTGTATGTGTCTGTCTTATTTCATGCTGTTTATGAGTTGCAATGAAGTAATGCTTTAGGAGACAGAAAATTGTTTTCTGTTAAATCTTAGAAAATGGCTAAGTCAAACCATAAAATACGAATATTGTGGTGTTAAAGGTACAGGTCTCTAGTTAACTTAGGTGGACTTATGTCACTAATTAAAATCCTGGCTGACAAAAGTTTTGAATTGTACATTGTGGAAAACAGGAGAGGACAGATATGGAAACATTTAAGGAAACCATGGCAACAAATGGCTCGGTAGCTCTATACAGGTAAGAAATGCATGAAATGTATTCATAAGAGAAAGAGGCTTAGGAAAAGAAAACTCTGCAGCCATAGGGAACCAGGGAAACAGTTAATGCCTGACAGAGAAGACCAAGAGAAAAAAGACCACTTCCCCTTAGGGTATTTCCTAAGAAAACTTCACACACCATCTCTTTCCCAGTCAGGGTTTGCACCTGCAGTGTCTTGGGTGTGTTGTGAAAGCTGTAATGAACCAGTTCTTACATTACATTGCTGGTCAGAACATCAGAGCAAGGAGGCTATGGAGTCAGCACAAATGCTCCAGCCTTTCCCAGAGCTATGGGACAAGAAGAGCCTAGAGGAGAAGTTATACTGGGGTTTATTGGATCAAACAGGTGATTCATCCTCCTGGAGAAAATGTCTATTCTGAGGGACTCCTACGATGGTCCCTTGACCTTTAACTTCTTCATTAGCTGTGCTTAAGGGAACTTTGTAGCTCGGCAGTCCTTAAAATTTGTCATCAATGTTTTAGATCAGAATATTCATGGCTTCATGGCATAGATTTCAGGCTGTCTGGTGTTAATTGGGTTTGGACTCTATTTTCTGTTTTGAGGAATGCATTGTCTTCTTTGAGTACTTACCAGTGTGGATCTAGAGGCACATGGATGCTTCCTGTATGAGAAATGAGACTTCCGAATAGCAGGGTCTTTCGAGAACATGTATATAATCCCTGACTTTCACTCCTCCATGTGAGGCTATAAAGAACACAGAATTCATGGCTCTTCCCCAGCGCTTTTAAGACGCAACCTGATGACTGTTCAATTCATCCTTTTTGAGAACTTTAAAACCTGTAAAACCTTTTTGCAAAGGTGTGAAGAGCTTGCTTTCTTTCCTTATTTGAAATAGATATTTTTTTAAAAGGCAGACCTGTCCAATAGGATTCAGTGTTTTGCATCCATGATGGCTTCCACCCCAAATTCTGAACCTTTGGGATTCATGTATAGGCATGGTCTGTCCTACTTGGAGAAAGTCAGGCCCCAGAGAAGTGTTCAGCATGTTTGTCTTCTGTCTGAGAATGCAAAAATTTGGGTATTCTTGGCTTAACATCCTTAATACTAGTCATCTCAGTATTTTTTAAATGTATTTCTAACAACTGCTGTGCTGGTGATGTCAGACCAATACCCAAGCTCATGACATTCAAGTCTCTGTGAGGGAGCCTCTGGTGGAAAATAAGCATGGGTCCAAAAATCTTTGTGGGATTCTTCAAAAAGAGGACTAAAAACGTTATATTGCTCTGAAGCTAAAGACTCAATATCCTCTCTTGCGCCTTGCATGGAGAATGCACTGCTAGGTCATGGATGTGAAGGGAACCTTCATACTAATCCCAACTTCACTGTCCATACTGATAAACCAATTAAGGAACAGTGGTGCATCCAAATAGAGGATTTAGCACCTTGCCCAACAGTGTCCTCTACAGGGAATTAGCAGTTAACACTGATGTTTGTGGCAGTTGTGTCACTTCATAAGCCCATATCTCTTCAACCCCACTCAACTAATTGTTTTCATTGCTTTCAATTGAAAAATCTTCCTCCCTCTTTGAGGAAGGGAACCTCGAGGAAAATTCTGTTGGATCCCGCTGGATACGGCAGCTGATCATTCTGGCTACCAAGGATTCGTAACCATTATTGTGCACCAAGGAAGTGATCCTACTGTCCACCAGCATCTTCGGCCAGATGATCTATGCTAAAGCCAAGCACCACCCTCCCTTTTGTGAGCCGGATGTATTGTGCTTGTCAGTCATCTGCAGTGGGATCTACTCTGGCACACATGGAGTAATCATTTATCCTACGGTGGTACTTTGCGATGCTGCAGCCACTCTGGACCCCCACCCACACCACCATGAGTTTTGAAGGGTTTTCAGGAACTTCCTATATGACAACAGATGATGACCTCAGGGTGCATCACCCACCCCAGTGAACACCAGCCCTGGAAAGACCCCATTATCCTAAGCATCTACAAGGCTGTGAGAGTCCAAAGAGTGTCTGTTACATCTGGGTAACTTACTGCTCTCCTAGTGCTTTACACCAGCTACCTCTGTACTGCCTAGTGAACATCTAGGAATGTTCATTAGAGACAGAAGGAATGGAAGGTGTTCGTCAGTTGCGATTGTGCCAGCAGAGGCTGATAAATGTTGTCACAAATGCGTTGTGTGGGTCAGAAACATGGCCTGAAACCACAGAAAATGCAGGTGAAATGACTGAAAACTTGGGAAGAAGAAAACAAGCTTAAACAAGCTAAAGGCTGCAAAACCACAGGGAAAAGAAAACACCACTTCTTGACACTGGATTCTAATCTGAATAAAAACAGAGTTCAAGGCTTCCTACAAAGGATCAAAGAGATCAGATGACTAACTGGCAAGAATGAAAATGAGGATTAGAAGTGGCAGACGGGAACCTGAACTGGAAAGCAAACCAAAGCTTTCTGCAGCTGAAGAGGCTTGGCAAAAAGGATCAAACCATCATGGAGAATGAAAGCTTCAGGCACAATGAAGATGAAATAATGCTTGCAAAATCTAAGGTTGTGATAAAGGAGGCCGATTGCCTGAAACCATACCTAAAGTGCCAGTCTCTGCTACTTGGCTCTTTTGTGGAGTATTTTTCATGAATTAAGGTTTGGTTAGTATACAACATTGAAATTTAGGTGATGAACTAGATAATACTTTTTCCTGGAATTTAAATTATTTAAATCATGCATATGTTAGGAGCAATTCCATCTGTTACAGGTACAACATCTCCAGGGGGCTGGTGGCGTTGGAGGGGATGGAAATGGGGCAGTTATAATGCACGCCTTCATGAATAGCATACGTACCTCTCTCTTGCCACAGTCAGGATAATGCAGGTAGTGTGGGGGGACTGAACTCTCGTCGGCTCTGTTAACGCAGTTCCTCATTAGCCGGTTGGTGCTGCTGAATCGGTACTTGCCATTTACCAGAAAAGCTGCTACTGTGTTTATCTTTGCAGAATTGGGTACGTATCTGATGAGGTCGGTCAGGGGGGATCTGTATGTTGGCTGCTGACTGCTCAGCTGCTCCTACCCAAATTGTCACGCTGAACACAGCTAATGTATTTATCTCAGGGATCAAATAGACCACCACAGATTCAGTGGAGGGCTTCCCTGCTTCTGGCGTCATTAACAGGCATAAAAGCCGTGGGACCACCAAACTGTTTGCAAGGTGTTGGAATTATGGCTTTCTTCAGCTTTGAGCCCTCCTTCTGGCTGTGGAGGCAATCATCAGCCCTGTCTCCGGGTTGCTGAATTTTGACGGCTGTGTGGTGCGCTGTGATCTGCAGTGCTGCTGGGCTCTTTAGAGGTCTTTTGGAAGTGCTAGTGGCCGCTTCGTCTTTCTGGTGTCATCCCCTCATGCTTTCTGGGATCTCGTAGGAAGCTTCCACTGTTAGCTGGGGTCACAAATAAGCAGGAGAATGTGCCGTTGCCAGGCACAGCCAGGAGGAAACTCAGAGATGCCAGCATGGGCTGGGAATCATGGAAACACTCACAGTAACATCATGAGAGGTCTTGGGGCATCTCTAGCTGCACAGAAAATTCAGTAGTGGCTGGACCTGCAGATACCTGTTTCCCTGCAGAAATAGCTATATCTTGCTGTTTATCCTCAAGTTACCGTTTTGGTGATCTGAGGATCAGAAGTCATAACAGGTAGCCCATTACAGAGAGCAACAGGAGCTCGATCTCTGATGTTTCAGGCACACCTTTGACTCTTTCTGCGGGATTCTATAACATTTCTGGTCCCAGCTGTGGTTACCTTGCACAGGTCTTGTTCTTCCTCGCTTCCTTCCTTCTGCATTTGGCGTGCTGCGGTGGGGAGAGGTGAGCTTGGATCGCTGCTTGGCTTTGGTTGCCTGCCACTGATGGGACAGTCTTCTGAGGCTCCTTGCAGATAAGTAATTCAGAAAAACTTCTCTAAATTGTCCTGACGACTGAATTAGGTCCTTGCTTTTTACTGTGTGTGAGATGTGGATGGATAACAAGGGTGACGGAAAATTACCTTTTTCTTATCCCTTGATCTGGTCCTGAGTACAGCTTGGCTGTAACTGTGCAATAAAACTGGCATTGGGATTGATTGCAAGTTATTACATGATCTTTCCGTAAAAAGATTTCTGAGGTAAGCCAGGTGTGTTTCAGCAGGCAGGGAGGGAGTGGAAGAAAAAGGTGCTGTTTCTTGGAGGGTTTTTATATTTAAAGTATCTCTAAATACAGTTGCAGAGGATGGCCCATGAATTCTGCAATTAGGTGCAAATACAAACCAGTGTGAATAACAGAGTGAGTGGAAATAAATATTCTCTACAAGGCTGGTTGAAAATTTTTGCCTGAAACAATTCCTTAATGTCAGATAAGACAGTCAATGATAAAATTATGATTTTTTTTTTCTTTTCATAATATATGCTTTCCTTAAAGATGTTGAGATTTCTTGGAAAACCTGAACATGCCAAAACCCAAACCAGGGATTTGAAGTGGTGCCTTTTTGGTGACTGAAGTTGTTGAGGCTGGAGTTGAACAGAGCTTCAAACTAACTAGAGAATTGTAGTTTTGGTTGGACAAAAACCTTAGCTTAATACCAAAATTCTGCCTCCAGGAATTCCCACCTGGAAATTGTGGCTTATTTGTCTACTTTTCTCTCTGAGCTGGACTCCCCTATCTGGCTGACTTTTGTAGGGCACACATTATCAAGGCCGGGAGTGATGGACGTTTCCGCTGGAAGGGAAACCACCTTGTACTGCGCCTGGGAAGCCTTGTCCCCAGTGGTGACAACATTAGTCACAGTGGCAGCTTTTCAAAATCTGAATTTTCTGTATTTGGCCAAAAGTACTTAACTAAAATTTCTTTTACTCTTCCATGGAAATTGAAAAAATGCTCCAGGGAAAGTGCAGTTACAAAAATTGCTTTTTTTCATCCCAGTATTCCAGTGGATCTTCCCCTCTCCCGGTCTCTATCAAGGATTTCTGTATTCCTTGCAGCTAAAGTGTCTGTCCTCGTCTGTTAAAAAGCAGAGAAATGTGTGGAATTGCTGCCAAATGGTTGCGGTGTGCTCTGCTCTGGCTGGGCACTGCTGCTGCTGAGTGCCAATTACCTGGGAGCTGCGGGACCAGCAAGTCCTCCGGGGCCAGCAGGATGCTGCAGCCGGAGCCAGCAGGTACCACTGACCTGGTGCAAGTTTCCACAGCCTGAGTGCAGCTCTCTGGTAGCACAGTTAAAAATGACACAGAGCTGTAGAGAAATTCTGGAGGATTCAGCTTATATTATAGTATTACTCCACTACCAAACTTGTGAGGTGCCTCTTTGTCCTTGCTGTTTGATGCTCAGTCTGTTTTTGAGGTTGCCTGGTCTTGCTCTTTGCTCTGAACACTAGCCCAATTTCGTGGCAGGATCAGCGCCTCCTTGAAGATGGGAACCTGCTTTTGTTAGAGCACTTTTTTTGTCTTCCTCCAAACATCAGTGCAAGGGTACTCTCTTCTGCTTGAGGTATCTTTGGCCATCTCATCCCTTGATATTTTTCCAGTGGCTTCTAGGGTCTTTTATTTGACTTCTTGGGTTTTGTTTGATTTTGGTTTGTGAGTGTACGTGCTGTATTATCCCAGGTAAAATATATGTAGCATGGGAAGAGCTGAACTTCCAGTTTATGTTGTGGTATATGGAAAGAATGTCTGTATCTTTCAGAATAGTTGATTACATTCAGATGCTTCAGTTGACTTATAAACTGAATGGTCACAGGGACGTGCCAAAGGAGGAAGATACAGAAGAGTTGTTCAAGGGTGAACGGAGCCATACAGGCTTACATGTTTCGTGATTTGAATAGAGACAGTGTGGTCTGACAGCCAGAGCACTACGACTGGGGATGGTTTTGTTTTGTTTTGTTTTTTTCCCCAGTTCCGACAATGACTTACTGTGTGTCCTCGGATAAGTCACTTTCCCAATTTCTTCCCGTTTTACTTTGCATTTGCTATTTGGATTGCAGACTCACCAAGGAAATGGAGCTTCTCCCCTGACATATTTGTACAGTGCTGAACTCAGTAGAACTGTGTTCTTAATTAGTGTTCAAATATGGATGTAATACAAATAATAATAATAATTAATTAGGCATTTAATCATCATCAGTATTTACATAACATTGCCGGTATTTCATGTGAATGTTTTATCCAAATATTTTGTGGGAGCTTTCCCATGTGTTCTTATCACAGTAGTGCTATACATCTTCATAAGGGAGAAATAATATTTAGGTTTTTATGGTTTTCAATCTTTCTCTCTCTCTTTTAACTGGAATGTAATATTCTCTCTTGCAGCTAATAAAAAAAATTTCCACACCATATAAAAAGGTGCTCTTTGCTTGAAGGACATTGCACATGAGACCATATCTAGGCTGCCCCTCATGACAGTCACTGCCCTTATGAAAGCTCTTTAAGTAATGTACAGTATACATTCCCCCAAATAATATCTTGGAGATGCTGGAATGCACAGATTTATTCAATTGCTTTCGGTACGGTTTAGCCAGCTGATTCTGTACAGCATGAACTTTATTTTAACCAGCTGAGTATGGGTGTTATCCCAGAAGTTTAGTTCAGTGCTGCACATACTGTTGCTAAATCTGGTGAAAAGAGTGCACAAAAGTGCCAGAACTCTGGCTGATGATCAAACTTGAAAATTACTGATCTGTATGACATCCCTCTGTAGCAGTTGAAAGAAAAAAGCAGGCTTACAAGATGAGAAGAAATAATGCCAATACTGTAAATGACAAATTCTAATGAAATGGCAAAGCCAAACGAAATGGCGTATCGCCAGGGCAAAGGCAGTTTTGACTGTATTGATTTAACACTGATGGCAGTGTTACCGCTCTATGCCTTGGCCCGAATTCTACATTACTGCTGGATCGCAAACCAGATTCTGTTATTGCCAGCACAACACAGAAGAAATATTGTCTCGGGCAGAAAAGCGATAACAGGTTTAATTATTGCAATTTGCATTTGAACCTGGAAAGTGCCTGGGTGCCCAGCCACCGGAGCAGTGTGGCAGGAGAGCACACACGGGGAGGCACAACGCTCTTCGCCCTCTCTCTGCAGCAAATCTATGTCTGGTGTGCAGGTACTTCCCAACACGCTGGCACAGGATGAGCCGTCAAGGCCATCTTGTCCTGAAGGGCTGGAACAAGGACTCCTATTAAAACCACCGGTTGCAATGAGATTGCTGTGGCCTTCGAGCTGCCCTCTTCTGATGGAGGTGTCGTTCTTAGCACTACTGCCCACCAGAAAACATTGTCCTTGTCAAAATATCCTGAGGCCTGGTTGGGTCTTTTCAGTTGGAGCTAACAGAGGGTTTGTTAGCAAAGTCTAGATGGAAATATAGAAAGGACAAATATGCTTCTTAATTTGCATAATATCAAATCAGGGATTAATGAGATCACATCTGCTGTTTGCCCTGTGATAGCTGGTACACGATGTTTGCATTTCCTATTTCATGTGGTGGTTTGGGGGTTTGCTGGAAATGGTTATTCTCATTAAATTTGGTTCACTGGTCCCTAGTACTCGTAAGGATAGTGGGGCAGTGCCTCCCCCTAGCAGACCCAATTATCTGCCACTGCACCTCCCATACATTTTTTTTCCTTCTCTGCAGCCTAAACCAATTTCCAGAATAAAACGCCCTGCGCATCGGTTGCTGTTTTAACTACTGCATAGGAGTGACATTCATGATGAAGGAGGGAGAAAGGCAATCTCTTTCCTGTTCCTGCTCCATTTTTTAGGTAAGAAGCTGTTGAGAGAAAGCTTCATACCGCTACAATCCAAGGCANTCATTCATGATGAAGGAGGGAGAAAGGCAATCTCTTTCTGTTCCTGCTCCATTTTTTAGGTGAGAAGCTGTTGAGAGAAAGCTTCATACCGCTACAATCCAAGGCAGGGTTTCCCAAAAATTCTGGCAACACTGTAGTCTCTAAAATATTGTCCCTCCCTCGTTTGTCTGATGGTTGCCAGCAGGGCTTTGGCAATCTTCGACAACAAAGTTTTTTTCTCTGCAAACCAAGAAGTCAGTTCTTGCAGGAGTGTTGCACACGTTCTTGGAAATGTATGCGCTCTCCAAGTGAATGAGGCACCCTGTGCTCCTGCGTGGTCCTGCTTTATCACGGCGGTTAAGTTAGAAAAGTAATTTTACTTCATTCTGTTAAGGTAAGGGGTAGATAATATTGAATCTGCAACCATGGGAACAAATACAAAAGACAAGAAAACACAATTTTAGATAGTTTATTAAACAAGCTCTTTTTTTCACCGCTTTAGCATCTCAGCTAGCTTGAAAGACTGGATATTAGCTTCTCCATCCTATCCTAGAGGGGTGCTTGGTGTTCTTAGGGCTACATCTTTCCTGTTCCTAATTTCACGCTGCCAGGGCATCTTTTCACCTTCCCTGCACTGGAATATCTGCCCTCGTAGTAACTGGGCAACATCACCAGTTATTGTGATGGACTGACCTGTTCTTTTCCTCAGGCTTTCTGAAAGAAAGCTGCTATTGTGCTGCTTAATTTGTATGTCTTTCCTTGCCTGGCTGGCTTTTCTTGTTATAATTTCCTGAAGCAATGTTAAAACTTCCTGAATTGTGTATCTTGATTATTTTTTATTTTTTTTTAGACTTACTAACTTTGGTATAGGCATCACTGGAAGATGAAACACAATTCAAGGCACAGTGCCATGGATAAGAGGATACGTGGGCTAAGAAACAGCTATGCACTGTTAATTAAGTGGGGGTGAATCAGAGATGTGTTCTACAAGGCATCTCTATTCCATATTCCACTTGGACAATGAACAGGTCTGTGGCATTGAAGGGGGTGGTTTCTAGCAATCTTATCTTTGGCAATCATAGCCACGTTATTTGGCACACTGGTTCTCTTAATTTTAGCTGAACAGAAAATGCAGTGAAGCTCCTTTATGGAAGCAAACAATGAAGTAAGAGATGTCTGTGCCCAAAGCAGAAAACAGAAAAATTGCAGAAAAGCTATCTTAGAGAGAAGAAGGTGGTGGGGTTTTTTTTGTTGTTTTTTTTTTTTTGGGGGGGGGGGGGGNGTACCATTGTTTGGTAACGCAAAGCAAGGGCAGTGGGTGGAACACAGCTGTGGATGTTTGCTCTGGAAGCAGCAAGGCAAGAGCTGCAGCAGGAGAGGCAGGAGCCCTCGGAGCAGCGTTGGCCCTGAGAAGAAGCCAAGACCGAGCTTCTTTTGAGCAGATTGGTGTTTGAAAAGGCAAGCTTGGAAGTGTGCCCAGATGAACTGTTTCTTGTCTGTTACTATTGTGCTCGGGGAAGCAGAATGATACGTACATTCTTTGTGTACAAAAAGAGTTGTAGCGAAGAAATATCTGACTTGAATCACAAGCTTCGCCACCTAATGGAAACAATTCAGCAAATCCCAAACATTGGCTTATTATAACCAGAAGGGAAAACAATAAAATAAATGGATGTAGGTAGATCTGGCTTTTCCGTTGGAACAGTTTACTGCTGGAAAACACTGTTTCTAAACATGAATGATTTTCATTAGAAATCCCTTCTTTGTGGATGGTTTTAATTTAACTAAATGTTTTAGCTAGAATGGGTTTGACCCTAGCTAGAATGTTCTGTTTCATTTTGTTTTGATGAAACATAAACTTAAATTTCCGTGGCAGTGAATTGCCTTTAGGAGCAAATGTTCAGGTCCCCACTAGCTCACTACTGCATCAGCTTGCTGGAGGACTTCATCTTTCCTCAGCCTATCTCCCTGTGAGTTGCATGACTTTGGGTACACCCATCCCGCCTGCTCCCTCCCTGCGCCCCATGAGAAAAGAGGCAGACGTGCAAAGCCTCTTTCCCAGAGAGCAGCCTGTACAGAGCAATTTAGGTTGAGCTGATGCGCTAGGAAGGGCTTTTAAGACATTTGTAATGGAATTCAAGACAGTGGAAATACCTTCCTTCAATTAGAAATGTCAACATTTTTGGCATTTCAAATCAGATATTTTTTAGAGTTTCAGTTTCGGAGGGGAAAAAACATTACTCAGCATAGGTTGTCCTGAGTTTGGGCAAAATCTGTCTCCTCCTTCAGGATGGACATTTGAAGTTGCAATCAAAGTAGTCAAATCCCGGTGATCCCCACCTCTGGTCTTCCCAATGCATCTTGTATATTCTCTGTTGGTTTGTCTGTAAACCCTTCAGGGAAGGAAGCGCAGTTTATCTTTAGCATCTTCTGAGGCACCATTAAAGCTCAGACAACAACAGTAGCAGTAAGAACAGCACCATTATTAACTTCACCTCTCCCCTACCTTCGCCCCCTTTTCCTCATTTGACTTCTCTTTTAACTGTGTTGGAAGGGGACATCTGTAAGTTTAAAGCTGATGTAGAAGGTTGAAAAGGGAGTCCATCAATGTTGTCCAGCATTAAAAAGACCTGAATACCAGAGAAGTAGAGGGCTTTTCTTCTTCACACACAGACACTGACAATAGTTCCAGATGGCAGGGACTTGCCTATAGTACCTATTAACAATAGGGTTTCAAGTCCTGATGGAAATACAGAAAAATCAATTAATAGCTGAGTTGTCTTAAAATCTGCTGGTGGTTCAGAGTATCATTTAGATGCCCCTCAGGCTGAGGATGGAAATGCTCAGCTCCCATCTCCTAGGACAGTGACCCAGCCACTGAGAAACATGGGGCTCTCCTTTTCCTTTTGTTGGAAGCTGGTCCACTGCGCTGAAATAAATGCAGGATTCATGGCATCCGAGAAAGCAGCAGCCAGAAGCTTGGCGGACAAACAGCGAGGGAAGCAGGGAAGTGGCCAGTTCTTACCAGTATCAGTGTGGTGTAAGTTGCTACAGTGCAAAACCGTCTGTGCTGGATTTTTGACCTCTAGCCAGTCTGTCTGTCTAGGTAAGGCTGCTGTTTAGATGAGGCTGCTGTTCATTTAAACTAAAATAACACTGCAATGGCACAAGGAAAATCACAGCTCCTTTGTCCTGCACACAGTTGGCTTTTGTATTAGCCTTTACTAGATCATTCAAATTGTTGAAGAAGGTATTTTGTGGAGGAGGAAGAACAAAAATGCTAAAAAAAAAAAAAGTAAGATCAAATCTGGTGCAGATTTTGGACCCCCAAAAAATTGAGGGGGAGAAGCTGACGTACTCCAGTATTTTCCAAGAAAGAACATGACTTACCATTTTGAAATGGCTTTTGGGTTTTGAAATTGACACATTTCTAGAAATTCATTATAAGGCATTGAATAGTCCAAAAGACTAAAATAAAATTACTTTTTCATATGTTGAATCTTTGGATATATTATTTTATGACTTCTTTATTATCTGTCAAGAATATTGAACCTGTATTGAGACTTACTTCTTCTTTAGATCCAGAAGAATTTTAAGCAATCCCTGTTCCCACAAAATCCTATCAGCCCAAATCGGTCTCAAAGACGTCTCACCTTTTTTCTGGGAATTGGAGCCATGCAGAATTTTTTCAGTGAATATTACAGGTACTGAAAACAGAACATCAGGGATAGGAATCTAAAATTTCTATAAAATTAGGTCAAATTTAGCGATGAGTTTGGACAAAAAAAGAAGTTAGAAAAGAAGTTGAAATTCTTTCAATGTTTTCAAAAGTAAATAACTTGGTGTCTCATTTTGAAATCGTTTTCAGAGTCAGAAATGCTGAAACTGGAAGTGTTTTTTAAAAATAGGTTAGAAAAGGCAAGTTTTTAAAAACCAAGATGGAACTATTTCCCCATTTCTCAGTTCAGCCATTGAACTGGAAAACCAGAATTCATTTTGGTGGTCTGACTCCGCTTCCTCTGTCCGTGAAAGTGGCAGGGAATGTTAGCAGGCATTTCTTATCGTCTGAAAAGGCAAGTCTAATGCTTCTAGATGTATAATAATTATTCTTTCTGACATTCATCCCTCTGAACTCAATAGCAGAGCTGTACCTACATGATGTTCAGCCTCTGCCTGCTTCACTAGGCTGGCAGGACGTTAGTCGACGTAGGTGAGGTCTCGTTTTCCCCACTCCCCAGTGCCTAGGTGGGCATTGCCGTGCCCAGATCATGGACCACAGAGGGACCACTGGGCCAGGGGTCCTCTTCCATACCCTGGCACCTGCCTTCTAGTGTGTCTTGGGACCCTTTAGTTTCCCCCAACTAATGGCTTTAGTTAATGAAGTGTTTCCTCCAGCTCCTTTCTTTAAAATAAAGCTGAGGCTGTTTCTGATCACTATACCACATCATTCTGTTTCTTTAAGCGCTGTGTTTCCAGATATTACAAGGACATTGCCAGAACGATCTCAGTGATGTAGTGTAAGCACTTGCTCCAGGGAGGCAGGTGGAGTTAAATTAGATCTTTTGTGTTGTTCCGGTTAAAGATTTTGTTGTTTTGATGGGTTTAATATTTTCAGCAGCTGATGAAAAAGCTGTAAGCAATTAAAAACTGTTTCTGTTAAAACCTCTTGTATGCCTGTTAATGATTAATTCCTATTTCAGATCGAGATGAAAAGAACTTTGTGATGAAGTTCAGTTTTTATGCGGTTTGCTGTAAAGCGGGCTTTGCTAGTGGTGGCACTTTTTACTAATGACACTGGCAGTCACTCCTTATGGTCCCAAGTGATTTGTTTGTTCTAAAATGTACTGGAGATTACAAATATCTCTTTTTTTTCTAATGGTTAACCTAAGACTTTTGACCTGAGAAAAATCCATTTACAAGAAAGAGTCAGACTGGATTTATCCATTGCATCACAGGAGATCCCAGGGGTAATCATTTGGGAAGGACTGTAAACAGCAATAGAGCTGGCACTGATATGGAGGAACCCTTGCAGAAAAAAAGAGGCAGATTTAATTCAGAAAGGTGTTATTGGGAGTGTCAGCTTATGGGTGCGAGAGGTGGTTACTCCTGTTGAGTACTGTGTCCGGTTTTGGACATGGTACTTCCAGAACAAAGCAAGTCACCGGAGAAGGAGGCCGCTGGAATCATAAAGAAATCATGTTTGCTAAACTGTGTGGAAAATATGATGTGTCTGGATCAGTGTATGCTAAAAAAAAGGGAAACATGAAAGGGAACAAGACACAGTTCTTTCAATATGTCACAGATGGTTATAAAGAGGTTACAAGCATTTATCCCAAGAGTAAGATTTTATGTACCTTTGGATTTTATTAGAGGATCAGTCATATTTAACGTTTCACAGAGTAACAGTCAACATGGTAATTTCATGCATTATGCTCATCTTAATTGAAATGTAAAAAAAGAGGAACATTTTATTCACAAAACGAATATGAGAAAATTGAATTACCACTGATACTCTAGCTGATCTTTTTTTTTGAGATGATTAATTCCATGTGACCAGATTGAACATAGGCTGTGCAAATAATACTGAACGTTAAAGAACTCTGTTAAAAAGGCTAGTATTTTTACAAAAAACACTGAAAAAACGACACATGGCATAAACCCCCTGGAACAAAATGATTCCATTCATGTCAATGAAAATCTTGTCATTCACTTCAGTGAAGCCAGGTTTTATCTGGCATTTCAGCTCACATTATCTTATAATATGAAAATAAGTTTCTGCTACCTGTATAACTACAGAATTAAAGTACAAGATAATCTGCTCTGTAAAATGGCAAGCTTTTGTTCAAAATGTCTACATTCATTGGTTTTTATCTGCCTTATCATCTCTTTTCCTCTCTGATGAATGCAAACTGTTTGGGTAATTTGCTTTGACCAGATCTGTGTCTGTGAGATCTTAAGTGGAAAAACTATTTGCATACTTAAGAATCCTGAGAACAGAGAGTGGCATTATAGTTTGGGATTTGGTTGGGGGTTTTTATCCCGTGTGCTGGGCCAAGAGAGACACTTTACATTTATATGTAGCAATTACCATTCCTAATTTTTGTAATTAAACTGTCTTGTGAAAAATTTAACATATAAAATGGAGGCTGTCAGGCTAAGCTCCCTTGCTGTTTGCTTTATTCATTTTTAACATACCAGTCCATAAAAGTTTGGATATGTGTTTCTCTCTTCTCTCCTTCTCTGAATTTTGTTAAAAGTTGCTTTGGAAAGTGTCTTCTCTCAAAAAATGTGGTCTCCATAGAAATGGTAGTTCACTGGAACAGATATGCAGAAATACTAAGAGGTCGCTTCCATTATTTTTTCTAAATTAGTAATTGAAATTAAGTGACACACACACACAAATGTAATAGAATGGGAATGGCAGCTGATAGTTTGTGTCATTCTGTGATTGAAAATGTCAGTGCCACTAAAGAAGACTGTGAAAGAAGTTACTGACAAAAAATACATCTACACAAAAATACATGCTGTAGCAGAACTTGCTGAACCGGCCAGAAGCATGAGTGTGTTTGACAAAATGCACAAATCCACTTGCAGGCAGGACCTTCGTTCTGATGGCAAGAGCGATGTGCTGAATACAGCCCACTGCTGTGGCTGCACCAATGCAGAGAAGTCCATGGAAAATGACCACCCTCCTCCTGCTTATGAAAATTTTTATTAAAAAAAAAAATATAAACAAAAACGTACTATTAGCAATTCTTTTTTTCATTTGTATTTAATCATCCAAGTGCAATTCAGAGGCTGAAAGAACAGCAATGTTAACTGGAAGCATTCTCTCCGCAAAAACTGCAAAGCAGAGAGTAATAAACTCAAACTGAAAGTGGCAGGATGTTTTTACTGATAATACTCATGCACATCTCTTTTTCCTTTTTGACCCTGCTAATTGGCAAAATGTAAAACCTATGATTAAAAATATAGATTTTTTAATATTAAAAAAAATTATGGCTGTTGCTAATAAGAACTGAAACCAATGCATTAGCTTTGACTGTTAGGTTCCCACTTTTTAACAGGGCTGCAATGGTCTTTAAAGAGTGTGGGAATAAAACATTTCTTTCTGTCTCCTATGGTTGGGTTTCAGGTTATTTACAAACAAAGAGATTTTAAATAACGTTTTGAACTTGTGTTGCTGCTCTTACTCAGGAGTGAGATACTGCAGTTCTACAAATTCCACTTTAGGATGTTTCACTGCAATTGCCAAATTATTACATTTTAGACTATTATTGCACTTCGTTAGAAACTCGCATCAAATTTCCATGACGTATAAATATTTTATAATTAACTCCCATTATCAGTTATGTAGATTCCTTATGTGGATTTAGGATGTTGATAATTTTAAAGATATTAATTTGACAGTCCTTTGATTTTGTGAATTTTAGTAAAAGTGCTGTATTCCGCATGAATTTTCAGGAACATTAATTTTTTCATGGTGCTCAGACTCACAGTAAAGAATTTGCTTGCTTGTCCTGGAAAGCAGCACTGGCTGTAATGGTAGAGAAAACAAGATCTTATGTCCAGATGCTTTATAATTCATATCTGTTTTTTAAACTATTGAAAAAGTGCAGCCTGTGGGCAGAGAAATCCCATTACTTAAAATTTGCACTTCAAGAGAATTTAAAGTTGTACAAATAGATTTGAAGTTTGATAAGAAAATTGATTGGAGATTGTACATTGTGAATACATTAGGTTTATAAAGACAAAACATGCATGAAGTGCAATTACTGCTAGTGTTGCTATATTAGTATGAATGTTAATAGCATGTTTGTTTTTGAAATGGGTTATGCATTCTGGTAAATGTCTGCTTGAATCTAGTCATCTGTGTATCACTTGTCTAAGTACTCTCATTTAAGATGCCATATCCCTTCTTGTAGCAATAAAGGGGTAAAGCAACATTAATATTAAATAATTAGAAAAACAAAAGGGGAATGATTAAACATATTTACATAATTGAAATAACACTGAGTCGCAGTGGGAAATCGGGACAATGTTGTCTCCTTTCAAAGTAATTCATAATTCAGATTTTTAATTATGGCATATTCATTCATTTAAAGATGATTCTGGATGAGAGGGCCACTAATGAAATACAATCATTAGCATCTAAACAAAGTAATTTAGAAAGTCTCCTTTCGGGGAAAAGATTTCTAGAACATCATCAATCACACAAGATATGCAAAAACAAGCAATTAAACCACACACAAGAACTACAACAACCTTATATATTAGTAATGTACACATGAAAACATAACTGATTACAATGATTAGAGTAGGGTAGTGTGGTTAATTTGTATGTTATGTAGCAATTTCATGGAAGAATGTACCAGGACAGACACATCACACAACAAATGAATGCCATGTCATTGATATATGTTTTAAATATATTAATGTCATTGCAGTCAGTGCCAAGTTATCAATAAAATAATCCAGTGGTGAGAATCTGGAACCGTGTTCTTCAAAGAAGCATAACTGCCCTAGCATGAACCCTGGGCTATGGTTTTCTTCGGGGGGTTTATTTGTTTCTTTTTTTTTTTTTTACTATTTTTTATTTGTATTGTATTTGATTTTGTTAAATTGGCAAAATATAGGCTTAGGAAGATATTTCATTAGAGAAGCAGGTGCTGCATTAGTTTCTCATTAACTACTCAAATCCTGCTTTGGGCTTATAGCAACAAAGTGCTCATAGACCTAAATGGGTCAGTGATTTACAGGGTCTTTCCATATACACAATTACTATTCATTAAACATGCAGCAGCATTAAATGGATGGAGTAATTCTGCACGACTTTTAATGTCTGTGTGCAGTGTCCTGTTAAGGGGACACAAAAAGGCTGGTTTTAAACACCTTCTTCTTTGGGTTAAATTATAATCTTGTTGGAAACCCGTACCGTTTCCTCCTCTCATGTAAAGAAAAGGCAGAAACAGCAGAGTATGCGTGTGGGGAGCATCCTGCCGCCGTGAGGCAGGAGCGGCCGCCTTTGATAACCACCAGGCTTAGAAGCCAAAATATGTTCTATTGGGTACTCAAAGGATAAAAATACTGGTTAATTTTCAACAGTGCTCCTTCATTTGACTTTACAATTTATAGCAGTGAACATTAATGCAAGAATAGCTTGGTCGAGGAGGAGTTTAAAATTAGAGCACCTCTTCTCATTAGCCCCAGCAGCCTGACCCAGGGTGAACTGAGAAGTAATTTGCCGCCAGATCCTCATTTTGCTTCTGTTATCACTCCTTGTAAATGAAGCGCAGCAATTTATTGTAGCACCTCAAGGAGTCAAGAACATAATGTGTAAAACACATACAAAAAAAATCTTTCTTCACATTCATTAACACCCAGCACATAGAGGCTGTTCACTTTTCACTCTAATGAAGGAGGGGGATCTTAAATCTAAAGCTTTCCAGCCTGTGAAGAAGGCCTCTTCAGGTCATTAGACAGAAGCTGAGTTGGACTGAAGAAAGGTCATTGACAAAAAAGGGAGAATGGCAATATGATGAAAAATAGAAAATGGATAAAAGAAGAGACTTTAGAAAGCTCGGAGAATGGAAAGTACATTTTTGGCATCAGTGATCAACCCTTCTTGTCTCTATGTTCATTTTCTGTTGTCAGTGAAGAAAAGAATATCTGGCTTTTTATTTAGCTGGGAATTGCTCTCGTGTTTGGTCAATTCTCATTTCATCACCCTTGATCTGACCTTGCAGGAAGCATTAATAGGCTTATTTTTAAGGGAGCTTTGTCTACTGGCTATAAATTCAGCTCTCCATTTTTCTCTTTTTTTTTTTTTATTAAAAACGTGCGGTCTACTAGATTTTAATGTATTCTGATTATGTAACCGACAATTTCCCCTTAGGGAGATCTTTTGTCTCACTAGTCCTGATTAACACTTTAGGTTTGTAGCTGTATATTAACAGCACATTCAGGAATATTAGGAAGCTCCTATATGCAAATTAATTTATATTGGTAATAGAAATAGAGCAAGAGGAGTTGGGAGCACTCCCTGAACACGTGCTGAATGCAGAACGTAACATGTTCTTAGGGGTGAAGGGTACCTGTGGCAAGAGGCACAGAAACTCATAGAAAATGCCTTGTTTTATTTACCCAGTCTCCAATGGCAGAAGGGTTGAATCCTGCAGTTCTGCAGCAATCACCATTAAGCGATATTTTTTCCCCACAGATGCATATAACTTGCGCTGATGTAACCAATTACTGACACGTACGTATTGCGAGGATAAAGATACAAGAAGGCGTCTTTTTTTTTGTGTACCGTTTTTGTTGTTATGGACAAGAAAATAGTCTTTTTCTCATAATATATTTTCTTATGTTTGCCCACGTCCTATTGCTGGATCTTCCCTTTGTACAAGCTAATCTCATAAATTAGAGTGTATACATTTTACAGTAAATGCTTTCCCATTTAGTTAACAGCATGAGACCATTATCTTGTGACAAAACTCTGTTCCAGTGAAGTCTCTTCATTAAATAAGTAATCATCCTTTACATACAATGGAAACTGGAATTAGTAGTATATAAATATACCATGCTGAAAAGCCATCATTTGACAACAACATGACCTACATCAAATTATACCTTATTCTCCTAATCCTTCCGGAAACTGGTATGCAGTTATACCCCTTGGATAGTCTTAGACCAAAAAAACCCAACACAAATGAGCTGTCAGTGTATTCAGCATATCAAAGAGAAGGTAGAGATTATTTTGGAACTCCACAAGGGCTTGGTTTTGCATTTCTCTGAGAAGCACCCTCCTGAATTATGCATGTAAATAATGCTGCAAACCTCTTTATTTGCTGCTGAGCTGGAACAGCAGGTTGCCCAAAACTAATTCTTCACTGTACCCTCAGTTCTGTCAGCTTTGTTGTTCAGCTGCACTCTTGGTATTAGGTTGCAGTATACTTTTTAACCCTCTTGGCCAATAGAGGTTAGGGAACAGTCAGATGAATGATCAGACAGACAGAGCCTCTGGATTGCCAACACTGAAAACCACGTTAAGGTGAAGAAGGTGCCAAACCCTCCAAATCCATTCATTAGCAGATAGAACAAGTTGTCTGCTTGTTTAAGCCATTGGTTTCACCTTAACTGCTGATTGTCGAGAAAAGTAGAACTTAAGGGAGTAGACATGGGGTCTTCCAAAAGCCTTGCAAGTTGAGCAGATCTAAATAGCATGGTGTAGCTCATGCTGATACTTCTCCCTTGCATCCCCCAGGTCCACAAACATTTCAGCACAGGCGTTCACTGGCAGAGGCATCCTGACACCAGTTTGGCCAAAGCTTTCAACAAAGCTATGTCCATGCACAAGTATTTTGTGGGGTCAAATAAAGTGCTCCTGGGGTACCAGTTTTTTTCTTCTTTAACAATATTTTCCATGGAATATGTACATTTTGCACCTTTTCCTGGCAGTGCTGGAATTATAATTGTTTCTGGAATTACGATTTTCCCTGGAAAACCTCCTACGTCCCTTTGCTTGTCTGGGACTCAGTTGAGCATATAGCCCTTTTGCTGAGCCCAAAGGAATATGTTTTGGAGCATCAGAGGACAGAGCCAGGCTGGCTGGAGGGAAGAGAGGGGACGTTATCTGTATTGTATCTAAATGTGCAGAACGGCCAGCTCTGATTGGGAAACTATCGTTGTTCCAAATGCTGTTTATATAGCTCTGTATGTTTATATCACATTCTATAAGAAGATCATGGTAAAACGACAGCAGCAGTACTGGTATCTGTTCAGTGGTGCACCCATACATTTACAAGATCATATGGCATAGAGCCATTACAGACAATCCCAGGGGTTTGTAGAGCGAATTTGAAGCTGGGGTACGTAGTGAAATACCCATACATCCAGTCCCTCGTGTTGGCTAGCTAACAGATAGCCTGAAAAAAAGCAGGGCTTCCCTCCATGACTGGAGGTCCCGTTTGCTCCACAGGTAACTGGGGGATGGAGGAAAGAGGTCACACCACACCTTCATACCAGGAGCCTGAAGGCATCACAAATGACTCCCACTCTGAAGGAAAGTTCTTGTGCCTGATGTTGTACATACCAGGGCAAGTTATTAAAAAACCCTCCAAACTAAAAATCTATTCTTTTTTTCCCTACTAAAAGGTACAAAAGTGAATTGATGTTATGCAGAGAGCAGTACATAGCTACTGTCTGTGTTTGTCAATGTCGTTTTTTTTAAATACCCAGTAAACAATGTGATCTGAGAGACCCTTAAATGAATGTAATATTTATTCATAACTCAGCAGGGTGAGGCTGCAGCAGCCTTTTACCTGATATCCAAACCCTGCCGGTTTACTTCCTTCAACTACTTCCTACTTTCCTAAAAAATGCTAAGACATCTTATGTAACTTGTACCTGAGACATACACCTCGTTTCTGTAGGTACAAGTGGACTATAGCAGCTCATATAATAACTAACAATGGTGAATCAGGCACAGCAATATCGCACAGAAGATTCACTTATTCAATAACACCTTAAAACCAAGCAAACAAAATGTTTGAGAAAGGAAGAACTGACTAGTTTCAAAGCCCTGAAACCTTTGTTCAACAGGTATCCAAATGAAAGTTTTTTGAATTTTTTTGAGAATACTCAAGAAAATGTCTCAGAATTTCACTCGGGGAAATTCCTTGGTGATGTTTTGGTGTTTCCTTTTCTGTTCTTTTATTTGAAATGGATGAAGAAAAAGTAAAAAGGGAGATGGAAGGGAAAAACAAGACAAAACTTACCAACCATAACCTCTATTTTTCATAATCCTGTTACATAAAAAGACAACATTTCTGAAGGCCAAATTATCAT
>RSEF01000005.1:39884451-39900954 GCA_003993805.1 Himantopus leucocephalus | reverse complement strand
TGAATGAATTCCTTGTTTTGCTCTGCTTGTGTGCGTGGCTTTTACTCAACCTATTAAACTGTCTTTATCTCAACCCATGATTTTTTCCTCACTTTTAATCTTCCAGTTCTCTCCCCTATCCCAGCTGGGGGAAGTGAGCGAGCAGCTGCATGGTCCTAGCTGCTGGCTGGGGTTAAACCACGACATATTTAAAGTAGAATTATTAAGACTGTGAAGGACACATAAATATTTATTAGGGCACTCAGTCAAGAAATATCAGAAGGCTATAAAAATAAGATGTCCACTGCAATGGAATCTACCCCAAATCAAGGCATTACATATCACCACATTGTTATTCCTTAATGGGATGCTACAGCTTGTGTAAGTTGTTGGGTTTTTG
The DNA here is from genome assembly GCA_003993805.1 of Himantopus leucocephalus. Lineage (NCBI taxonomy): Eukaryota > Metazoa > Chordata > Aves > Charadriiformes > Recurvirostridae > Himantopus > Himantopus leucocephalus. The sequence goes on along the minus strand of RSEF01000005.1, from coordinate 39,900,575 downwards.
TTTGGTTTTTTTTTTCAGTTGGGATGTAGGAGTGTCTGTATGTGAAAGAATAATTTAGAAAAACATTGATTGGCTACCCAAAAAAACAAAAGCTACTTTAAGTCTTATCCAACTCCACGGAAAGGAATGGGAGACTCCCCTTGATAGTAGTGATGTGCACAAGATCCTTAAGGTATTTATTATGACATGATTACCATAATTTTGGAGTTACCCACTTTGTCTCTCGTGCAGTGAGACCTACAGGTATACATGCAAAAACAGACCAGCCGTTCAAGTGCTCAGAAAGAAATAACATTATCACCCAATATCTGATATAGATGCACCTATATCCTATTGTTTGAATGTGCGGTGTCCAAAAGTATGAATAGGCTTTTCAATACAAAAATTAGTAAAGAAAAATGGGATATTAGCCTCCAAAATAAGTGCATGGTAGTTTCAGGAATAACTCTTTCTAGGACTAGTAAGACATGGGATCAGGATCAGAAGGCAAAGTTAGCTTTGGCTTGATTCCGAATTATTGAGAAATTGAAAGTGAGATAAAGCTTGGCCCCTGTGAATTAGCAGGGGATGTAAATTACTACCTGTGTAATGAACAGGTTAATAATTTCAAAGCTAATGTAAGTCAACCCCATCATCAAATCTACAGACACTGGATGATGGTGAAATCCTAGCAGAAGCACCTTCTGGCGTTCAATCTACATAAACTGTAATTGTCCGCCAAGCAATAAATCATTTCAGTCTTTTTAACAGTGAAAGAGCAGACTTATCTTTTTTGGATGTGACAGACCCTTCAAGGACAGGGGCAGCCCTATGGCCACGGGTGCAGAGATGCTTGTGCCCACGCTTCCTCCTCTGCCTCCAACTGGCAACAACCCCAGGATTAGTCTGTGTGGGTGAGGACCAGGGTGCTACACGTGCCATAAGCACTGCTTGGAGTTGAAGGACCTGGGAGGTTTCCTGCAGACAGGTCCATGAGCAAGCGAGGGTGGCTGCAGGGTGGTTAGCCGGGGGCACAGGAGGGACACAGGGAGTGGGTCACACTCACAGTACAGACAGTGTTCACATCGCTTCAATGAACAGGAGAGGAGAGGGAAAGACCCCAAACCAAGCACCTCACTTGCCTTCATCATCTACAGGTGTTTCAGATATTTTTTGTGGTCTGTAGTGTTGAACATATATGTGATTAACAACTGCTCTATAATTCTAAGTTTGGCTACTCTGTCCTTAAGGCTGTGGCACAAGCTAAAAAAGAGGTTTTAGATCCGAAAGCTGGGAATCTACTAATAGAAATCTATACAGCTAAAAAATGTGAAGCCAGGTACCTTGAGGGTGGAGAAATGATTTAAAATGGCTTAAGCCTCTTCAGGGCCATCTGATTTCCCAGGGCCAAGCGCAGAAAATGAGATATTGATGAACAGGAAGACAAAGGATGGAAGGAGCATTTTTCTTGGGAACCTGCTTGAAATAGCTGCGGCAATCTTCTTAAACAGTAAGAAACAGGAAATATACAACCTTGAGAAATTTCCGAGCCTTGCCTGCCAAATTGAATAATTGGTCAGTATCAGGAGCTTCTAAGATGCTAGAGCAGTTCAGAAAAATTATCATAAACTTATGAAAATTTTCTGAAAATATAGGTTGTTTAGTTTTTGCAAATTTATTGTGGTTTTGCCATTCTGTGTTAAAACAATAAATTATTTGATTGCTAAATTGTAGTCGGTGATAAATCCAGCTCTGGGTGACAAGATGACATTTTATTTCTCTAGATTGGCAAGCCCTAAACACAGGAAAGTGGGAAGCTCTTTTAGGGCCTGGCATTTCCACGTGTTTCCATAGGACGTTCGATGGGTTATGGAGGTAACAGCACTTCATGAGCTGGTTTAAAATCTGGAAAAACATGAATCTGTGTGTAACAGATGTCAGCCCTGGACCATAAATAGCCAGGAAAGATCCTGGACATCATAAATGTAAATGGGAAAGGTACTTGATGTCAGGGTTCTCAGAGGACATTGCAATGGTGAATGAAAATTGTTGCTTCTTCTAGGTAGCAATAGTTCGTGGGAAGGGGTAAAAGAAAGTGATCAAATACTGACAATGTGAAAATAATGCCAGGAGAACCAGGTTTTGGGTGGTTCCTAGAAATACTATAAAATTCAGTACCCAAGCACCAGCATTTTTCCAAGTGTCCTTGAAAAACATGTAGTGTGGAGATGATCAGATTCATGTTGACAGTATTCAGCACGGCATGTGACCATTTATGCTTGTTTGCACATTATTTGCACGACTGTATTCACCACATGGCACAGTACTACAGAAAAGGTTTTAGAGAGGCAGATTCTTTCAGGTTTTCGTTCCCATGTAGAAGGAACCCTCAGCTGGAGATGTGGTTCCTTCTGGTTTATAGTCTGTGAATCTAGGAGACATGGAGGGAAGGGGCTATAATTGTATGTGCACCTGCATCGTGCCTCTGTGTCCTCCTATAATGTGCCAAGTGAAAAGAAGGTTCGTGGCGAGGATGGGCTGGGTATGTTGCAGCAGGACCTAAAACATGAAATCCTGCCTGCATAGCACAGAGCTGCTATAGGGCTCCTCCAAATGACACCTAGTTGGAAACCGAGCATGTTCCCAAGAAAGCGCAGTTAAACTGGCTTTTATAATTCTCAGAGAGCCAGCACTATTCTCAGCAAAATGTTTCAGTGACTAATTAGCATCATTACAAAAGTGCCATACCTCATTTCAAGCTTGAATTTGCCTTGGCCCAACTTCCAGAAGTTGGGGATGGTTATACTTTTCCTTGACAGACTGCAGAGGCCTTTATTACATTTTTGATTCCTACACAGACACTCGTAGACCATGATGTAGTTATCCCGTAGTATCTACCTCCTGTAGTTCGCTAAATAAGTACAACATATTTAGTGTTTTTCTCTAGGACGTATTTACCATCCTTTTCTTGTTGCCATGCACCTGCCCTTGAATCAGGTGAATGCAAACCTTTTCTTTAAATCCCAGGTCTTGTGTCCACTGCTTTTCAGTTTGACTAGAAAATCCAATGAGAAATGATAGACCTGCATCTATTATTCACTTTTATTTTATTGGGGGATTTTCTAAGTGCATCTGAGTGTGCAGGCACTGCTGAGGCCAAGGACTGAATATACCCTGAATCTGAGATGTTAATAGATTTTTGTATAACTGTCATTACTCTAAACCCATTGGGTCTCCTTTCCTCTTCAAAAGGAACAAAGAGCGTTCCAAGTCTCCCCAAGAAATAGAGGGCTTCCAAAGGAAACAAAGAGATAGGCTATGTAAAATAAATAATCCTCACCTCGCAGCAGCGGGAGAGACTCAGTGTGTTTGTGCGTGGGGTTGTGCCCTCGCGAATTGTGTGCGTGGCTCCTGCAGCAGCCCTGGCACCACTCACGTTCCCAGAGCCAGGCGGAGGCAGAGGAACGGGGATAGGAGCTGGCGAAGGCAGACGAGGGGTAAAGTCTCTCCCTGCAGCTGTGGCAGGGAAGAACAAAACCGCTGCCTTGGATCTGCACTCAGTGTCAGGTTTGCTTTCGCTGTGTCGGAGCCGGAGGCTGCATGCTGCTTGGAGCTCAGGCTGCTGTGTGAAACCTGTCCTCTCAGTGGGGATACATCCCCTGGCTGTGGAAAGCATCCCACACCCCCGTTGTGGCACCCACCCTGTTGTATGAGGTGCCCATCCCATTCCCCCTTTTGCATTAGGGCTTTGTCTTCCCTTGGCGAGAGCTGGAAAATAGTCCTGTGGCAGCAACAGTACAGGGTCGTGCCTGGCTCTGTTATAACGCTTTCTGCCTGGAAATCTCAGGGTTCCTTACCAGCATCACTTTCCCGGGTCAAACCTAGATTTAACTGGCAGCAAAACCCCAGTTCTGCCTTACTGTTAGTTTTTTGATTGATGATGTTTATTTAATTTCTCATCTATCACTGGCCTGGGATTGTATTGCAGTACAAGTATGAGCACAGCTATTTATAGCTACAGCAGTAAAGGGATTTGTAACCACTCGGTATTTATTTCGAATTACTGCAACATTTTGAATTAGAGTGAATGTGGAAAAAATATTAAAATTAGTTTTCTAGGCCTGTGTCATCACATCTAGGTAAAATAAGCCACGGCTGGGGAGAAAAGTCTATGTTCAGGTTTCCCCAAAGCGCAGAGGAAGCGAAGAGGTATGAGCCACATGAGAGGCAGCCGGTGCGGTGTTGTAGTTGGGGTCTGCGATGTACTCTGGGTGCTGGATTGCATATTGGCACTGCTTTCATTGCCGGAGCTAGTTGGATTAAAGCTGGAGTGAGTGTATTTCCAGCCACTATAAGACTCCCTTCACACTGCTCTGCAGACACAAACACACACACACACACGCGTGCGCACATACACACGTATGCACACATGCATAGGCAGAACTCAGAATCACCCACCACTGTCTGGTCCTCTTCATCGTTGCTGCAGCCAGTGCTCTTTGCTTTTGCTAACAGCATTGCACGTACAGGCTGAGTGTCGTACCCTGGCTGCCTCTTATACCCTGGCTGATCTTACAATACAAGAATAGTTAGCCTCACAATACGGAGTGCACTGTTAAAAAGCACCTCCGTATTAAAAAATCATCACAGAACCCATACAGACACAAGTCGCCCCTGAACTCAGTTGTGGGTTTGGTAAACTGTTGCCTTGCATTGTTGGTAACTGAGCAGAGTTAGTGCAAGATGCTACTTTTTCTCTTTGTTTGTTGGTTTGTCTGTTTTTTTTTTAAAATATACATCTGCATGGAGAGGTGCCTTTCTCTCTCAGTTCCTCTCCAGCCTGTGTGCCTCCTGGTACTACACAGCAGTAAATAAGTGTCTGTTGTTCAGATGTTATTCACCTTTTCCTTTTGTTCTAGCTAATTTTGTTGATACAGTGTGAGAAAACAAGTCAAGAGAGAGGGTTATAATGTTCGTTTCTAAGAGTCATAGTGAGTGTTACATTTGTACTTCTCACTTGTTGTCTTTTATCGCATAATAAAAAGTGAAGAAGCCAAGTACTTCGTTATATAAGTAGAAAATACTTGTGCCTACAATTTAACCCTTCAAGCAATGTATAGGAATCAAAGCATAACCCATAGAGTTTTTCAAATTACTGAAGGCATTGTAGCGCAGCACTTCCTATAGTTCTTCAGTCCCAGCAAGCTGGTTGCAAAATATATCTTACTGCTTTTATACTTTTAACTGACTTTTCTTTACACAACTATTTACAGAGTCATAGCATGCTCAGCCTGCTCGTAAATTAAGCAGTATAACAGAAAACATGAAGAAGCTTGAGCCTTGGACTGAATGTTATCACTCCATGTGTCAATAATGACTTTAATGTGTTAATAATGACTTTAATTGAGCATCTTCTGGCCATCGAAGGCATTTTTTCTTACTCGTCTCCTTAAATATCTCAGTTAAATTATGCAGACAAAATTATGTCCTAGCCCATTACATAAAGTCTGAAGAAATAATTGAGGAGTTAAGTGAAATATTCCTGTTGAGAACAGAAGGAATTGTGGCTGCTTTTAATGTAAGACGTCTTCTCATTTACAAATCTTGTGGGGAAAAATAGAAAGCATTCTTTGAGCTTCTATCCCGTTGGTACATTTTTAGCACTGGGTACAACTTTTACACAGCTCATCAGAGTAATTAGCTATTTACCATTTAAGTCGCTGTGAAAGTATCTTAAAACTTCTTTTGTGCTCTTATCGCTTTTTAAGGAGCACATTTATACACAAATTGCTTGGCATCTCTGTATCAAGGCTTTGATCTCCTGCACTATCAATTGTTGGCTCAGGTACAAGAGACTGTAAAATATACAAAGCTGTCTGCTCTAGACTCCAGTTGAAATAAAAAAGGAGGGTGTTTATACACAGCCACTCATTAGCTAAGTCAGTCAATATTTACATGTTGCAAGTATAATGCCTTCTTTATGGTAGATAAATTATTTAATCCAACCTCTATGAAACTTCCTTTCAAGAGGCTAACGTTTACTAATAAATAACTTTTTAGTTCCTATCTATAATCATAACCTGAATATGATACTTTTCTGCCTTTTTGATCCCAACTACTCGATCAGCTTTGGTAAAACGTGATGGAGTGCTTTACAATTGGAACATAAAGCCATTTATGTTTTTGTTGCCATATAATGTATTTTTTTAAAATGTCATCAAACTGGGCAACTAGCTTTTGTGTTGTGTGACATATATTTTCCAAGTTTGCTGTTAATGCTGTGTGCTGTAGACTTAGTACACCATCATCTGAGATTTAAAGTTCAAGCCGATAGGATCTGGCAGTTGCTAGCATAGTCAGTGTCTTGCTGACAGAAATGCATGTAATGCATTAGGTGACATACATCTGCTGGTCATTTGTTTCTTGATTAACGCTTTCCAATAAATTAGGGCTAGAATCAACATTGCCTTTCTCCATTTGTGCCTCTGTTAGGACTTTACGTTGATCAGCCCCACTCCTTTCTGGCCCACCAAGTCAGCTGTAGGGAGGGGAAGAGATCAGAGCTCTGTTTCTTCTTATTATTTTAGTACTTGAAATGGCACACAAATGTCATGATTGCAGATTATTACAACAATAAACAAGACAGTAGCAGCATCTCTTGGAAAGAACAGGGAACAAGGGGAAAAAGATTTCTGGACTTACGTACATACAAGAAAATACAGACACGTGTGCTCATGTGTTTTCAGATACAGAAGGTGTTAAATCCTGAGCTAAAGTTAGGTTTCCAATATTACAGAAATTGTTGTGGGTTTGGGGTTTATTTCATTAAAATGCGCTCAGCCTGCTTTCAGCATGTGGCTCAGAAGTTGGGGGATTTTTTTTGCATTTGTATATGCACATAAAAATATTTTCCTGCTATTATGTATTTCTAGCTGTTTTTTGTATAGTCCTATCATCCTTGTAGCATTTCTGTGGTGAATTATGTTTGTGGCATTTTTGTGTAAGTGTTTCAAAATACATTTCAGAGATGTAAGAATGCAAGTGACATTATTTGCAGATGTCACCTCTGACAGTTTTAGAATTTTTATGTGTTTCTTCAGTGGCTCTAGTAATGACTGTTATCTTCGGCATTATTATACCCAATAGTTGATTGTATATCTCCATTATTTCCTTAGTGAAAATCCTTAGCAGTATGACACTAAAGCTGTGGATGTCCTAAACAGATAAACAAAGAGCGTTTTGTATGGAGAATGCAGATATAGGTTAGGTTTCCCAATACAGACAGGCATATTCCACAGAGAAGAGTAGAACATAAAGCCATATTTTCCACTTTGTATTCCTTTAAAAAGGGAGAAAAAAGTAGTTTTAGTCGTGCTTCACCCTGAATCTTCTATTTGTGGATATTCCTAGAAATTCCACTGGTGCCAGTGATTTATTGACACTTGAAACATTTATGACCCACCTACTATTCATCTTCTGTTGCAGTTCATCTGCTTACTGGTATTGCAGCCCAGGAGAGCCATATAAAATTAAACGAATTGTTAGAAGAAGGGATGTGACCAAAAGAAGATGGTCCGNTCACCCTGAATCTTCTATTTGTGGATATTCCTAGAAATTCCACTGGTGCCAGTGATTTATTAACACTTGAAACATTTATGACCCACCTACTTTTCGTCTTCTGTTGCAGTTCATCTGCTTACTGGTATTGCAGACCAGGAAAGCCATATAAAATTAAACAAATTGTTAGAAGAAGGGGTGTGACCAAAAGAAGATGGTCCAATTGACTCTGTGTGCTCCTAAGCTGTCTGAGGGGCTGATGCAAACCTCCCTCGCAAAGCTGTGCTGGTTCCCAGCAAGCTGAAGGGATCACTCGTGTGGTCTGCAAACACAGTGAGTCCTAACGGCTTGGTTATAACCCTGTTTCCTGGGGGGGGGTCACGTGTCACCTCTGGGTCCCCCCTCCGCCAGCCTGCGGCCACCTCTCACACAGCCCAGCCGCAGCAGGCAATCTGTGGCTGTGGTTAAATGCCCTTTGCTCCCAACTGNTGAAGGGATCACTCGTGTGGTCTGCAAACACAGTGAGTCCTAACGGCTTGGTTATAACCCTGTTTCCTGGGGGGGGGTCACGTGTCACCTCTGGGTCCCCCCTCCGCCAGCCTGCTGCCACCTCTCACACAGCCCAGCCACAACAGGCAATCTGTGGCTGTGGTTAAATGCCCTTTGCTCCCAACTGGGCTTGGATGGGTGAAATCAGGCTGGGTGAAGGAGGTTTGGGAGACCAAAGGAAACAGGATAAGCAAAAACCACTCATGTGCGTAGCGAGGGGAAGGAAGGGAGGGAGGAAGGGATGGGAGCAAGGAGGACTATTTCCAGGCTATCCGTAGATCCACAGTGCAGTGCTGTGGTGTTTGGGACTTATCTCCTATCAAAACCGTTGCTTGAAAAAGGAAAGAGGCAAACTTTGTGTTGGTGTGAGCGGTTACCTCTCGCCAGAGCACACGGCTTTCCCCAGCTCGGATCACAACACCGTGAGCATCTCGTCCTACACCTGCCCTGAGCGTGGGCAGGGGCCCTTCTTCAACCACCTGAAATTCCCCCCCCTCCCCCGCCGCCTCCTTTTGTTTTCTTGGGGGATACCTAGTGCCGATATTTAACTTCTGACCATTGTCAGTGTTGAGGGAGCCTCACGGAGGCTGAGTGCAGGAAGCCTGAGCCAGCACGGGGTACTAAACCGGGACATACCTCTCCGCCACTTGAGAGGTCGGAGTGGTGGAGCTGACTCATACCTTGTAGCCATCAGGCTCCTGGGGGCTGGAGATACTGTGGAGCCAATGTACTTGATTTTAAAGTGGGAGAGAGCTGCAAGATCCTCTCTTCACACAGCATTTCCTTCTTGAAGTGGTATTACTGTTGGCTCTAAAGAAAGCATGTTCTCATACTAAAGATTACACTAAAACCCACCATGTATTATTTATAGAGTAGCTCCCAGGGAATATTTCCTAATTTGAAGGAAAAGCTTGTGGATTTTTGACGGCCAAAAGATTTTCTACTCATTTGACCACTCATTTTCTACTCATATTTGACTACAGTGAAACGATTTCCTGTTATTAGCATAAAAGAGATCTTTTGTGTTATTGCTCCTTCTGCCTTAAAGACGGGAAAATACAGGTTTAAGGTGTTTCGAGAAGGAAAACAAAATCATCCATTAGGGTCTTTACTGTGATCCTGTGTGATTCAGACCTGTGCTGTATGAGGAAATGTAATAATGTCCTTTGTATTTTATTTATGGGAAAAAATGTCATTACATTTCAGGCATGACAACTGATCGGTAGCTTGCAGGTTTGGGTTATTTCTCACTATCCATATGTACCGTGTACGGTCTTTGAAAGCACAGGAGCATACTTTTAAGTTGTGTGGACAGTATATCAGAGAATCTCCCCATGCTACCAATTAATCTCATAAAATGTTAATGTAATCCCTTCACAAATATGTAAATGCAGTGCCACTACGGGTCTGGCAAATAATAAACAATAGTTATCTTATCCTGGGCTTTTCCTTCATGTAATTCTCAGCAATAATTTAGTCCTTGTCTTCCACTCTGAAGGATTTAAATGGAATGACCTTAATTCTGGTTTTGTTTGCTCTCTATCTACTAAGCAGCTGCAGTGAAGACGAAGACAAACAGTAGATTAACAGTGGTACCTTTTATAAGGCTGATTAGTTCTTAAAATATGCTCAGTGGAAACAAAAAAGCATGAAATGAGGTCTGAGAGAGAGGCTTTTACTCTTTTCATTGAAACTGCTACATTTCTTTCAGTAACCCACCGATATTGACTTTTCAATGAAATGTTTTCTTGGAGGGCGGTTGTTTTTGCCAGCACAGCCTGTATAATATTTCAGAAGTGCAAGGTACGTACTTATAAAATAATTTTATCTCATTTATTTTTATGGTTAAGATGAGAACTTTGCAGTGGCTGAATTAAAAATATTTACTGGTATTACATATCATCCATTTTTTGGTGATTATATATGTAATCAGATGTTAAAACCAACACTGGAATTGATACGGGCGATAGCTGTAATGGATGCAGCTGCAATTCGTAAGTGCACTTTGCAGAAATATATTTTTAATGTGTCCAAAGTGCGTGGGAGAGAAGTGAACTGAGACAATGGGTTGACAACATGGTTTATGGCGTGGCTTAACAGCACCTGACAACACCCTGCAAATTTTAGGACTGGGTGTTTATCCATCAGTCAGCGAGGCAAAATGTACTTACCTGGGCTGGTGTTAGTTAAAGCCACTGCCTGATAAAAGTGTAAAATAATGCCTCGATCAGGATTTTTGTTATTACATCTACCTCCCCCAACAGGTTACCCCTTCCGCAGCACATGGTCTGCTCCGTTTGCTCATTACCGAAGTGGAAGGGAGAGCAAGCTTGCTGATTTAGCCAGCTTGCTAAATCACCCACATCCCCTTCCTGAAGCACCTAGGCATTCCTTAGATGTCTCCTATCGAAATCCTGCCCCAGCCTGACCCTGCTTATCAACTGCTTGTTGTTCTTTCAAAGAGTTGAAAGGATTACGGCAGATTAGCTAACATAGCTCCCTTCCCTATATTGTTCTGTGTGACAGTTGGTTCTATAATAAAAATAAAACAGCAATTTTAAAGCAAGTTTTAAGAGTGGACATATTTCTAATTTGCTGAATCTCTTGTTTTGGTACAGTTGAATTAATTTTCGCCTGTTTTCAATCCGTGTTTATCAGCAGCTGGCTATTTTTAACCCTGTCTTTTTTCTGGATCTGGTTTAGTTGTAATGAAATTCACCTCGTGTCTAGTAAAATTCCATCCTCTGAGAAGACATTTTCCCATCTGATGTAAAATATATGTTTGTGTTCAATACAAAATGTGCATAAATACATTTTTCATCTCATTCTCATGTCTGTTTTGATTTTTTAAATACACAGCTGTTCCTGTACCTAGCACCATCAAGAATAGCTACAAAGTATTTGGGCATTAAAAAAATGGGTTCTTGGGAAGAATTTCAGTTTGGGATTGTACCTGAAATCACATGAGAGTGATCCACACTNTTTTTTTTTTTTTTTTTTTTTGAGGGGGTGGGGTGGGAGATAAAATAAAATGGAGGCAGAAAGGAAGAAAGTAGCCGTTCAAAAGCTGGGACAAAGGCATCATCAGAGAGAAATTCTAAGGGCAAGCCAAGCTCCCGAGCAAGTCACGAACCTGAATTACTCAGTTTGCAATAATGCCAAGTTTAAAAGAAGAAAGTCTGTTTGGACAGTAACTTCAAAGCCTGTCTCTCCAACGAGAACTGAAGAACAGAGGTCCTGGAGTTGCTTGTAGACAAAAACGGAACAATATGGCAGCAGTTCCCTTTCTGAAAACCAATTATTCTTTTAATTCTTATCTCAGGTTCAGTTTTACTCAGTGGGTTTCAGTGACATTTCTCCTTGTTTATCATGGATGTTCATCATCCTGAAAAGTTTCTTGTGGTTTTTCTGGCATCAGTAACTTTCCTGAGGTCAGGCTGGAAAACAGGAACCACTCACGCACAAAAGTCAACGGCGAATATCAAGCGTTGTTTGAATGTGCATCCAAGGGGGTGNATTTCTCCTTGTTTATCATGGATGTTCATCATCCTGAAAAGTTTCTTGTGGTTTTTCTGGCATCAGTAACTTTCCTGAGGTCAGGTTGGAAAACAGGAACCACTCACGTACAAAAGTCAACGGCGAATATCAAGCGTTGTTTGAATGTGCACCCAAGGGTGAGCTTTGAGGTGAGCAGGCTCTCACGGCCACCAGCCCTCCTGCCTGCAGAGCACCAGTGGCTTCCAGCTCAATGCACGTCCCGAGCCAGCCAAGCCATCCTGCCAGCCGGCTGGGCATCTCCTGGGCTCAACTGTGCCTGTTCCTATGGACTCGCTGTCCTCTTGGCCTGCAGATGTGGCCTTACAGGAGACCCTGGGCCAGTGAGGACATACCTAGAGAGCCAGAGTTTAGTCCTGCATCTCTTAATATTANCCCTCCTGCCTGCAGAGCACCAGTGGCTTCCAGCTCAATGCACGTCCCGAGCCAGCCAAGCCATCCTGCCAGCCGGCTGGGCATCTCCTGGGCTCAACTGTGCCTGTTCCTATGGACTCGCTGTCCTCTTGGCCTGCAGATGTGGCCTTACGGGAGACCCTGGGCCAGTGAGGACATACCTAGAGAGACAGAGTTTAGTCCTGCATCTCTTAATGTTGTGTAAATGGTTGTAACAAGCTCTTGTCTTTTGTATGCCAAACTCAGCCCTCAGAGTTTTTTTTATTAAAATAACTCCTTTGAACTTCATTTTAATGTCTCTAGTCAAAGAGAGCTCCGCCTGCTCTGGAGAACTGGCAAGCAGTTTTCATCCTCATCATCTTCAGCCCTACCGGTTCTGTTTGCAGGGCATGGAGCCATGTAGGACTATGGGCTCAGGAAGTCGTGTGTTTTCTGCTTGTATTAGGAGAGATTTCAGAAATTCTGGAAGTGGAGTTATTCTTATTTAGAAGCTGAACTGTAGGTCTGAGAGATGAAATGTTGACAGTAAAGGTCTGAAATCACCTTTTAGGCTTGAGCGATTGCACGGGAGCCAGCTGTTGGCCACCGACCTGGACGGGTGTGAAGAGCTACACATCACTTTTCTCGCACTTCAAGTTAAAGAGATGTGAGACAACCCTGGTCTGGAAACTGCACAGCCACAGCTGTGGTTTGACCTAATAAGCCCTGCTGAGGTGCAGAAATGCAGAAGATTTAGCAGTTTTGTCGTTTTCCTTGATCCCTGTCTGGAGCAAGTCCCTTTTCTCTCTCTTTTTCACTTGTGACTGTTAGGTATGCAGAACAAACTCTTATTTTCTTTTTGTTGCCAAGTTATTAATTGATGTTCAGGAGAGGATGGGAGGAAAGAAGCTTTGTCTGGCTCTGAAAAGCACCAGATGTGCTTTTTTGAATTGAGGAGAGGAATTAATTAAAATGAGGTAATAATATTAATCTGTCGACTGCGGTTAAGGTTGACTGTAACAGGAGGGGGAGCTCTCAGCGCATCAGGCAGGGGAAAGGGGGCTGGTGGGGAGCTCGGCTCTCCCAAACCAGAGAGGGGCTGGGGACCCTCCTGCGCTGCAGCAGGAATGGGGGCAGGATATCTTGTCACCCCCTTCACCGAAATACCTGTGTGACTCCACTGGGCTGCTGCCACACTCAACCCAAAGGCAGAAGAAGGAATGAATATTCAGTGATGAACGCGGGTGGAAATGCTGATGGGAGGAATGAAGTACAAATTAAGAAGCATTGGGATTCTTCTTAAAGTGTGTCTGTTTTGATTGCTATTTCTGTAGATTTTTGCTATGTATTATATTGTTTAACAGAGCAAAAGAAAAACAGAATACATGTTTACTGTGTACTAAGCTGTAAGTACCTTTTTCAGACATCAGTAATCATCCTTTCCAGCTGAGAAGGCAATACACTTGCAATAGAGCTCTCCAAAAAACAGCAATTGTCCTATTTTAATGTTTCTGAAGCTATCCCTTATGGAAAAGCTCTCCTGAATCTAATAAGGGTAAAATGAACAGAGCTATATAGTAATTTCACAGAATTAAAAGAGAATTAGGAATTTAGCAGGAATTATACCTCTGCCATGGATGAGGCTGGCATTAGCTGCTGCGAGGCTGTGTGCAGACCTGCCTCTGCCATGTGAGTAAATAACCTGTGTGCACGTTTGCGAGCGTGGTAAATCCCAATTGACCCAGTCTCAGAGGTGTTTGTGGGCATGTTCTCTCCTGGAGGTGCCTGGCACTTCTCCGGAGCACCTCGCAGCAGAGGAGCACAGAAAGGCAGGATTGCTGCTGCGGCCAGACCCTGCTCCAGCGAGCGCTTGTGAAACGCGGGGCCGGTTGGAGTCCAAGGTGAACTCTAAGCAAGCGAGACAATGTACTTCAATGTCCCTTGCCAAATTGTACGGAGACTACCGATTTCTCTGGCTTTTAAAAGTAATTTCTGAGAAAATTAGAAATTTCTGAGAAAACTAGAAATGATAAGGGATTTGGGGATGTAATACCCATGGGAAGTCATTGTGGCACAGATGCCCAAGTAATTTCGTTATTTTGAAATCCCCACTCTTAAGCTTTAAAAGCACAGGGACTCTCTATGACAGGACAATCTGTTTTCCCCAGAGGGAAAACCATTTCTCTGTTACACATAACAATTATTTCAAAGTTTCATATCCGTGGCAAATTTTTATTTTTTCCATCTGCACCTAAATTATTTCGGCATTAGTCAACGAGATACTCCTTGGCTTATATGCTTGTACTGGTTCCCCTGCAAGAAAATCAGCGTCTCCTACTTTTTGATTTTAGATTCCCGATCTGACACGTGGAGGTGCCGAGCACCTGAGAGGCAAAAACTTCTTTCAGGTGCTAAATGCGTGCCACCTGCAGCCCCCAGTGCAGGAGGCACACAGCATACAGGATGGTCCCAGCCCTGCTGGGCTCAATAAACAGTCCAGACAAACAATTCTGGCTAAATAAGCAGGAAAAGGGAAAATGTCACTCTCATTTTACGCATGTCAATGGGGGAAATTTATGTTAACAGGTATTACAACCCAATTTAAGCCGCTCTGTGCAGTTTTTCAAAATTGCCAGCGCCCGTGCCAGCAGTCGAAATCTCGCATCAATCCATGTGTGTGGGATATCGGGCAGTTGAAAGCCATAGCACGTGAACCACAGTGGCTCTTTGGAAGGTGGTGAGCACATCCAGAGCTGTTTGAGTGCAGGTTCCGGCCCTGCCAGCTTTACAGGTAAGCTGAGTTATTTGCAGTATTCATTTTTGCTTGCTTTCTTTAAGACTGTTGCGCTTTATTGATAAATTAGTGCAGTTTTGCCTGCAAATCCATGGAACTTTGGTGACATCCAGTGACAGGTTCTGCTGAAAGGTGTTTTTCCCCCTGGAATGCCAGGACAGAAATGCTGGTAACCTGCTGGTTTCCCCAAATGGGATTAGCAGATGGATTTGAACACAGGCTGAATATCAGAGACTCTCAAACCATGTACTATTGATTGTTTTAAAGCAGTTGGGATTTACGTGAGGTTTACCTTCAATCTTCAAAGTGTAAATTGCTATTGAAAAATTGTTAATTAATCACAATCTAAAGCCAATATCTTGTCTGGCAATCCATTTAAATAAGCTAAGGCTCTTCAGAGAACTTTCTCAGGGCTTCTTCCCTAATTTTCCTGAGATGTCTCTTAAAGAAATTGTCTGAATGTCAAAGTCAAACCTGTGAATAATGCCTGATGTTTTGCACTTTCTTCCCTTAGTTTAATTAATATTGGGGTGAAACCTCATTTCTTGCGGGGGAAAAAAAAAGAGAAATCAGTGATTATGTACCCTGATGGTGACATAAAAAGTAATAAAGTAACTATGGTAGCTTACTTAAAAAGGCAGACCTTCACAGATTAAATTTTAAAAACCAAATTATTGCATTCACTTCCTAAAGTGTAGTGTTTTAAACTAAATAGAGTCCAGGGTTAAATGACATTGCAAGCTGGAGAGAAATCAATGAATAGTTAAAAACTATATTCAAGCTAAATTGCCAAATGGTTAGCATTGTATAGTAACATTCAAATCACGACAATTGTTCTTGTAATAAATATAATTTCTATAGCATTTCCTTAGATTATTCAGTTAATCGCCAGTGCTGTTTTACCTCTTTATANCGCGCTTTCTTTTAAAAAAAAAAAAAAAAAAAGAACTTGGTTATTTCTTTGGTCAGGGCCTATTTGCTCCTTTTTTATGTGAGATTTTCAATACTCGGCAATGATGCCGAGCAAAAAAGGTCCATCCACTTCACTTGTGATGCCTCGTGCATTACCTAAAGCACAACAGAACAATGCCAGACAACAGAGCCTTTCTCCCTGCTAACAATGCAGTCACCATGACAACCAGCAGAAGAACGTTTGGCCAGAAAAAGCTGGGAGCTTGGCGGACCAGCCTAATCAAAAAATGGAATAACATGACAACAATTACACTGATGAGTGAGAGGGAAGCTACAGATGCATTCAGACACCTATGGCACTGCCGGCTGGATGTATTCAGCTTTTTTTTTTTTTTTTTTTTTTTTT
>RSEF01000005.1:39860792-39884440 GCA_003993805.1 Himantopus leucocephalus | reverse complement strand
TTTTTCACTTTTTTTTTTTTTTTTTTTTTTGTTTAGTGTCTTGTGTTTTTTAAGAGCAGGTAAATAGACAAGATCGAATTGTGTAACAGAATGTCAGTGCTCTAGTTAAATTGAAAATTCCTTTTCTTTTGCTGTGCTACTTCAAGCACACTGAAGAGGCTTTAGGAGAGATGAGGTTTTGAAGTGAAATATGTAATAGATACAATATCAGTGTCACAAGCCAACTTTATTTAGCTTTAAAAATGTAAACTCGGATTTTCAAATACGTGGATGCAAATAAATATGACCGGATTGTGCAATGAATAACCGATCTCGCCTTTCACGTTAATATCACAAAACTGGACACGTGTCAAGCATTGATTAGAAGTGATGGCTTGTTGTTTTTAAACCAACCCCTTCTGCATATTAGTATCTGCTGCAAAATTTATCACGGCATTTTGTGCAGACCTCTCTTCCAGCTCCAGGGAAACTTGAACTGCAACTGTACATGTGCCACAAATCAAGCAACAGACATAACAATAACTTCTTCTCTGAAATATCCCAAATTTAGCATCGCGCTAATAGCCTCCTATTATAAGCTCCCAATTGTATGTTAGAAGTTCTGGTATTTTCTTTATAGAAAAGGGGGGAAGGGAATTTTTCACTGGTATTACTGAAAAATGTGTCTGTGATTTCTACTGTTCAGAATAATTTATACATTTTAGGGAAGGGGATGGAGGAGGGAAGCTGCTGATGTTAAACGGTGAGGTATTTGGGGATAGCCAGGAGGTGGTTTAGCGATTTGAAACAGCAGTGGGCTCAAAACCCTGGCCATTTCTTTGTGTTAATCTAACAATGGCTCGCTGGACTCGTGCGGCCAGTCCTTTCCATGCTACCCCCTGCCCTAGCCAAAACTGCCTCTATACCCCGCTCCTGCCCCCTTTCATGCCCTTGCTGGCTCCTGGGTAAATCTTGCAGCCAGCTTTAGATAAGATATTGCATGGAACTATTAATTACTTAAATGCATAATTAAAACCACTATCTGAAAAAAATGCTTAGGCAACCCCCTGCCCTTGCTTGAAGAACTTTGAGCTTGACTGGTTGTGTAAAGGAGGCCTCAGCCATTGCAAAGAGAAAGACGGGGGATTCTCCTACCAGGAGCAAAACTTTGCTTGGCACAGCCATCAGCTCTCATCGCTGAGCCTCCACGATGAAGGATGGGGACATTGATGGGCTCCAGGGGTGGGCCACGCACAACTCAACAAACTGAGGGTGGAATACATGCTAGCAGCAAAGCTGAGCGGTGCTTTACCTGCAGTGGTCATCACACACTGGCGTCATCTCCATAGGTTAACCTAAGTTAGCGGTATAAAAGATTTTAGGCTGCTAACTTCTACTTCTACTCTGCCACTCTCCCACTAAATTCTGCTCTTCCACTTGCCCGCCAGATTCCTAGCACCATGTTCACATCTGAATTCAGTAGTCAGCTAGAGATACCTGCATGGAGATCCTTAAACCCATGTGCTACTTGTTTTGTACGTGTACAAAACTCTCATTCCCTCTTGCTCTCTGAGATGCCTGCATTTCACTCAGACACTGATGATGATCACCTCCCTTGTGCTTTCATCTGAAACCCCCCATCCCCACCAAAAATGCCTTAAGCCTAGCTGAGCTCAGACTTTTTGGAATTAAAGTTCCCAGACCAGCAATGAGCTCATCTGTCAATATAAAGTGCTGCTAACCCTCATCACACTCATCTGGGAGTTGAGGATATTGGCGCTGTGAGGAGGAGTAGAGGCAAATTAGGAGGTGAGCTTAGGTTGTTTGCTAGGCACCGTTTAGGTTAAATTAGATAATGTGTTGGAGAAATTAGATAGAATAGATCTGGTTGATAATGGTAAAGCTTAGCAGAAACCTTAGGAGTAAGCTAGAAAGGGGGAAAACTGGAGAGATTAAGAGAACAGACTGTGTTGAAGACAAGTCCAGGTCAGCCATGCCTAGGCTGGAGAGTGAGGATAGAGAACAGATTAATCCAGAGGAGGCTAGAATAAGGCTGGAGCCATTATCATGGTTGTACAGCAAGCTACCATGCTTGCCCTGGCACCCTGTTGCCCTTGGATCTGTCCCCTCCTCTTACATCAGGCCTGTCATTGCGACACCTGGCCTTCTTTTTGCCCTAATGAGTGTTAAATATTAGAAGAGCTACTTTTTCCCTCTCCTTCTTTCTTTTTTTCTTTCCACAGAAGACCATGCTCCCTTACTCTACTTCTGGCTCTCCACCCCATTAAATACCCTCAGGCATCCATGAAGGGAAGCACAGAAAGAAGATACATAGTAAGAAAGTGGTCTTTTTTTCTACTAGAATTGGGGCAGCAAAGCCTCCACCTGCCTGTAAGTGCTCTGTGAGATAACTTGAACTGGCTGGTATGGTCTTGGGGCGGACTATTTTTTTAAAAATGTCTCTGTGAAAGAATTGTAAAGGCAGAGGCAGATGCCTGGCCAGGGGATGGAAAGACTCTGGAGAAGGCAGCCGCAAGGTGTTCCGTGTAGTTACAACACCTGAAGAGAGCACGACAATATGCAATGGTACAGCAAATCAAAAGAATAAGAGAGATATTGCAAATGCAAGAATTGGAGGCATTGAGAAGAAGCAGATTATAAGGAAATGAGACTTTAGGTCTCCTGACAAATCCCTGCAAAAGCAGAGGATCAATCAGGAGCCAATGGAGGTGGCTCCAGCCACTCTGCTGCCTTCACACTGTGTGTATGTGAGTGGGGGGGCTTAACATGGTGCTAAGTCTGCTCCCGTGGTGGAGCCAGCCCGCCCTCACTGGTCTCATCTCCTCCTTCCCTGGATGTCCTGGTGAAGAAGGGAGCGGGGAGACAGTGGGCTGTGCAGGTGGGCCCTGCTGGTTTGGCGTGCCACTTTTACACCAAAAAAATGTCTTTGTTAGCGCTGCAAGATCCTTTGGACTTGTCACATCTTTAAAGGAAAGATTGAATACGATAATTTGAAAGGCTAATTCTGGAGGGATTCTGTCAATAACTTGCAACCAGCCCAAAATCCCTTGGAATAACCCAGTTTCATTTTTCCGTTATCCAGCTCTTTATTCACCTTTCAGTCCATGGACTAGTCCTCAATTTACTCTAGTAAACTAACAATTTCTTATACTCTGCCACATCAAAAGCTTTTGTAAAACCTTAGGTCTACCACATCGATTTTATACAGAAGAAAATCCTTTATTGAAAAAGAAGACATCACCTGTCTTTGCTAAAGTAAAACCAATGCTGCATTTTCAAATCTTTTTATCTTTCATACATCTAATTATTGTTTATTCATGGTATAACCCATATGTCAGATAACTATCAACTTTTAAAATTCTTGTATGCAAAAGGTAGGTGCCCAGGTAATCCAATACCATCATATAACACGTCAATTGTATATGGAAAAATACAGTATCAGCTGCTTTTCTGAGCAAAAGGTGGGGGAGAGGAGAGGAGAGGAGAGGNGGAGCGGAGCGGAGAGGAGAGGAGAGGAGAGGAGAGGAGAGGAGAGGAGAGGAGAGGAGAGGAGAGGAGAGGAGAATAAGGTCCTGGGTAGAAGACATCAATATGGGAAGGAAGGCTCAGATCATGGGAAAAACTGGAATAAGGAATGGGGAAGGAGTATCCCCGGAAAGGTCTAAAGAGGACCTTTACTCCAGAAGCCTCTCTTCTGGATCTGAGCTGCCTGGCTGCTTCAAGTAAACAAGCACTTCTATTGCTTGCACATGTACACAACCCAAGGGGATGTGCCATAGCAAAAAAAAAAAAAAAAAAAAAAAAAAAAAAAAAAAAAAAAAANAAAAAAAAAAAAAAAAAAAAAGTAGTGTATATCATTTCTACATCTTGAAATGTGGTATTTGCTTCCCTGAAAGTGCACAGAAAGCTTTACATGCTACTGAGGTCATGCTACCACCAGTCTGTACTACCCCATGGCATTTACTGCTGTTTTAAAGACAGGTGCTATGTTTGCTGTTTTTCAGTCAATACCAGCCTGACTTGACAGATTATTATTTTCACTCCTTTTTATAGGTCTCACAATTTCATGTGTCAGTTCTTTCAGTAGTCTGGGAGGAAGGTTCTCTCTTGTACCTTCCTTGAGCACATCGAGCCCTTAGAATTCTTCTTCCACCTAAGACAGAAAATTCTATTCTAACCATTTCTAGATACTTTTCCCATAAGCCAAGCTGCTTTTGTTCCCAGCTTCTACTTTGTTATCCTAACTGAGACCTAATATAAAATAATAATTTAGTTTGGGGGCCATACAGATGTCATTTTTAACCTCATCTTCTTTCCTTTGTTCCTCCTTCTCTCTCTATTGTTGAGAGCAGGGGACATTTTGACAGCTAGTTTCCACTTCCTTTGGAAAAACATTTTTGGTAAAACCCTGACCCTGGCCTTCCTGTTATTTCAACATCACGAAAATGTTTGCTTTCTCTTTAATATATAGTAACTGAGAGGTGTTCAAACCATGCTTCTTGATCATGCCTGATTTTACTGAGCATAAAGTGCTCTCTGTGTAAAGGATCTGTAAAAAAAAGTTTAGTCTGTCCTTATGTTTAGAAGATGTCTCAGTAATACAAATTAGAGTATTACTGCTACAAATCTTTTACTAAAATATCAGCACACACATGTTCTTATTGGTAGCCATAGATTTTGATATCAGGGGGGAAAAAAGTGTGAGAATAAAAAGAACAGAGGAAAACATGGGTACCAATGTTGTGTATTGTACATAATGTATAATTGTATATTTTTATATCTGGTATGATTGTATATAATTGTATTGTATATAATGTACATTATATTTTGCAGTATATATACATGCTAGGTTAGATGCTGGCCTTAATTAATATGAAAACAAAACTCCAGATGGCATTCTGTTTCAATTCATGGAAAAGTTGTGTGGCCAAGTTTTTACACAGAATACTGTTTCTATTAAAAATATAGAAATATTTTCCCCTTGCACAACATTCCAATCTTTTTTTTTTTAAGACAGGAATGTATTTCTTAGCATAGTATAGTCTTTAAATTGCTGTGGGGGCTTGTGGGGTTCAAATATTTAATTTCTTTTTAATTTTTCTTCCCCAGATATTTAAAAATCATGATAACTGATAAAAAAACCCCCACCTGAACTCAAGAAGAAACATGGGGTTTCAGTTAGAAATAGAAGATTGCTTAGTATGGTACTGGAACCAAATGGTAATATTTATACAGTATATTTATTCTTTCACTTGGATATTTTGTTTCTGCTTTTTATGTTTATCCTTTCCATATAGTAGCCATATTTTGATCTGAGTTGCATTTTTGGGCATCTGATGTTTGAATTTCCCATCCATAATTAATATTACTCCAATAATCTTTAGGAATGACTTAAAGTACTACCCTTCACCACAGGTTGTTTGCAGCTATTTTTATGGACTAGTGCACTCTTAGCAAGTCAGAGCTACTTGGAGTGCAGCAAAGTCCTTTCTTCTCCCACTCTGCTCCCCTCCATTCCCTGTCCCTCACTGACAGCATGATAAACCAGAGAGGATTGTTCCTATTTTGAACTGTCCCACTCCATTTCCATCTGTAGGAAAAACTGCAAGGAGAACTCACCAACCTGCAGCTGGCAGGAGTATTTGCAGGCTTCTGGAGCACGATATGAGTCTCCGTCCATCCATTGATAGTTGGTTGAATATCTCTCATTGAATTTTTAGGGTTGGAGTTTTTTTTACCTTTCTGCCCCTCTTATATCTTCTCCCTGTCCTGTCCCATCTTCTCTTCCTTGTCCAAGGCCCCTCACTTTTCTTTCCGTTGAACCTCTTGTAACTAACATACCTATAAATAAACAATGATGCCCCTTTCAGCTTGACCCAGACAGTCTAGCTGAAGTAAAATCTAACCTGGTCTTACCTAAGGAGTTTGTTCTCTGTAAACACCTGAGAGATCTCTGTTATCAAGGGATAGCAGAAAAGTGGTTCATGTTTCTAAATGCGCAATAACAAAAATGCTAAAGAGCAATGAACAACCACAGTTGCAAACAAGAAGCCTGATTCAGTTTTCAAAGTTTTGGGTCACTGTATCCAGAAGAAATGCCCTATAGGTTGATTGAAAAGGCTTTCTGGAAGAAAGATAAGCCAACAATCTTAAATAGCATGAGGAATGCTGTCAAGCAAACCACCCCTGAATGTAAGAAGAGGTTGAAGTGCAACAGTAGCAGGTTGGGAATTTGATACAGCCTTTACCTTTTTCATGATTTTTTTTTAAGTTAAAAGAGGAAAGATGGATGATGTTCAGCTGACAGAATATCACCAACAGACATAGGTGCTGTTTCTCCAAGGACAAGAGGCAACTAACTGCACACTCTTCTTAGCCAGCAGCAGCAGTGGGTTCCTCTAACACCTGCTTTGACCAGAGGAATGGGCTCCTAGGAGTGGTCTCACTGGACCTGCAGAGGTGAACTCTGGGCTGTGGGGAAGTTGGAAGCTAGAGAAGAATGCAGTCCTGAGACTTTCCTTGGCAGTGCCAAGTAAGTATTGCACCATCTAAAGGATCAGCTTAAGTCCCAAGGATGATGCTGTGGTCCCTAGGACCCCAGTGTGGGTCTCCAGGCATGGTCGGCTTCTGGTAGGAGAAGCTTAGCACATGTGCTGGGCCTTGAATAAGGGACGCTCTAGCTTCACTCCATCTTCAGGTGAAAACAGGTATGTCAGAAAAGGACTTTGACCAGGAGATGTTATTTTTGTGTTCTAGATCTAATTCCTGTGGATTGTGTACATGTGGTGACCCACAGTTGTAAGTCTGTCTTCTGTTTTTTTGGAGACAATCGTGGATCCAGTGATTCTGGAGCAGTTCTTGGTTGTTTTAAAACACTACTGCATTTTACTTGAATAATAACAGAGTAGAAATTGATTCCTTCCCTCTTATTTCGTCCAAGATTCTTCTAATCTGTCTTCAGTCCTCACTACCTCACTAAAAACTCACGTGATTTCTGCTTGGCCAAATCTTGGTAGTCTGTATTACTGCCCTTTTTCTGCCATTAGCAATTGTCTCCTCTTTCAGCTCCAGCAGCTGTCATTTACCTTCTAGATAATTCACATGAAGAATTGTCCTCAGACAGTTTTGTGGTTTTGTTTTTTTTTTTTTAATTTGAGGTCTCACAAAGTTTTGCGTCAGCCCCTTTTGCTTCTTTCTTCACATAAGTTTCTCCTGGTGACAGACATTAAAGGTACTCCCATCACACTGCAAGCTGCTGTGGCTAACAAATACTAGGAAGGAGTGAGTCACAATGTCACCAGAAACCAGGTGACACACAAACTCCTTCTAAGTAGTAGATGGTCATTGTCTTATAAAAAAAAAAAAAACAACAACTTATTTTTATACAAAACAACAATTAATTTATGTCTTGACAAAAACAAACAACATTTGGGGTTTTCTCTGTTTTTATTGAACTGAATAACAAAATGCACTGAGCTTAATGGTTTTGAATCAGACTCTTAGAGAAGATACCTTTTTTACTCAGTGCAAAATTGGGAATATTTCTCTCCAAAAGACATAAAACCTTAAATAAAATCTGATGCAACAAAACAGCAATTTGAAGTCTGAATTGTTTTCCAATATCTGGCTATAGAGACATATAATCACTTTTGCTGCATTCTTAAATTGACGTTAAAAAAGATGGATAAAGAAATAATATCTAAATGGATATCAGTGGAAAATAGGATTATTTGAGGAGACTCATCTCCTAGGTGGATAAAAATAAGATATTCAAGTAATTTTCAAAATGCAAAGCTATCTTTTACAATGGAGACAGCTAAAAAGTACCATTTGCTAGCCCGCAGTGAATGATTTGTAGTCATCAGGATCCTGCAGGTAATTGAGGATATCTGCATCGGCGTATTCTGCACTACTGCAAGAATATTATTGTAATGAATCGACGAGCGTGTACGAGTGTAATTGCCCTCTAGTGCACAGCCTTGGAACTGATCCCAGCTGTGCATAGGACCACACTGCTCAAGAAGGGAAAAAGATCCTGAAAAAAAGTCTGAAAAGGGGAGAGCCAAGTCCAAACCCCAGTGGCGTCAGGAGGCTCCGAGTAGCCACAGGTGTGATAAGGGAGAGAATCCAGCCAGCGCTCACCAAAACTGTCCTGTGGTCTGAATCAACACACGGTAAGTGGAGAAGACTGGGGGATTTGCCTCAAGACCTCAGGGCTCCTCCAAACCCAAATGCTAACACAGACATGGCCGTTAGGAGCCCAGATAACCGTGGGCCTGTTGTTCTGTATTGCCTCCCGTTGTTTGTGCAAGGTCATGTTGCATGGCAGGCTCAGGGTGGAATTCCATAACCTCTTAGCAAAATCTGGTATTTCCGTTAGTGCTGACGAGAAATTAAATGTCCTGAAGGTGCTAATTCTTTCCTCATACGCGCAAGAGAACGAGCCCTGTATTCTCCATGCAAATCACAGTCACAATCCCCTCCATGTTTGTGAGCAAACATTGAACTAAAGTCCACAAGTAAGTTCACAGCTCCAGCCCTAAGATGGATATTTTCTTTTGAGTTACTTCTCACAACGTAAGAGGTAAGGATTTGCCAGTAAGGGAAGCAAATTTCTATGCAAATCATTACACATTGCACTATCTTGTTTCCGCATGTGAAGCAATTATTTGGTGACGTGTGTAGTTCGTAGACATGTCTCACTAGTCATTTGTTCACAAATTTGAGTTCTCTGTTGGTCCTGGTATTGTGTCTGGTGTTCTAGTTAGTGCAGGTTTCAGGCAGTTATCCACCTTCTCTCTGCTTTACTCGGTTACCTGACTATTATCCCACAGCCTACAAGGAATTGATTGCTGGCAGTATTTCAGGTCTTTGATTGCTGTGATAAGCTGCTGTGGGTGACGTAGGAATAAGATAATGTAAATGCTTTAATTCAGTGCTTTGTAAATTTTCCCTTGGTTCCCTCCACCCCTCATGTTCCCGTCTCACAGCTTCTGAGCCCATTGGCCAGTTTCATCCACATTTCTTAGGGTCTCCCATAAGTACTGTTGAAACTGGTGGGTGAGAAAAGGACATGGAGGCTCAACATTGTGTTTCTCCAAGGCTGAAGCCCCAGCTTGAGCCCACCAGGGCCTGTTTTGCTCAGTCTTGGGGCTGGCCAGTCAGCAGCCACATGGCTTGAAACCCCCCAGTAGTGCAGCTGGGAGTCCGTAGGAGGTATCAGGGCCATGGAAGTGGTTTGCTTGTGTGAGTGGAAAATTGGAGATATGGCAGACATGAGCAAGGTTACACAGCATACGGGAGGTGCCGGTGTTATGGCAGCATGAAGATGCGAGGGTGAGAACACAGATATATCAGTAACCACCTTCGCTTGTTTGACTGCTCGTGGAATAGCCTGACAATGGTCAAAGGCAGAGTGAGGAGCTGAGTCCCTGCCATCCTCCCCAGGCAGTTCCTTCTGTGAAAGTTCCTTCTGTGAAAGCTGCATTAGCACCAGCCTTACGGCAGCATCCCCACCCTGCTTCATCAAGGCCACGGCCCCCGCACCCTCCCCCAGCAGAACTGGTAGGAAGAGAAGGCAAATACTAAAGGAAGCTTTAAAAATATATAAAACATCTCCTAACCTGGTTTTACTGCTCTTGCCTACTCTAGCTGCAAAGCAGCAGTCACTATTATTTTAATTAATCTGCCTTTTCTTGATTGATTCAGTCCTAATTGCAGTTTGTAGGGATGAGCCGCCCATTCTTTGCCCCTCACTACACTTCCCTATAACAAGCTGGGTTCAAGTTGTTGAAACTTCTTAAGGTCTTTCCAGTATGGAGTGAACTCTGGATTCCTTTCAAGTCAGTGGTAGAATTCCTACTGACTTTTACAGAATTTTGTCCATAGCAATTTCAGTATATCGCACTTCTTCTTCTCATCAAAGTTTTAAATCTGCCAAAGCTGCAGCTGAGAGTTTGTGCTCTTAGTAATAAGTTCTACATGTTTTCCAGTCATCACCTTAAAAGAAAAAGGTCAATTTCTGCAGATCATTTTCCTGGTTTTCGCACCATTGTCCTGCTTTTCAGAAAGAATAAATACATTTCCAATGCAGTTAGATCCTTTCTACAATAGCACCTAAGAAATGGCCTCTGCCACCAGACATTTGCAGCAAAACTGTGTTATTACATTTAAATTTCCAAGACTCAGTAGCCAGCAAGCTACTAGAGTTCTATTATAGTTGTGATACATGAACTGCACATTGTTATGGTAATGACTTTTTTTTCTTCCCCTCGAAGTAGCAGTGTAAATACAAAGAATATCACATTGGTTTTGGAATGATATCTCCTTTGCCTCAACTCTGTGTACCACGCAGTGATCAGCATTGCATAAGAAAAAATTAAAACACAATATAGCTCACTCAGTGTTCCCGCTAGCTTAACAAAGGTCAAAACGAAACCAAAGCATCTGTAAGCATTAACTTCAAAATAAGAGAAGGGAAATATAAATGATACTTTACCTGGCCATCGGCCATGACGCCCAGGAAGCTGCTCTTCAGGTTCAAGGATGACCTTGGGGCAGAATCCAGATCTACACTATTGCGTGCTGAAAGCATCATGGTGGTTTGCAGTGGCGGTAAAAAAAAACAACATTGTTTCTTCATATATTCATCATATAATATTACAGCTGACCAGATGGTGGAGCAATTACATTTCCATAGTTCTAAATGGCTATTTAGCTTATCCCCTTGTGAACTGTTAATTAAAATTGGAAAAGATATCTTTCACGTTCAAAGGGTAGGCATGACTATATGGGACATGCTTAAACAAAGACTCAAAAATTTTATTAAACCAGAGATCCGTTCCCTTCACCTTCCCACCCACCCTAGTAAGAAACAAACAAACAAAAAGTATTTGACACTAGGCCTGTGGCGTAAATGGATGAAAGGCAGGAAAGTGAGGGAGCTGAGCTGTCCTGAGAGCACATGTGCGCAACACATCACGTTGTTTGCTGCAAATGAGCTGAACCCCTCCAGCTGCATGGGTGAACACATGCTGCACTGAACATCGCTCACACACATACAGGGAGAGGGATGAGCTGCTGTGTGAACGTAACCCCCTCCCCCAGAACCAGATAGCATTGATACTCCCAACGCCCTGTGCCATCAGGTCACATTTGTGTGGGTATTTGTCTTAATTCAGCTGCAATACCGTTTGTGGGGTCAGCTTTATGCAACAGCTAATCAATGTTCTATTAAATTCTGTTGCAAACTAAGGATTAATTTAGCCAAACAGATACACAGTTCAAAATACTTATCTATTAGGGTAATGATATATTCCTATATTGTTATAAAGTGAATTTTTGCACCATTGTCTTGTTACAGGTACACAAGAGCTAATTCATTAACAAACAAAGGACCCTTAAGGTTGAAGTGAATAAGGCAGGGAAGGTTTTTAGGAAGAAGCAATATCTTTTATTGGGCAATCCAATTTAAATGAAAAAAGAACAGACAATACTTATTTACGACTGATGAGAGCAGAGAGGGATTTAATGTAGATTAATGCATTCACTTTAAAATGCTCTGCTTGGTTATCTCAAGTTAACTTTCCTGAGTGCCTTCACGTAGACTAACCCTCAGGCTTCTCAAGACCAAGCCACAACATGGGGGGTCCTCAGCTCCCACCCAGCCTCCAGACAAAACCATTTGAGTCTCAGCTCTTCTGCCGTGTCACTCCTTTGAAAGGGTAAGGCACAGGTTCCCCACCGCCACAATGTGCCCTGTGGTACCCAAGTGGAAGGAGAGTGTGCGTGCTCTCCAGCATGGTCTGTGCTATGCCCTGTCTCCGTTTTTCCCCTGCCTGGTGAATCACAGTCCTAATTCTGCTGGAGGACTGCAACTGCCTCAAGCCTGTATGGGCTTCTCTCTGCCCATGGAGCAGGAAGGCACAGTCTGCTTTTGTAGTCCATGAGGTTAAAAATACCCAAAACAGCTCTAATGAGAAAATGTAAAGAAAAAAAATGAGGAAGGGAGACCTATGTCTCATCCACCATACAATGACTTCAGGCACCAGCAGAGCTCTGTAGTTAACATGACCTTGGTAACCTGGGTTCACTGAGAAAAAATAGACTTCAATAACTGAAGTGGAGTTTGATGTCATTTGAAAACAATTGACATACTAAATGCTTTTATAGTTTACCTACTGGGGCTGCTCAATGCACATTGGTGATCATTTCTGCCCACTTGATTTGTCAGTCATTTTTAAGTCATCCTCCTGTGAAATGTAAAATGTTTGAGGGAGCCACCAGAGAAGTGACCTGGACACCCATACCATAGTAGCTGCACCATTGCTGTGTAGGAGGAATCAGTCAAGTCTGTAATTCACAATTTTTCTTCTTCAAAGGATTTCTGAAGTGCCTCCTGTTAGAGTACCCTACAGCACTACCTTAAAATATATGGAATGATACATTAGAAATAATGTTCCTCTCCATTATGGAAGACCTTTAACCTAAAATGCTCTTTCATAGACACCACCCTTTAAGACTTGTTCCCTCTTTCCAAGGAGAAGCTCACAGCTTTGTGCCTGTCCTTGCTCCAGAC
This sequence comes from Himantopus leucocephalus, assembly GCA_003993805.1. NCBI lineage: Eukaryota > Metazoa > Chordata > Aves > Charadriiformes > Recurvirostridae > Himantopus > Himantopus leucocephalus. Next base: position 39,871,863 of record RSEF01000005.1, on the reverse strand, counting down.
GCCCAGGATCTGCTGCATGACCTGTCTCGCCGAGCAGTCCTCCTGCCCTGGCCGGGGAGGAGACTGCAGCAAGGCTCTTCTCAGTCCACTGAGCAAGAACACTCCTCTTTTAGAGGACAGGCATGATACTTGGCTTTGCAGGCAATCTCTGGGGCAGTAAATAAAATGGCAAGTGATCAGCTAAGGCAAATTGTTTTTTTCCTTACCATGGCAATTTCTGAATGCAGTCCCAGAGCAAGAGCTCCTTCTCATAGCTCCTGGCTCCCTCGGCTAGGACCTCATTAAGGTTATTTCCTGATGATTCCTTTGACTTTCTTTGTCACTTCCTGCCTCCTGTATCCCTTCCTTTTAATGCTGTGTCTGTCCTACAAAAGCATCTCAGGTAGTTTAAGCTCTGGCTTGGATGGCACTACTGACACATAGCAAACCAACACCTGCGTTCGTATCCGAAGTCCTGAATGGACTTGTCCAACGTGCCCCCAAGCCTGTGGCTTCCCTCCCACATCAGTGAAAGCTAGCACATGATGCGAACACGAAGAACTGGATTTCTTAAAAGCATTCGAAGGCATGGGCTTTCAACGAAAAGTAAGGGACAAAAGTAGGACTAGCTGCTGCCTCTTTTTTGAGACATGTCTGTAATACTCCATTAAAGGAGAAGAGAGTCTGACCTCCAAGAGCAGAGCCAGCTCGAGCCTTCGCACCAGGGAAGGCCAAGTGGTTTGATTTCTATTTTTAGCACTTTGTTTATAGTGAAAAGCAAGTGAGTTGGGTCTAGCTGTATTTTACAGAAAACACATCTTTAAGCAGAAACTATACAAAACATACTAGTACTTAAATCTCCCAAATTTAAGAGAGCTATAATTAGCGTCAAGTAGAAATGCTTAAATGGCACAAATTGCAGGTACCGTCCTCACTTTTCTTCATCCAGAGAATCCCAAATTACTTTGCAGTGAATTATTGTAGGAAGATGTTGGTGGCTATTTTTTGTTCAGCACTCTTTGGCGCTCATTCTGCATTTAGTGAAGTGGGGCATCCACATGACTGTGTGCGCTTTAAAGAGAACAACTGAAACCACCGTACTGAGGCAGTCTGTGGGTATGACCTTTAGCAATATGTTAACAGTCCCACTTGCAGACTATTTGCAGAAATCAGTTTTCTTTTCCTTCACTTCAAAGTTGGATGCTGAATTATACGACTCTCCAATTCTTTTGACTGGTCTTTCTGTTCTCTGAAGATTGACTCATTTCCTGTATTTGAATAAGATAGTAAAAGTGGATATAAAATATTATTTTGCAATTGTAATCAGAATAGCTCTCAGTGCAGATATTAATAGTGAATTCTAAGACTCTGCCTGATAACAGCTGAGTTTATGGTTTCATGGGCTAGATTCTTCTCTCATTTATTTCATTGTAAACCCAGAGTAATTCCCAGAAGTCAACGGACTTGCTCCGGATTTCTGCAAAGACAGCGGAGGTCTGCCTCTTGCTCTGTGTTTCTTCTGCGGTGGTGGGGGTGACATCATCAGTCTGGATCTATGAATCAGGGCATAGATGAATCAGGCAAAATTAAAAGCAGCTCATTCTCTAAACTGAAACCTCTGCTTTTTTGATTCACTTGTATAAAGAGATCCATTACGTCACTGCTCCTCTGACCCAGGTAGATCCTATTTAAACTCTATCACCTCTATCAGCTTTTACCTGTAATTTTTTCACTGTAGTTCATACAGTGTTCTCCAAAACACTGAAGCATGAAAACTTGCAGAATTCAAAACAGAGGTACAGAAACAACAGGCAAAAATCAGGTATCTTTTATCAGTGAGGCATGTGGCTCTTAGTACTTTTAAGGAGAGGCTGTTGAGCAAGAGCCCTTTTGGAATGCAGTTGGCTGTTAATTCTTGATTTTGCCAGCTGCTATGTTGCTTCAGACTTCGCAGAAGTGTGTGCACATCCACATGTGTGTGTTTGAAGCAGTGTGGGAGGATCTCGCGCTGAATCTTGTTTTGCTGGTTAGAGTTCAGAGGCTGAACTGCAGAGTGTAATTCTGAAATTTACCTCGCTCATTAATTCAGATGAGAAGTGTTCCTTTGGCACACCTGCCCTGAGCATACAGAGGAAAAACATCAAAACCGATAACACATTGGAATTTCATGATCATCCCATGCCGGTTGTTTCCTCTTTTGATGCAAATATCTATCGTGGCTTCTTTATTCAGCCCAAAGAAGGAAGGGAATACCCAAACCTGTCTTTGCTTAGACCAAGGCAGGTAGAGGAGAGCCTACTCTGTCTGCAGGCCGGGGCAACCACTGCAGTGCACATTTTGAGTTACTCTTTGGTCTCAGAGGAGTTAGATGCTAAATACAGAGCTTCATATTTCTACATCACCCCCTCAATTCTGCGGTAACCTAAAGACACCTTTGGTGTCCCTTTTGTGGGCTACAGGGTGTGAAGTACATTGGTGGTCTGCTTGTTTCCTGGTGTGTAAGTTTTCCATGTTTCAAAGATCGCCACTTCACATTATAAGCCGACCTTGTAGGAGAGCCAGGGGTGAAACAAAACACAGAAAAGCAATTACTGTCTTATGACTAGGTACAGTAAAGCCTGCACTCAAGTAACTTTATCTTACCCAGAGGTGTCATCCCAGACATATGTTAAGAATACCATTGGTCTTTTTTAAGGTTCGTAGGGGTGCAAGAGCATTCTGCAAGCTCCTGGTGGGTCTCGGTTTTCAACAGTAACTGCAAGAGTTACTTTAGCCTGCAGTTCAAGTTTCCTGTGTATTCCTGGACATTTCAAAACAGCAGGTTCTGAAGCATGGTTACAGGCTGGTTGCTCAAGATGGGTTTTGAAGCAATGCTGTGAGAGGTATGCATGTGTTTAACCTGGTGCAGTGCCCAGATCCAAATTATATCAGTCCTGTGATTAAAACAACAGGACAGACCCAGTAATTTAGTTACCAGTACCCCCAGTGTCTGCATGCCCAACGGATTTCAGGAATCTGCACCTTCAGAGGGAACAAGTTTTAGGGAAAATGAGAAAAATTGCTGATCACAAGGGCCAAGATTTGCAACCATTACCTATGACTAAGTTTTGGGACAGACATAGATGTGGGATGGAGGAAATGGTAGGAAAGAGGTTCACAGAGGCTCCTAACGAGGTGCCAGAGAGATGGGGCTGCCTGGGTACTCAGAGCAATGCCATGCAACACTATGCTAACACCTTCTGAGGGAAAGGAGAGGAAAAGTAGTCTGGTGTTGAGGTCCTGTTAGACAGTCCGCAAAGGTCAGGGAAGTTCAAGGTTATCTCTTGACACACGTCAGTCTGCATGGATGACATACAATCTTCATGCCACCTCAGCTTCTCAGCTGGATGTGTGGCTCCTGGGCCTTCTAGATGGTCCTGAGAGCATTATTGGCGTGACCAATGCCAATGTGACTGCCTTAAATCCTTAGTCCAGTACTAAGCCCATTGCCTGCCCTTGCAGCCCTTGCAGCCACCATTCATCTGGCTGAAGGCCCTGCTCCTCTTTGGAAGGAATTCTCCCTGGAACAATGAGTATGCACGACACATGCCAAATAATAATGAATCACTTGATTACCTAAATGAGAGGTAGGTCTGATGGACCTAGCTGAATGCCAGGTCATTGTTAAAGCTGGGTTTAAAAATGACACCATTTCAATGTGTAGTCTCTTGGCAGATTCAGCCCGTTCAGAGGACCCTTGCAAAGGATCTCAGTGGGGGCTACTGTAGAGTGTTGAGCTGTCAACTCATGTGAGGAGGTCTACAGGCAGAAATATGTTATTAATGGAGTGTTTGGCTCTTTTGGATGCTGTGGGAGAGAAAGGAGGCTTCACCAGTGCTCTTCTCACCTTGTGTGAGACAGGGCAACTGGGAATGGTCCAGTGCCTGCAGGAGCTTATAATCATGGCAGAGGACAGTTAACATGATGCTTTGCAATACAGGTCTAAGGGACGGGGAACCTTTCTCGTCCAAAAAAGAAAAGATGATTATGTGTTTCTTGGATGTCACATATGTATATCAAATAAAACTCAATTCATGAAAAAAATGCATGCTAAGATATGTTTGGCACATACAACAAAATGCACCGATGGACATAATCTGACATGGAATAAGTCAGGTGCAGCTATTTCTTAATGATATCTGTCTGCTTTGGTTTTGACTGTGAATGCAGTTATATTTCCAAATATGTACTTGCTGATGTTTTCATTTCTTCAGCACTGATGACATAAAAGGTCTTTGCACTGGGTATGCTGTTTGCTGAGGAAAATTCCACTTGAACTCCAGAGCAATCTGAAGAATTCTGACAGAAAGTTTGAGGGGGCAGGATTTTACTTTGCACTCTCTCTTGACTGAGGTCTGCTCCCTTTGAAAACAGCCGTAAAGCTAACATTGATTTTAATGGAAGTGTAAGTAAATTGATCCTGTTGCTTTTGGAAGCCCTGCCCTGAAAATTCAGTTTGCAAAACTTCTGATTTTGTTTCTACTGCTACTTTCTGCCTTACAGTTTAAAAAGAAAGACCTGCCTACTAAGATTTTCATTAGTGTGAGTTAAACTGATTTATTATAATCTTTTTTAATGAGCAGTGGTTTTTTCCCTTAGATTCATAAGGTCTGGAAAAGGTAATGCTTTCAAGAGATCGAACCTAGGAAAAAGAAAGCAAACACTGTGCTAGTCTTGAAACAACTTGTTCTAACATTTTGGAACAGGTTTTGATAATTAATTTTTATGTGCGTTTGAAGAAGCAATATTTAAATAGAAGCAATATTAACTTAAAAATAAAGATGTAGATGAAATGTTTAAATTATTGAAATAAATCATTTTTACCCAGCAAAATTTTTCTGCCTGAAACTTCAGTTGCTGGCTAACTTAAAAAAATATTTGCCATCTGTTTGAATTCCATTTTGGAATTTCCTGGAAAATAGAAAATGCCATTCCTGACAGTTGTAATAGGTAAGAGATTGTTATATTTGCAGAGCTGTACTCTTTCTAACACGATTTGTTGTAACATGGTCGACTACAACGTATTTTCATCTTCTGGAAGAGGGAATGTTGCTCTTATTTTTAAGGAAAGGACATGCATTTTGGAAAAAAAGGGTTGAAATAATTTGGGCTAAAAATAATTGAGCTCTTAGCGTGGGAGTTGGCATCTGAGAAGTTCTTGGATGGATCAACGGGGAAAAACGAAGTAGAAGCCAGAGCCCTAATATTAAGCATTAGTGAGATTGCTACTGGAAGAAAAGCTTGTGTTTGTCTGTCTGCCCTTGCAAAAGACCCTGACGTAGGGAGGAGTTACAAGAAAAAATCTGGGAAATCTGTCTACAGTAAGAAAGTCTGTCTACGGTAAAAAAGTAAAGAGGTACCATCTTTTCCAGTTTATCCGAAAGAAGATGAAGAGCAGGCTTGACCATGGTCTGTAATTTCTACAGAGAAATGATTTCTGATAGCCTGCAGCTCTTGAACTTTGCAGACCAAGACACAAGTAGGTAGAAAAAATTCAGACTAAAAATAAGGCAGTTTTATGGTGATGCTAATTAACTTTCAGAACAACTTGCCAAGAGATGGAGTGGATTTTCTGTCATTTGAAATCTCTAAATCAGGACCNAATCAGGTCCTTTTTTTTTTTTTTTTTACTATGTGTCTGCCTGCTCATCCCTGGGATATAGACAACGCATGGGAATTACCAGCTGGAAACCTCTGTCCCGTGTCATGCAAGGGATTAAGATAGTCCCTTCTGGCTGTAAGTCTGTGCATATATATTTTAGACAGAAGTGACAAATAAAAGAGTAGAAAGAACAGGATAGAAAGGTGCAGAGGTTGACGGTAGAATTGCCTGGTTACTGCAGGTATTATGCTTTAATATTCAATCTTTGATTCATTTCTTTCAGGCTCAATCTTGAAAGGTTCAGGTCTTAAAAATTAAACTAAATAAGAGGAGAATGTAGCCGGAGGGATCTGCCATGGGATGGGTTTTGTACGTAAGACAGCCGGAGGGGCTGGGGGTGGGGAGGGAAGGTGGAGAATTTGTGAATTAAGAGCCAACCTGCCTATCTTTGCTGTTGTTTTTAAATCTATAGATACCAAAGGGAGTGGTTTATATTTATATAGATGTATAGAAAGAGGCTTTTGCTCTAAACAGCTCCTAATGCAGGTGAAAACCATGTATTGATTACTTAAAGAAAGTTAAAATAAAAGCAATTTTTCCCCCATTTCCACACATTGCAGCTTTTGGCCTATCCACTCATAGCTAAAAAAGCATTCTTTCCTGATAATCAAGCTTCAGCTGTCTGAATTTCAGGCCGAGCCTCTCATCTTGAGCTTTGCTGAAGAGCTTCTTTAATTAACCATTATACCACAGATGTTATTGATTTTTTTTTTTTTTTCAAAATCTGGTTGAAACATCATTGTGCTGGATCGTCGCCAAGACGAAGGCCTGAATTTTTTTGTGCACTGCTTTTACTCCTTCTGCATACCTTATTAGTCTCCATGTCTGTTAAGTGCAACCCTTAGTATTAACTCAGAAAATATAGCATTGATTTTTAGCCTTGCAGCCGTGATCTAAGGGCTCCTAATTTGGAACGTGGAAACCAGAGTTCTGCAAGAAGCTATATTACTGTACACTTCCTACAAGTAAGACCTTTCACTCTCTTTCCCTTTTTTGCCAGACTTTTGATGCGGTTTAAAGTTCTTGGAATTGTTTTGTTGCGAGAGGAACAGAGCAACATGTCCAAAACATGTCTGCTTACATTGTGTGTAAATAAACATATGTCTATATATATTTAAAAAAAAAAAGAGTAGATAAAAAGTCTGATTTGCAAAGGTGCTGTCCACCGCAGTTTCTAATGATTTCAGCCAGGTTGTGGCAGCTCAGTTATTCTGCAAGCCAGTTTGCTCACCTTTAGCTGTGCAAGAATAATTTGGGGAGCTAAATTTTGCTGCTCAGGTTTCAATGTTTTGGCAGCGTTGTTTTAAATTTGACTGTATTTTTCTCTTTTAGCCTGTCATTGGGATACTCGGGTCAGTTATTAGTGTGGTGTAAAATAACTGGCAGAATAAATTATTGAATTTAAGGACTCAGTTAAATCAAGTCTGCATTGTCGGGGGATGGGGGGTGGGTATGCTTTAACTTGGGGGGGAAGCTGAGTCCAAGCCTTGAGTGAATCTCAGCCTTTCTAACAACAGCGCATTCCTTTCAAAATACGTCTTCCTCTGATGATGAATTCAAGAACTAAAACAGCGACAATAGGTTCTTAAATTCTGATAAGATTTCTCCGAGTTTAGTGATACGTTATTTAAACATAATTTGAAGCTTTTAAAATACTGTAATGGCACCTCTTGACCTTTCCAAAATCACATGGAGCAAGAGATGGTGAAAAATGTTTATTTACTCTGCATTAGAAGCTAAATCCCTGTTCCTTCTTAGAACCGGTAGTTCTTTTATACTGGGGAACTCATGCATGGCACTTCCATTCTTCAAACAAGAGCTAGACAGTCCTACTTGAACTGCAGAAACAATGACCTGCAGTCTATCCTATGCCTGAGTGATAAACAACAATGCAGACCTCTTGACAAGCTCTGGCATCAAGCGTGGAGTCTTGCAGCTCAACATGTCTGCTGAACAGAAGTTAGAAAAAGAAAAGATCATCTTGTAAACAATTAATTAATGTTTGTCATGAATTATCATTTTTACTTCCTTCTCAAGAGGCTCAAAGGGAATAAAAAGGCATTTTTGCAGGTGGTGGCATTCAAAGTAAGGGCAATCAAATGTTTGAGAGCAGTGGCACAGCACTTTGAGTCTCTAAGGGTGAATGGTGCTAGGATTAGAGCACAGCAGGGGGTTGAGGGTTTCAGGTGTGAAGCTTAATGTTTGTGATCAGCAAAAAAAAGTCTTGAATTTATCTAAACTGCTCTTCTGCTAACAGTACTTCTAGCACATAAATGTTCCGAAAGTGACAAGTGTTCTCATTGCTCTTCTAATGCAAACATGATCTGCATTTGAAAGATGCATCCCTTTTGCCTAAATTAGAATGTGCATCACAAAGAGCGTAAGATGATGACCCAAAAACACTTCTTTACACACACACACTCTCTCTCTCTCTCTCTCACACACACACACACACACACACACTTCAATTCAAGATACAGCCACAAAAATGCAAACTTCCACTCCTTTTTTACCCAGCTACCAGAGCTGCCGCTCTGTCCATTATTCTGCCGGCACCGCAGGTTTGTAATTAGGATGCTTTACCACCGGGGCTTCAGTCCTTATCTAGCATCACTCACACCGAGTTTCGTGTCTTTGCAGCGCTGTGCACCAGTAGCTCAATTTTATTTCGGCCAAGCCGTTTTCAGGGATTTTATGCTGTGCCATCCGAACGCGTGCATGCTCCGTACCTCCTCCCCCTGCTTGTGTTGCTGAGCACCACAGAGAAGATAACATGATGGGAGCCCTAACAATAAGTTTAGGCTATTCTGAGAAAATTAATGGGTTTCGGATTTGTGTAGAACGGTTGCTATCCCTGGGAAAGAAAAAAAAAGGGGGTTTAGTAAATAAGACTAATAGACAGATCGTACAAATTAATTTCTGTCTCTCCTGGGACCATCTGTTTTGCCTTTTTGTAAAATATTTTTCTCCCATTTAGCATTAAATAAAATCTTAGTAAGCAGCAGGAAGAATCTGTCCCTAACAGAAAAAGCATTGTGCAACGCAGGTTAGAAATGAAAGCAGCAAGGAAAAAAACCTCAGATATACATACAAATGTAGGAAAACCCTCACGGATCCTCTGGTTTTGCTTCAAATGTTTTCATGATGCAATACGCTGTTACAATTTGGCAACCAGAGGGAGCGTGCTGCGTTCTAGAGTTTGAGAACTATTGAGGCAGACAGCGCAGGCTTCAGACAGTAACCATAAAGGTAACTATATATATCTCTCTCTATACGTATATTCCTACATCTTAATTCAACAATCAGAAAAGAGAGTGTTGTCCTGTGATTTACTTCATGGGCCTGGGCTGGCCATGTAAGATTGGGTGAATAAGTTTGTCTTTCAATTCATAACTTTGTCTATTTGTAAAATAAGATTTTTAATTGGTATAGAAGCCAATTATCTGGGAATTTTGAAATTTGTCATTGTCATAAATTAATAAATTAATTTTGTAAGATACTATGAGATAGAAGAGGAAGAGTGGTAAAGTAAAATAACTTCATTTTTTCCAGTCTCTCACATGAACTGATACAAACTGACAATAATTGATTAGTATACGTTTTGATCACCTAACATCTTAAGTTCAAGGACTAGATTTCTATTCACCCTAAGGTCCTTTCAGCTCTCTTTGGCAGAGTGGCAGGGACTCCATGACGTAGCACTTTCTCATCAGAAAAATCTCTATTTGTCAAAACAAATTAGTTCTAATCTGTGCTGCGGAAATATCTGTTTCTAGGCAGTGGTGGCAGGAGAAAACGTCTCAGCTCCAGTTCAGCCCAGGGGGATGTTCTGCGGGAGTAACCAATCTCCAGCTCAGAGCTCTCACTCCACTTGATTTAGACAAGGGTCTGGACGTGGTCTTTCCTCCTCCAGTGAGTCTCTAAACCCCTTTTTCGAGTGCCTATCAGCTGGGCTGGAGGGAGTCTCTCTCAGTCTCTCTATTTTGGAGTTGTTCCTTTTTGGGTCATCCCTGTCCCTCACTCAAGGAGAGGGCTGATCCCCAGGAACCATCCGTGTATTCTCACCCTTCTGTGCTGGTTCTGTCTTGTTTGCTTGCTTTTTGCAGAAATAACTAAATAAGAAAGGTCTTCCTAAATCCCAGTAAGTAATGGGGAAAGGTTTGCAGCCCAGGAAAAGTTTTCTGCCCAGCTTAGTGCAATTCCCAGGCAAAGACAATTTTGAATAGAGAACCCGTGACTTGGGCCCCCAATTTAAGGACCCTTTAATGCTGTCAAAGTGGCTGAAGGGGTCCCAGAAATGACAAGGATCTAGTCCAAAATGTTCCTGCCTGAATTCCTGTTACTGACCACTCGTTAAGGTGGAGGCAGGAAATAAAAAATATCAGAAAGTGCTGTGAGACTGTTTATTGGTTTGCTTTTCCCCTTCTCCCACTGCCCCTCCTCACCTGATTTCAGGCATTTCTGAAACAACTCACCCCCACCCCTCCACCCCCCGCCTTGGAGGGACCGATGTTTGGGGGGGACTGAGCCGGGACCTTTCCTCTCCGTCGGTCAGGCCCCGTGTCAAAACACTCCTGACTCCCGGGAAGTAGGCTCTGCTGAATCCCGAGGCTTGCCAGTGCCAGTCAGCTGCTGTTTGAACTAAAGTCCTGACCGCAAAATCAAAAGTGGGTCCAAAGAAAGCTGTAAACAGTGTGCAATGAGCCATTTGAAGGCAGCTGATGCCTCATTTGGGGTGACATGTTGTGGCTGATGAGTGTGGATGATGTGGGGTTTTCGATAAGTGCCTCATCAGTATCCTCATCATGATCGTGTTGCTCAGCCACGGCGTGTGCCCTGACTTGATTGTAATTGCCTGAATCTGCTCCTGCTGCTCAGGAGCGCACAGTAATATGCAATAAAACAGCAAGAAGTGAATGTTAACCATCTGAGTTCTGACATGGCTGCTTGCAGTTCAAGTTTTCCATTAAGGACAAAAAAATCTATATAGACCCACAAATATGGCTATATAATTGCATGTTTAGAATAATTATTGTTTGTATATGCAATAAACTTATTTTATAAACAATGCATGATGGTCACATACAGGTACATAGATGGATGTATCTATATACATCTTCTCCCTGACACCTGTATATACCATATACAAATGAACATCACATGCTCGTGTTGTGTAGGTAAATAGAAGAGGGATGAAGAGCATCGGGACCATACTTTGATTCAATTTTTAGGAACGTAAGCAGAACCTGTGGTTAAATCTATGCATAGTCTTCACAAATCTTAATAACACGTGTGCATACAGATAAGTAATTGATTTTTAGATGCAGTTAATCTACTCACGTAAATGTGTGCGTGTGTGTACTTGTGCAGGTGTGTGTATGGGGGGGGGGG
>RSEF01000005.1:39837978-39858792 GCA_003993805.1 Himantopus leucocephalus | reverse complement strand
AAAATAAAGTATGCCTTACCTTCACATGCACACAGACAACTTTGGATGTGATTTATTATTATTGTTAGAAACTATCTTGCGAAAAGTTTCATTGTAAGTTTTGCCAGGGACTTTCTAGACATTCAGAAAGAGGCAGCATGTGTCTTGAAAAGGTTTTATACTAATTTAAATTAACTCCAAAGCAACACCTTTATGAAAGCATAAACCAAAATTAATGCAGTGATGAATCAGACCCCACATCTTGGACCTTGCTGAGATCTAAATAGCAAACTACTGAACCCCAAATATAAGGAAGATGCAGTCTGGTATGAACTGGCTGATTTCTTAACTTTGCAGGATTAATGTATCTTTGCCAGAAAAGTTTTCTTAAGAAATGGAGCATAAACAATTCTTTCAGATTGCAGTTTCTACTTAAAAACCATAATAAGAAAAATGTTATTTTTCTCCTTGCAGGTTTGTGTAGCATCAGCATTCCTTTGCATAAAAGAAATACTCCCTAATAATAAGGTACAAAGGAGAGCACAAAAAAAACCAACCCAAAAAACAAAAAACAAACCCAGGATGAAAACCTAAGATTCAGTATAAATCAATTGTAAAAATGATTTTTCTAGCCCTTATGTTCAAAAGCAAATGCATTGGCCTGGATTTTTTGATCTGCATTGTTTAAAACTCCTATCTAGTCCTGTCTGTGCCAGCTGGGATCAGCCAATTTGATAGGTTTGGATGCCACTTCTAATTCCAAACTGGTGCTCTGAGCCCATCCAGTATAGAAAGGTTAATGCAGCATTTCTTGATCAAGTGATCAAAGAAATCCCGCCAGATCCAAGCTGGGCTGCAAATTCCTCCCTCCCTCCCCGCTGCGACCCTCCATTCCTGCAACACACATGATATTGCCCCCAATTTTGTTTTCCTCTGCCCAAGCGGTATTCCCAGGAGGGTGGAAGAAACTGTCCCATGGGCTAGATATGCTCACCAGGTTGCCACCCTTGAAACAAAAGAAATTTCCTGAGATCTTGATTTTGCTCGAGCAAGCATAGCAATGACCAAATAAGGAGTTAATTACTGGTAATGGGAGATTCAACACTGGGTAGGAAGAATGACATCAGATAAAAATACGGTTGTCCAATAGTAATGTTAGAAGTCATTCGTATCTCCTTGCAAGTTCAAAAGGGTATTTGACTCAAAAAGAACTTTTTCTTTCTTTAACGAGCTGTAAATTCAGAATTAAACTTGGAATTAAATTCTTGGTTATTCAGAATTACACCTTTAGCACAGTATGTGTGAAGGCTGCAAGGAAGAAAGGGGCCCGTGCTGCCCCTCAGGACACAGTTTGCACAGCTTTACTCCTGCTCTGGAGCAACTCTGCTGAAGCACAGGAGGGTGATTTGCGACCCGTCTCCTCCAAAGGGCTTTCAAGCTCTCCCTTTTACCAGATCTTGTTNGACTCCTTACCACCATGTAAGGCACCTCTCAGAGCGCCAGCGGGGCTGGGTGGGCTCTTACCGTCCCTTGCACACTTTCTGTACAAAGGACCAAACCTTACGTCTGTATTACACGCAGCTCCTCCTCGTGGTCCCCGGGCAGGGGGGCTGCTCCTGGCCAGGCCCCCCTTGCTCGGAGCAGGGAGCCGAGCTCAGCCCATCCCACGGTGCACAGCAGAGGGTACATTCCAGCTGCACTCCGGCTGAATTTTTGTCTTGCTAACTGATGGTGAGGGAAGGGATTCGTCTTGCCTCGCCGTGGCAAATGTTCCGCCTTCACCCTGAACACATGTCCCAAATATTTCCACGTTCTCAAGATAACTTCAGAGATAAGGAGTTATTTAACTCTGCCAAATCATGGCGTTTGTTCTACACGACATATAACTGCCAAATATTTATGCGATTAACATCTGAATTCAAGCATACTTTAGTAGTACAAAGATGTGATTAGTCTCACCAGAATATGATTTTTTTAATGGACGTGGCTCCCACTTTCCAGCAAAGATTTAATAGCTGAGTCCTGCAGGGAAGTCTCCATTTACTGAACTTTTATAGCTTTAAAAATATCCTAGGGAACATTTCCTAGCATGCAGCGTGGCACAACACAGAATTTAAATGAAATGCCATGTTCAAAATGAATGAACAAAGTGCGTAGTGTCAATCACTACCCTCGTCCTTTCCTTTTTTGTAGTCAAAATCATATAAATGACTGGCACTGACAGTGGGCACTGTTCTGGCGCTTGGGAGCAGCATTTTTCATCTTCAGTCTGAAGATCTGGAGCAGGGGGCTAAGAGGCTCTGAGCATGCCGTGGGATAGGTCCTCAGCCTTCTCGACTTCCCTGGACCTCTGCTGGCATTTCCAGCGTACAGGGGAGAGGCATGGAGGCAGACCATCTCCCACAGCTGCTTTTGAGCCTCCTCAATCCCAACACACACAGGCAGGCAGGAGCAGTGGCAACGGCATGGGCCCTTCCCTTTCGCCCTGCCACATGCATCTGCGTTGCCTGCCAAGGTCCAGCTCAATGTGGGCATCTCTGATCCCTCTCACATGTCCCAAGGGACCTGGGCTACAGGTACACAAGCTCTGGTAAAAGTCCCTGGGCTACAGGAGCCAGCCATTGGGACTTCCCATGAACTTCTCCCAGTTTGCTCTTTAACCAAATGTACCTTTTCCCCCTTCACACCGTTTCCCTCAAGCTCAGAAAGTGGCTCCCAAGCCACGTACCAGAGGGCAGAGGCCAATTTGCATGTCAGTGCATTTGCAGATGGAGAAACGTAGCTAAAACAGCAGAATCATCTCAAATTCCAAACCCCACCACCTTCTGTGAGAAATCGCGCCATTAAGTAACCTACAAAAAATAAACAATTTTGTTGTTATTATGGGAAGAAAACCCAAACAAACCAGAACGTTCATAACATGTTTCATCCCTAACAATGGTGAGGACAGTTGGTGATCAGCCGAATTGCCTTCCACACGCAACCGAGGGCTCGGACTATGAATCTGATATAAGTAGCTGGGTGTGCAATAACTGCAGAATCAGCATCTTGTTTTGAAAGGACTCCTGCAAATCCTGCAGGAACATTTCAGTACTAGATGGTGTTGCTATGGGCACCAGAAGGAAGCTTAATATAAGAGAAACTGTCTTAGGAATTCATGGGGGATGGGTGTAAACAGAATACGTACGTAGGAACCGGAATGCCCCTGGCACTAAAAAGCAAAAGGCATTTTGGGGTTTTTAATGTTCTGTTAATAACATTTTAGCATATGTCTTTCCAGAAGGAAAATATAGGCTGGTACCTTTTTTTCAAGTTGCCTAAAGCGAAAAATAGTTAAATAGGTAATCAAGTTCTGTAAGGTATATCTGCATCCCGCATAGCAGAAGCATAATGAAATCTGGATGCTCCAGATAGATATATTGTCTCTCTAAAAACAGATGTTAAAAACAGGAACAGAAAATGAGGGAAATAGAAGAACTGCAGTTCCCTCTAGCATTCAGGGAAAAGGATCCCACTCTGCCTTTGAGTACAGGTCAAACTTTAGGCAAAAATCACATTGGCAAGGCACAGCCGGGTGATTTTATTCATGGCTAGATTTCTCCCATTCTGGCTGTCTCTCCGTCAGTGTAGACTACCTAAGTGGGTGAAAAGAAAGAAAAACTAACCAGTGTAGAATAACTGCAAGTATATCTCAAGCCAGACAAAGAGAATGCAAAATTAAATTCTTGATGTGAAAAGGATGGGACAATGAGCCCCTCTCCCCAAGATACCTTCAGAGAGGATTCCATTTCAGCACTTTCTTGCTTGCTTGCTTGCAGTATTTTTCATTGACGCGTCCCAAAGAAAGCCTGAAAGCCTCTTATTATTTCTTATTTTCTTTTTCTTTTTAGTATGTGGTATAAGTTCTTTTTTTATATATATTATTTTCCTGCCAATGTTAAAGCAGTTCCCATTTTTCTAGTTTGTTTCTGACACCTAGCTGTGATCAACAATGCTTCCCACTGAATCACTTCTTTCATCTATTCAGCTTCTGTTATTTCCCTTATCTCCTCTCCCCCCTTCACCAGCTTACCTCTCATTAACCCTCAGGGTTCCAAACATATTGTATCTCTCCCAAAGATACGTATTTTTATTCAGACATAAGTCATTTCTGCTCGCTAGCCTCAGTTTCCATAATTCCCTAATAGAATAGCTGTGTGTAGTACATACTCTTTATGGCATGGTGAACAATAAACCCGGACATTAATTTATACTTGTGCATTGTACGCTGTTCCACTTCACCTTTTCCCCCCCTCTGAACTGATAGTCACATAAAAACTCATTCTTCTCTAACGTAGGAAATATAGTTCAATCCACGTGTAAAAATCTGCTTGGCTAGCAATTTTGTTTGACCAACAAAACTATTCTTTTCTGAGAGTCACTTCAACCCCTCGCCATATATGAAAAATCACGTTTTAACTTTTAAAAGTAGTGCTAGTGATACCTTAAGCTACATTTCCGCTAGTATTAAATATACAGGGGGTTTCCAGGAATTAAGCTCTCTCTCGTGTATACCAATATATGTATGGGTCGTTTTCAGATGTACAAGTGCTTTCACTTCTCTGAGGAAGAAAACTACGCAAAACACAAGAGATTTAACTCCTGAGTTTTAGCTATAACTTTTGTGATTGAAACTGGTGAAAGCAGCTGGAAATACATCCAGCTATTCATGTAGGCTTCCCTTTCTGTTATCCCTCCAATTAATTGTGTAACTCAGCTCCAATCCTGAAGTCTTTTCCCAGCTAAAATTCATATAAAGATTTGGAAATGTTTGTTGTGTAGTGAGAGCGTAAGTTCAGACGCACTCCGAATAAAGCTTCATTGCTAATCCTGGTAAATAACATACCTGTGTCAATAAGCTTATGCAGGCATCTATATTTAAGAAAAATTAAGGTAATATATGGGCGATTATGTGAATAATTCATCATGTGTGTAAAAAGAAAACGTATTTTGGAAAACATGTTTGTTCATCGCTACTTCAAGCATTATTAACATTGGCTCTAAACAAAGGTCATTTAACTCTTGTGGAAAGATTTGCTTTGTTAATACACTAATGGACACGTTTATTGGAATCAGGTGGAAGGTTTTGTGTTTTATATTAAAGATACTAAACTGTGTGAATGGATTCTTCTGTCTCAACTTCAAAACTAACTGTTGGATGATTGATGTTTATAAAACACAAATGACACTTTCTTTTTTAATTTGGGCAACGTTTCTCCTGATTTTATTATGTAAATAATCATTATCACTTGACTGCATAAAGTATCTTTCACCAAAAAAAAAAATCTTAGAAAAATGAATACATCTTTCATATTTTTAAAAGGAATGTTTATACTGGTTTATGGTAAACTTTCTCAAAATTCAGTAAGATTCTAGCACAATTCAATGGAGCACATTCTTTGGAGCAAAAGCAAATTACACCCAAGAACATTCTTATAGACATTAAAAATAATTGGTGCCACTAAAAATTTCAAGTTCGTGCCAGGAGCAAAAGAAATATTGAGGTTACATTTTGTGCAAGTAGTCCGTGCTAATTTAATCCTCAGAGATACTCAGTCCCATATAACTTAATCTCTCCTTCAACTAATATTTATTACTTCAAAAGGTTAGTTTTCTATTAGAGAGGAACTTATTGCTGCACCAAAGGTTTAATTGAGCTCCTTTTAAAGTATCATGATTGTCTATAAAATCATGCATCCGCAGTAAGCGCGTTTACAGAGAACTTACAGCTTTAAATTTCACTTAGGAAAAAAAGCCTTATACTCTCCTGCAGGTTCTGAATGCAGATTTACTATAAAATAAGTGAATAATAATACCAGGTTATTTTGGAAAGTGTTCTTTCATGCAATCACTGCATTTAGCACAATCCCAAAATGGCAGCCCAACAGGTGGTCCTTTCACAGCCTTCAGCCCAAACAATCGGAACAAAAAGGACACCAAGAATCGAATGTTCTTCAGGATTTAAAAAGCTGTTCACTTCCCTTTGTTCATTTTCAGATTTAGCCATGTTCATTATTGTTGAGCCACAAATGCAGGACATTCTTTTTTGACATTTTGCCATAAATAGACACTGACTGAGGCTGACTAGCCAGCTAGCTGCTTTGTCACATGCAAGCGGAAACTACTTCTTCACAAAGCCAATGCATTCCTGGTGCCTCAATGGCCCCGGCAAGCACCGGTTGTGACATGCTGCAAATCTGGCAAAGTCTAGGTTAACAAAAGTATGGGTGACAAAGGCTGAAGTTTCTCTTCCTATATTTCCCTCCACAGCAAGTATTTAATTCTGGCCTAATGAATTTGCCTGGAAGGCTGGGTGTCACGTTGACAGGCTCTTGAATGTCTGAAAATATACTTCTGCATTGTGGGCTCTCTTTGGAGGGAACCGTTAGTTAACCGGTAATGATGGACGTCAGGGGCGAAATCTAAGATGAAATACTTGTTTCTCGGTATTTTAAAACTCGTGAAAGTTCCTCGTTACAGTGGTCTCAGTCTCAACACACGTAACAAAAGATGGGCCCGGTCCTATGAGTCTTTAACGATGCAAGGAGCCTTTACAGATGCCTTCGCCGTGCTGCCAGGAATTGCTCACAGAGGTCATGGGTGCGGAGGCTTTTTTCCCTCATGTCTATGAATAAATGTGTAAAACACATGTTTTGTAGAAAAGGCAGAGCTATAATGGTACCTAACTGCTCAAGTATAGTAAGTGAATTTATCTTCAAATTTTTAATTTACCAAGTCAAATCCTCTTCTGCTACTGTATATTTTAAATGTGCTACACACAGCTTTTTCTTTTTTTTTTCTTTTTTTTTTTTGACATCTCCAGCCAAATTCAAAACTTCCAGGCTCTCCCACTGCTATTACCTTGGAGATTTTCCAATGCCCATGTGAGCCCAGGGCTTCTGACGCCTGCTGAGGTGTGGATGAGACCTGTGTTTGTAGGCAGTCCTGGTGTGCGGGATGAGGGTTTTGAAACCAGACTCTTGTTAACCTGTTAGATTGAAATTAGACCCTGTTAACCTCTTACTTTCAGTGTTCAATTTCTGGTGGAAAACGTGACTTGCTTCAAACTGTCTTATGAAAAGATATGTTGCATATATAAATAAAAGATTAGTGCATTTTAATTTTAAAACTTCTATGTTCAGAATTGCTTATAACAGTAGAAAAGATATTTAGTCACTGCTGTTAACAACTCCAACACACGCACAAGGAAACACATGTCCTTCAAGTCCTACTGCCGCCAAAGACAACAGCGCGGTCTGGAAGAAAACAACTTTTATGTACAGAGCCTTGCTGATGTTTGTAAGGCAGCAGCTATGCTGAGCAGTGAATTTTTTCCTCTTCAAAAACTTGAAATCAGTGATGAAAAAACTCAGCGATGAATAGGTTACTGAATGAAGCCGATGTTCGGTGTTGTTTGCCATACAGATGTTTGTTTCGTGGTTTACCTGAGTCCAGTGGAGGAATCAGTTTGTAAATGAAGGAAAGGGCGTAAGCCAAAACCTGCAGTTGAGACCCTGAAGATACTTGGGCAAACTCCTTCACCGCGCGTCTCCCCTTCCAGGCTCCTGCACCCACTGGCATGTTTTCCTTGCAAGCCCTCACGGAGGGCCATGAGTCCTCATGGTGTTCCTCCAAAGGAGGAGGCTTCTGCCTTTTTTTTTGTGGTAGCAAAAGTAAAATAGTTCAAGTTTTTAATATATGAATGTAAAATCCATAACCCTCAGATTTCGGGGGAAATCAGTTAGTAAAATATTTAGGCAACCACCAGCCAAAATGATTATTGGGTGTTAAATGATGAATATGTGATGTTAGAGGATTTTGTTTTATTTCAATAAAAAAGTATACACGGGACAGAAAAGTCAGTTTGTAAAAAAAAAAAAAGAGTACAATGACACAAAAGTGGGACTTGATGCTCTTTCTAATCTTATCCTTATTTTTAGTTTTATTCTAGACTTACTATCATTCCAAAATTCCCTAACAATTGTTTTAAATCAAGGTATCTTTCATAAAGAAAAGTACTTGTACGAAACATCTGCATACATTTTTGCAAACCCAAGTCCAAGTTTCAAGTTAAAACTCCGGGAAAAGATATAATTCTGTTTGTGTGGCAGTGCTGATTTAAGGGCAGAAAAGTAGGAGTCACAGGACACAGAGAAACTTCACTAGAATAAATCAAACAGCACTGAAAGTCAATTAATGCGGAGGTAGAAGCAGGGAAGCATCCAGCTTTACCTCTCTTCAGACAGCAATAAGTCTCTTGCAAATTTAGCTGTCAAAAATGATTGCTTTGTTTTCGACAAGTGGCATTACTTCCTCTTATACTGGAATTAAAATTGATTGAAATTGATTCATGACTTTTCAATATTTCCCGCACCCCTTCATTCCTTTCAATTTGAAAACATTATTTCAGTGAAATAAACACAGATAGAAACAGCATATATGTGGGTTTGGGTTTGGGGTTTTTTTCTTTGAGATATCTAAGTATTAAGATGAGAGAACGGTGTAACTAGTGTTTTTTGACTGGGTGGTAATTCATTTTCCATTAAAGAAATGCTTTCAGAAATGATGTCTTCCTAAAGGAACGAGGTTTTTAAAATTTTTTTTTACTGATACTTCTGGGGGAAAAAGGGGAATAAAATAACTATAAATTCTTAAGCAGCCACACAGAAAGGTTCAAATCAGAACAAAAGTTTTGCTGTGCTGCTTGGAAGGGTTCCGCGTTTGAAGACTTTCTGCTGCTTTTGGATCCACCTGGATGAAGGGCAGTGAGTGGGCAGTGACGCCAAGCGGTGGGGCTGGCCGGGGAGCGGGGCCAAGGGGGATGAGGAACCTGCTCCAGGCAGGGACCTGTGGGGGAAAGCAGAGCCTGGCAAAAGTGCGCTGGTGGTTCCAGGAGCTCGTGACGACATTTCATGGTGGAACCGCCTGCAGCGTAGCTCTGCCTGAACTTCTTTGGCTTCAGCAGCTGTAGAACTGTGTTTGTTTGGATTCAGCCACAGGACCAGTTTACCTAAAGTCTTGCAGCAGCAGAATGCAGTATAATTCAGGCATCTTTACTCTGTAGCATTATTAAAACAAAATCCTATTAAAAAGTCTGCTTATTCTTGTCCCAGATGCAATATGTGACAGCACCATTTTAGGTCCAGGACCCAAACACATCCCAAATATTTCTTGATATATCATGACAGCAACCTTGTAAAGCAGCCAGTCTGTATGGTCCCCATTCACCTACAGAGAACTGAGGGATACAGCATGGAAAGATCAAATGATTTGCACAGAGCTTCACCAGTAACTTGTGGATGTGGCAGGCACTGGGTCCGTCCCTGCTAAATCTCAATAGAGAACTGTAACCATCAGAACACCCTTTCCCATGGAGCATAGAAGTTTGTATTTAGCCTAATTGAATTCTTTGGTTTTTGGTGTTTCTACCCCCCTGTATTTCACGCCTTTGCTGACTTCTGGTCAACTGCAGAACCCCACATGAAGCCAGGGTGCCTTGCTTTAAAACAGAGACATGCGCATCACCCTTGTGTAGACCCACTGGCAGCTGTCCAAGGACCTCCCTTGTCCCAGCAGACTTTTTCACATGTTCCAAGCAGTGAACAATGAGAAGATCACCCAAAGCATGACAGAGAAAGGGAGGATGAGGGCAGTAATCTGACTGAGCAAAGGAGATCAGGTGGGAAAGGTAGCAGTGATTGCATTGCTAAATTGTCAAGAATGGGAGGGACTAAAATAAATACAAAGCAGCTGAAGTCACTGGGACCATGCTGGGATATGGTGAGGAGTGTTGGATTGTGGAAGGATGGCAGGGGTTCTTTCTTGCTGTGAAGGTATGCTATATTCTTGGTGATTAGTACCTGGTAAACTTCTTTTTCTGACTCTTGCTTTACTAAATCTATTCCCTCAGAAAGAGGCCAGCAGGCAAAAGTCACTGTTGTCACACAGAAGTCTCTGGGTGACTGTCAAATTAAATGGAAAGGATATAACAAATACTTTGTGATTAATCAAACTTGTGTTACAAAAATGACCATAACAATCTCCCTAAAAACTAGGTTGTGAAGCCATTCCTTCTTTAGTTAATTCTCCAAGAGCCCTGAACCCTGCTTATAAGCTGCAACATTGATACTAATGGAGAGAAAACTGATTCCTGAAGCCTGGAGTCATTGCAGGCAAAATAGTGGGGCTCTGTGTCACTTGGAGTCAGAAACACCTTTTGCGCTGAGATGTTCTGAAGGGCTAATAGTCTCGTTTTCTTCTGCATGGAAACAGCTCTCCTCTATGCGGTTAGTGACCTGATACCCTTTAGACTTCTTGGTGTCTGTGTAACCTTCAGCAGCAGCCTGTCAGAGTCACGTAACCAGAATTGGTTCCTTCCTCTCCTGTCAAACTGCTTTTTCTTTGTTTTCGTCTCCTCTGTGCTAACAACTCTTCTGTGTAGCATCCTGCAAGGTCAGTCTCTGACACTCTCCTTTGGCCCATCTTGTATCACCCTGGTCTCTTCTCTACCTTCACAGCTATCTGTGCTGGGTAAGTGTCTTCTCTTCTGCAGCTCCACCACCTGGAACAACCTTATTTTGTCTCTTGTTGACTCTCTGTCTTGTTTCAAATTGCATTTGAAATAGCTTTTCACCTTTGCTATACCTATTTTTCTCATTCTCCGCTGCTTTCTTGCCTTGTAATTGCGTTAGAGGCACTCAGTGAAACACTTTGGCACAGCTAAAAGACAAGTCCATATACACAAATGTCATCCTACTGTAGTAAAGTGGAATTCACAGGCCAGAAAAGTTTGTTGTTTGATATGTGTTATTGTTGTAAAACCAAAGCAGGGACGAAACACTCTCTGTAAGTGGGGGGTTTGAACTGATGCTTCCCTCGACCTGTGCTGGAGGGTGTATCTGTACTGTTTTCTCTATGGGTAAGAAGCCATTAGCATCAGCAACTTTTGACATACTGATTTTTACTGATTAAATACTCCAAAACATCTCCATTTTGCAGTGTTTTTCCTCCTTTGTTGTTTGGGACATGTAACAATGAAGAATTGTGAGTGTTCACTCTAAAGGAGACTCTCATCTCCACAACGTAAGAAATGTTTTTGTCATAAGCTGTTGCAATGTGTCAGTGAAGAATTTCCAGTGCACCGAGGAATTCCCGTATTTGGCTGCCTCCTGTTAAGCTGTGGTGGGTAACTCGAGCACACATGACATTTCTTGTTGCACCCTGTAACTGAAGTTACAGGCGGTAGAATCTGCTTGGCTGTATCATCTGAACAGGCTGCCTTCCCACAGCGGTCATTTAGTCTGTATTAAACAAAAGGTTCTTTCTGCTTTCCTCTCCCGTTTTATGATGCTGTTATTGGGTGACATCAAATTCTGAAAAATTAATGCATATAGGAAGGCAATAATCCATGCGTGTTCTTTCCTTCACATGTTCTATGCAGGATTTGAGCTTGTTTGATGCTACATACCCTCTTGGCCAGAGAAGCCTCTGATTAGTAAAACTCCTTGCTAGTTTTCTTCAAATTTATTAGTGGTGGCTGTTGTGACTGATCACAAAATTAACACCCTGCAAGGCGGTCCAGCAAAGCAGCTGGCATGCATAAGCAAACACCTACAATACGATGTGTACAAAATTACTGGCATGAAAGTGTACCTCTCATTACTGCCATAACTCTGCGTATGTTGTGCATTCTTGCTATTATACATACAGGTTCCATGCACGAAGCTCTGACTACATAAAGCGGGGGTGGGGCTACTGGGTAATTAAGGGCACTTTCTCCATTCTTTGAATGATTTGGATTCAGGGTCTGGTGTTGATAACAATTCTTCTGTATAAAGACAACTACAGCGCAGGTTGTTCAAACTGCTCCCCACATGCCCAGAAGACTCAGAAACAAAACAGGGCAAGAGTGTGTGTTTTCACAGCAAGAGGGGAGACCCTGGTGGAAAACACCCAGCCAGCTTCTGTTCATTTTGACAGCTCAAAGGGAAGTGGGAGAGTCTCTATCAAATGCAAAATTCCATACATAGAAAATAACGTAGCGTATGCACCTACAGCTGTATGAGAGACTACGTATAGATTTGTCAGAATTATCACAGAACAGGCTACAGAGGAATAGCTTTTATTCTCTCGCAAGTGTTAGTAGGGGTATAATTCTAGTTTTGAGCCAAATGAGTTTGTGACAATTGATTTAGCCTGGCTGTTGCTACAAAACTTCATCATAACAGAGCATATTGTAGAATCGGTTAAATAGGTCATAATTAAGTAAGAAATTTTATTATATTTATGTATAAACCACTTATTTGTATTCACAGTGGATTGTCTCCACAAATCTATTCTTGTCTCAGAGCCAAATAGAAATTTAATGTCATTGTTATGTTTAGGTGAACATCACACTCTTATATTCCCCTCTGTTTGGCCTTGAATAAAAATCAGAGAAACAATAATATAAATGGTATGAAAGTAGTCATGAACAGTAGCCCATCTGTACTGGACAGAATTCTACAAATCAATTAGATGGTCATAAAAAGCTAAACAGATGTGGGTGAATCAACTGTGGAAATAAAATGGATTGAACTCTTACGTTTATTGTTCATGTATAACCCTTTTTAATAACCAAGATGGGTAAATTACACTAATTAACCTTTAAAAATTTAGATGATTTCTAAATAATAGCTTCAAACAATGCCTATTCTTTTTATTGTTACTTCTAAGTGTTTTGTCCATGACAAGGCAGTTTCATTAGAAGATCTACAGAGGGAGTTGTTTAAATGTGCTTTTTCTTTTTTCTTATTTCTCAATTAGGCTTTCTACACTACATACTCCCACCTCTCCCCATCAGGTAGTGCTTGAAGTCAACAGAAATGAAATCCACGTATCCTAGGAAGCAATGACAAGAAAACTCATCTGGAGAACACATGAGTTTGGGTCTCACTACTCTTGGGCGGGATAGATTATCCAACAGGACAGCAAATCCTATTCCTAGCCATAGGAGCACGTTATCTGGGCTAGGGCAATGCTGGCAGCAACGGCAATATGTAGCCCAGTGCTTTTGGACAGGTTGCCTGGATCCTCAGCGACCTGCCAGGCCGTGGATAGCTTTCGTCCGCTTTCTGCCATGCTTTGAGGTAGCAAGCAATTGTGAAAGGGTTATACGGGTTCATGTTATAGCACAGCTGAAACTGGGGTGGAGAGATTCCTACGGCTACAGAAGCCTGAGGTACTCACAAGTCTTCAACTGGAAGGGTTAGGGGAAACATTTGCTTTTATGAGGGAAGGGAAAAGGTATCTCTAAGGGAATCTTCCTGGAGACTTTTTTTTCTTCTTCAAAGCCCCCTCTCCATGTCTTCATTCAGGGCAGGATGGTTCAGCATCTGTTACTGTAGAAAATGTTTTGTTTGTTCTCACTGGTGAAAATGATTTGCAGACTCATCAATCAAAAATGTATTTTTATTCAGTATTTTGACTACTTCTCCTTCAAATAATGTATCTTTGGCATTCTGGGGTTAAAATTTCTCAGTGGTGGTGTAAGGTCTTAATTAAAACAAAAGAGATATCTTATCATGTATTTAAAAAAAATACATAAAAAATCCAGCACAGATCACAATACATTGGCTGGAATGGTGAATGGTTTGAGTTTCCTAAATTACTGATATTACCTGCTGATACGAGGGCTGTTCAAAAGGGCACTTCAGTTTTGGGTTTATTTATTAAAATCCTGCACTCAACTGTAAGAAATTAGCCTCCTAGAGACGAATCGCTCCCGACTCAGGGGAGCCTGAAGCAAAGAAACAGATCATGCACACATCGCAGAGCTGCACAGTACCACAAGCTCCCATGTCTTACTACGTCTCTCACGTGAGGTGCTAAACAGCAATGTGAAGCATTCCTAAGGGGGACAAAGGTTCTTGGCTTAAAAGTGATGCTCTTAGATGTCTTCCTCAAATAATTAATGACAAATTTATAGTGGTTATCTTTTTTTGTCTTGTAACTGACGTGAAGTGTGAAACACAGGCTATTGGACTCTGGCAAAACCTGGAAAGATCTCTAGATCAGCTTTCAGGTGAGCATAAATAAGGAGACAGAATGTCTCATTTTATCTGTGAAACTTTTTATATTGCAGCTGGGATACAAGGCTGTCTTGACTTCTTGCAGTGGAAACCAAGCTATCCTTTCAGTTCTTCGTTGGCTACAGAGATTTTAATTATTTCCTTCAATGCAGCTTGAAAACATCAGGGCAGAAGAGATGCGGCTCAGGCAGGAGCCTTGGCAGCCCGGAATGCTTTGCAATCTCTCTCCAGAAGACACACACACGGTGGTCATTCTCTCTTTTCCTGCCAGTTTACAGCAGAATAAACTTGTTGGTGTTGGTAACATGGAATAGCTGTACACTAGAACAATGGTAAACCTGTTCTGGGTAAGTTAATTAAGCAATGCCATTCCTAATTGCCTGCAATTTTAATACATATAGATTGGACATGTGTGGGAAATGTTCACCGAATTTCATCTGAACCTTGTGATATATCATCCTGCAATGGGTTGCAGTTATGTTCAGTGGAAGAGATCCTCAACAGGGAAGTCTTGTACACAAAATGACCATTGTGTAACCCAAACCCAGGCGGGTTTTATCTATTACTAAGTTAGGGGTTCACATTGTCCTAAGAGAATTGCCTTCTTGTGCGACTCCAGTAACAAATCCCAGAATCCAGCTACAGCATTGACACATGACTGATGTCAACAGGATTTCCACTACTGACTGGGGGAGTGGGGGTGGGACCTCCTCTCAAATGTCCACATGTCGAAGGTGCGATAGACTTTTAATAAACAGCACGCTTGTTTGCGAGCCTAAGTTAATGAAGAACCTGCTCTATGTTTATCATTGTTATGACAGTGTGTTTGCTTGTGGACTGAGACACCATCTTACAAAAAAAAAAAACAGAAGCAAATTTTCTCAAACGGCTCTGCACTGACAGCCCGGCAGAATGCTTGCTGCCGTACCAGAGTTGTTCTGGCCGTGCTGCAGACAAGCTGCAGGCAGTAGAGGTATTTCCACAAAAGTGCTCATGTCCTTTCACAGGCAAACCTTTAGCATTACTGGGATTATGTATGCTGGAGGATGGTGAACTGGATCCCGTAAGTGACCTACGAAAATGCTTCTGTATAGTTTTATCTATTCAGCACGTTCTTCTCTGGAGTGAAGCTGCACATCTAAAGGACTCCTTTGTCCAGTTCAGACTCAAACCTGGCCTTTTGCCAAGCGAGAAATGTTGCTGTAGTAAGCAGCAGGCACAGCAGCGCTGCTTGTTCCACAGGCTTCTGGATGCCAGGAGTAGCCCGAGAGGAAAACACTGTAGGAGGGAAAGTATCCTCAGTGTCACGTTGTACTGCTACCTCTAGCTGGAAGTGAAGAAGGAAAAGATGTTTAATAAAGATATAAAGTTCTCTTCCTAACACTTTGGTGCATCCTTTTGGAGGAAAGGGAGTGTACATCAGCCCAACATCAGTAACAAGGTCTTGGTCAAGGTGTTGAAACACGCGAACAAGACAGTAAACGCTTCCTCTGCTTTTCCTTCATTTGTGGTTACCTTTCAGACTGCTTCAGCTATGGCAGCCCCCCCATCAGCAAGTGCTGTAGTGCTGCAGGTGCAGAGGAAAAACAGTGTAATGGGTAGTTTTGGGACAGTGTAAGAGGTCTATCCTGCCTCTCCTTTATTATGGGGGTGTGGTGGATTGGGTAGCTCATCTCTTTCTGCAGAAACAGTTCTTACAGTGGAAGTTGTAGAAAGTAAAGCCCTGAGACACAAGGCAAGCAAGGATAAACTGGTAAGACCAGTAGCACCGAACACAGGAACAGTGTCCTGTTACCCCATCCCTCTGTGCATAAAAGTCATAGAGTGGAGGAAGAGAAACGTCCAAGAACTTGGCAACCCTCTGAAATCTGCAACTACTTTTAACATGCAACTTGCAGCAGAGAATATCTTTCCAATGAATTTTTATAGGACAGGCACGTTAGCATTAAGCATACAAGAAATTAACAACTTGAAACCAAAGAATGGCAAAGGTCTAATAACAAAGCAAGATGAATACCTTGACATTTTTCAAGTGTATCTGTAGCATTTATTTGATAAAGTATATAGAGCTAATAAATTACCATCCAGCATACTTCTGCTGTTGTCTCCTTAGCTATTGTCTTGCTACAATTCATCTTCATTATGCTCTCAACCCTTAACTGCTATGTTGCTGCCATCTTGAGAAAGAGCAGAAGGAGAATCCCATGGCAAGAGATCTTTCAAGTAGCAAGCAATTCACTCCAAAAAAAGCCACTTTGAAACTGCTAATGCAGTCTTTTTGTAACCAGTCTCCCTTGAGGAAATCAGCAGTGTTTGCAATTTACTCCAAGATCTGACCTCAGACAAGGACTGAAGTATTTTTATATATATATATACACACATATGCACTTGTTTTAATGTAAACTAACAACAAACGATTTAATATTAGACAAACCTTTCAGACCTAGGTATGTGCCACAGGTTAATCTCTTCTAGGGCTTCACTCCAGAATTTTCCAGAGAAAGTCACATAGTGAAAATGCAGTAGATTTAGTCAGCACGTCCCACGAGTAGTCGAATTTTACAATGCATGTGAGTAGAGGCTACTGCTTTATAAAAGCTAAAGCCCTGTGATCATCCTTCCTGTCGCCAGTTGTAACAACCACCTCCCACCACTCTTGCAAGTACTACTGTGTGAAGCGTGTGGTGCTAGGCACAACTGTATCCACATTGTACTCTTTTGAGCTTGGGACACAGTAAAAAAAAAAAAACGTTTTGTAGACAGCAAGTACAGCTTATCTACTTGAGGTGAAAGTTACAGCTCACTGTAACGTACACCCCTCATAACGTGAGCTATTAGGATTTTCATCAATGGCAACGCTTTGCATAACAAAAGTAGTCTCTGTAGGATACTGTACTGAGATGTAGCTGAGGTCACGCTCTCCAACTGCAAGAGTACCTCTTTGCATCCAATGTCGTATTTGAGGCACTCATGACTGCTTGGGTTAATGTCCTTCTGGGTGCACACTAAGCATCCAAACAGGTAACTATCATGCCGTCTTCCTTCCTGGAGCTAGGACCAGAGCTCAAGCAGCTTTGTCTCCTGCCTCTGCTGGCTCACCTTCAGAGAAGTATTAGGTGCAGTTGCTACAACAAACGTTAGTCTAGATAAGAACACAGAATCACAGAAAACGCTGACTATTCTTCAAAGTGCAAGGCTGCGGCCAGTCAGTACTGTTCATAACACCTGTCACAGAGACCAATACAGGGCCATCGACAGTATGACTGCTGTAAGCAGAGCAGTTAACATAAAAGACTCCTTCCATAACAGCTACTTTTCTTCTCAACTGGAATAAAGACAGAGACAGCAAATAAACTAAAGAACTCGTATAAATAGAAAATGGTTTATTTAAAAAAACCCAAAACAAACAAAATCACACTTTAGTGTGTGGCCAAAGGTCTGACTTTAATTTAAACTATGTACCCAGCATCCATGCTTCAGAAGTCATGTAAGCATGCATATGAAAGGAAGGGATGCTGGTGCCTGCTGGCATGCTCCTCAAAACATCCCGTGGAGTAGTCTTTAGAATATATTAAGTTTGTTAGCAGGGTATGAAGTTTTAATTCCTACAGGACACTGAGGAAGTGAAGAACAGGTGCCTCTATTTACACATATAGTTTTTCCATAGCCATCCTTCAAACAGAAATGCAATTTGCTGCGTTTTTAACAGCTGTGAAAACCGTGACAAATATGGAAAAAAATGTACATAAGCATGCATACTGCAAGTTTTTTTGTAATTTTTTTTTCCTAAGACAGTTTACTTATGAGGAAGTATTTAATTTTATTTCACAAGTTATGCAAACTACTTACATGAAAAGTACTCAAAGGATAGCCTTTTTGAATACCCAATCAAGAATTACACATGAAATGTAGCTTTTGTGTGTGGGTTAAGACTTTTCACATACAAACAATGCTGCAATCCTCCTTTATAACAGAAGGGAATGGATTATTAGAATGCTATTCCTAAAACATTCTTCATTTTAAAGTAACTATTTCATTAATAAGACTGTTTTTAAATGAGTTCTTCTGAATGAAACCTTCGAGATCATCCAAAAGGAGCTTATATGCATGCTTTGCTTTCATTGCTACAGTCATCCCCGATGAACGCTACTCAGGTCTATAGTTTAGGTATGTGTATCTCATGATGAGGATTCTGAAAAGACCTTTTTTTTTTTTTTTATCGAAGAAGCCGCTCAGCCTCCTTGGACTTGCTTTCTTTTGTTTTCCTCAGTAATGCCTGTTTTATAGCATTGATCTTTTCATCAAGTTCAGCCAAGGAATAGTTCTGCTAAAAGAACAAAAGAAAAACCACAATCATTTACATCTTGTAATTGCTAGGGAAGTGGCCTAGCACTTGATACTTGAAGTCACTGCATATTGCACTAAATGACAGAAATACTTTTACAGAATTATCTGAATCTAGTCTAAGGCTATTTAAACATGAAAGAAAAAGAATGTAAACTTAGAAGAAACTGACGGTCCTAATCTTGGATCAATATATCCATGCTATTTCCATTAGATGCTTATTTAACCTGTTTATAAAAAAACCAAAAATCCTTTGATGTTAAAACACTGGATGAGACTACCTAGATCTTGTAGAACCTGGCTTTACAACTGAGGGGTTTTCTTCCCGTTGCCCAACATCAATCTCCTCTGTGCCCACTTAACCTGACAATTTTTTTGATCTCTTCTTACACAAAGAACTGATTATCATCCTTTTTATAAAAATATTTCACTCTATGGAGGATTTTTTTCTTGTGCAAACAAGCCTACTTCCTCAAGTCTCAGATGGCCCACATCCCATTCTAAGCATTCTCCTCAGTCCATCTGTCTCCAGGTGTGAAGGCTAATAGCGGTCAGAGTTCCAGCTACAGTCTCACTTCCACTGAGGACAAATTCTCTCTTGTGGCCTAAGGTACATGGTTAATGCATTCCCAGCATCCCACGATGGTGTTGTGAAAATGGCAAGTCTTACTGACTTAGGTCAGTATCTACTATCATGTCAGGTCTTTCTGCAATGCTTTTGCCGAGCGAGCCATTTCTATTTTTATTGTCTCTTCACAAACTGATAAAACGAATTTAAAAAAAAAAATTAAAACTAACAAAAAACACCAAGCCACAAAACAAGACCAGAAGACATTACTAGAAGGCTGATAAGAATTCACAAATTGCTTGTTATCCCCAGCTTGATAAACATAATTAAAAGTTTATTTTATTCTATCATCCTTCTAACTGGTGAAAACACTAACGTACCCTAGTACAGACTCTTAGACACATTTCACTGTGACACCCATTAACTAACTTTCTCCCTCCCTCGCTTTCTTTGCCAGTAAGGTATGCAATACTGATGCAGCTATTTCTGAGAAGTTAGGTATTTGCTTGGTAGAACTTCTGATTACTTTTCACTCAGAACATCCTAAACCTAAGGTAAATAAAAGTTAACAGCACTTACATGGGGAGGTTGAACCTTTCTCCTCTTGCCAGAACAGCTCTAAAGAAAAGACAATCAAAACAGACTTCATGTTGCACTGACAAAGGACCACAAGTAATTTTGTAACAACATTGACAAGAGTCTTTAAAGTACAGCAAGAACACTGACTACCATTCCATGAATTAAAGAAATCTTTTTTATAATTAAGTGTACTTTGGATCATGAGAAATACTACTGGAGAGCAGTCAGAAGCTGTTGAAGCTTCTCCACGCTTGGCAGCCAACAACTATCAACCTAACTGAAACTTCCTTCAGACAAAACCAAGATCAATATCCAGCTTTTGAAACTGTCAATATTTTTCTCCCTAAAATTTTCCTGTATCCACACCAATATGTATGCAAAACTTCGGACAAAAAAATGCTCATTACTGCACAAAACTACTCTTGTCTACCAATAAAGTGTCTGCCCTCTGACTCCTTAGGTTTTTGTCTGTACGTTAAAGATTTAAGCAAAAAAAATCCTGAATGCAACTAGGTATGCTAAAAGAAGTTGAGAGAATTTCTTACTACAGATTGAAAATATTCAGGAGACAGTCCTTCCAGCTCAAGGATTTTATCTTCAAGCTTCTTAATTCTCTGATAAATGTCTCTTGGTACAGGACCACCTGAATACACGAGTACAAACACAAAGAAATCAGGAAAAGCACTTGAATAACTTTTTAAACTTTACTGCAAGCTTTACAGGTGAATTATTCTAGTCCAGCCTATCAACCAGTAGCTGAAACAAAACAAGTGGATGGGATAATAAAAAGGAAGGGTAATTAATATGATTCAGGATAAAGCCTGATTGATAAGCCAGGGCAGTCAGTGAAGGCAACAGACAACTTTATGCAGGTGGTTGAAATACATCTGACAAGGTCCCTGGAACAACTAATGATCACTCTTACAATACATTGATCACACACCAAACGTTACCGCTTCAAAACTGACAGCAGCATCAGGAGGGAGCGGATGGGCTGGCAGACCACATACAAATTCAGTATTGATACCTAAGATTGTTCTGAAGGAAACTTATCTCCACTGAGCATTGGAGGTTAGAGGACAGGTACGAGTTGTGCTTGACAAAGAACAGTGTTTGCCTGGCCATGGATGGGAGAAGCAGGGGTGGGGAATGTGTGTGTGGAATGGAGTAACAGACATTTGGAGAAAAAAAACAAGCAAATAAAAAAACCCCAACCCCCTGAAAAAAAAAAAAAAA